>VCHN02000014.1:143279924-143817516 GCA_007115665.2 Sequoiadendron giganteum | reverse complement strand
GGGCTATTATCAAAATATTGAAGGACAAAATATACAAAGGAATTTTCTAAATACCTTGTTCATCAATGCTTGAAATGTGGTAGGAGCATTCTGTAGCTCAAACAGACACCTACAATTGATAGTGACTATGACTAGTTTGGAAAATCTTCTTCTCTTTGTCTTTAACTCGACAAGCTTGCTCCTCCTGCTCCACCCCTGTGATCAGCTTGATCAACACGCGTGGTCCTTCTAATGTGGGGTTGTCATCCATGGTGAACCACTTCGACACAAGATCATACTCCATCTTAGTGGGAAAATTATTAATCAATTGCTATAATCTTCTTGTGGTGGAGGTGCAAGCTGCAATGCACAAATACAATGCCATTCAACCTTTGCATTGACAACCTATTGTGTTTAGTGTATGTGCTCAAACATACTCTACTTATACTCACAACTAGAAGCACTGGTTGGTTCAACAATGAAATGACAATCCTTCGAAGATTTGACACCTTTTAGTTTTTCCACTATGCATTTGTAATGGAAGTATCAAAACATTGTAAGCCTTAGAAATACTAAAAAAATCAATATTTAGTAATAAAATTGATAAAGATTAAAATCAATGTTTAAAAGAACATAAGTTTGAATTATAGAAAATTTTACCCAGCCTAGAAATTTTCTTTTTCAGCTTACATATGTCCTGAGAAAAGAGTTCTCCTGGTGCTTGTTTGTAGATCTTACTCATTCGCATGATCTTTGCCTTGAACTGTGGGCTTGGCTTTTTCAACTTACTATGTAGAAGCTTCCCATAACCTCCTCACCAACCTTGAAGATGTAGTGGTGGTCAATTTTAACTCAACCATGCCTTTGCTCAACCCCAATGTAGTCTTAGTAAAGTCTAATACAATTCTTAGCTTGATCTGTGCCCCTATATATGTAGGGATTTTCTTCATTGACGACAAGAAGAACAAAAATAAATGGTTTAATGACTTATAAAACATTAAATAGTAAAAAAATTAACTATACACTTAAGTCTTAAAGGAAGAAAACTAAATTTAAAAACTACTTAAAAATTGAGAAAAAAGGATGTGCATCCACAATCTCTTTTGTAGTGGTCTAAAATTGGGTCTCACCAAATACCTATTCTACAACATTGATTGCAACATTTGTCTTCGAGTAGGAGTTTGGACAACTCTCTTGCTTGCTTGCTAACAAGCATTTACTTGTAGTAAATATTGCTAGTTGATGAATGAGTTTGCAAACAGGTTACACTGGGTCAAGTCAGCTCCTTGTCGTCAACTTTTTTGTGAACTTGTCTCATTAAAGATAGTATCCGAACAAAGTTGTAAATATATTTTTAAATGTTGCACCTATTCTCCACTTTTGGTTTGATCCACTCCATTTTTGCTAATATCCCTCAGCATTAAATTGTTGAGTTTTTAGCTTGGATAGGCACTTCCAGATAAGTTAAGTGTGAACGTGCAAGGAAAAGTTCAAGTAGTTTGAGTTAGTTTAACTTGTATATCACTTTAGTGATTAAAGTGAAATTCTTTTATTTAGGTAAATAAGTCTAATAAAGTGTAGGTTTATCATTAATGATGTAGACTTATTTTCCAAGTCATCTCTTGTGTGAGATAAGATTTCTATTTTGAAAGATTAGATTTTTAGCTGAATTAGTATAAAGATAGGAGCAAGATACAAGCCTGTAAACAATTCATTTAGATTGTCTTTTGAAGGACTGAAAGATTAAGTTTTTTGAAGGATTGGAAAATTCAATGGAAAACAGGTTTTGAGGTGTAATTATTTGTGTATGCTTCTATTTTCGTTTTTGTAGTCTGAATTTCAATGGTTTGTGTGACTAATTCAATGCATTCAAAGCATTAGGTAATTAGCCACCATGATTGGAATTTTTAACATAAATTATCCTTGATCCACTCCACTTTTGTGAATGACTATTGAAGTATCTTTAACAAACTAAAAGTAGACGAATTTTTTTAAAATATATACAAGGTGCTGAATTTTCAATGGCAATCCTTAAAACATAACTTTTATAAATTTTAATGTACCAAAGGGAGTAGGCTATTTAGTCTTGAAAAAGTGGACGTTCTCTTCAAGTTCCAAAGTCCCTGGGGAAGGGACACATCCTTGTGCAACATTGCTGGAATTACAATTCATAGCAAGGAACAATTGCACATAGTATTAGTGTTCCATGGGCGTTGGGGACGGCGGGACGGGTTTCGGGGACGGGGGGACAAAGGGCCTAAGTTTAGGGACGGTGGGGCGGTGGTGGGGGGGACTTTGTGATATCTCATATGACATCAGATGTTCATATTTTCGATATAATAGAAATCTCCAATTTAACAATTTCATTTGTCAAATTTTATTTAGCAATTAGCATTCAAGAAATCTTTGTATTTAGATTTAGTATTTCAAATTTTGCTATGTTATAATTTTACTAATTTCCTATAGTTTCATTTGAAATGTAATTCTTATACTGTTATACTATTATACATCTTTTCAAAACTAGTTTTTCAAGTACTATAAAGATGATTACATGATTCATCATTACAATGAGTAGCAAATGCCAAATAGTAAAACTAAATACAGATACTAATAGCAATAGCATTACAAAAGACAAAATGCCAAAATGTCAAAACTCAAAATGTAGTGAAGGGAGGCCTCTAATCATCTACAAACTCCTCATCATTGGAATTGCTGGACTCCACAAGGTCAATATCCCTCAAGCTCACAACAACCAACCCTGCATCTGAAGTGGTAGGATCATCCTCATCAATCTGTGAAGGCTCTTTGGGCTCCACATCCCATTGTGCCGCTGGACTCTCCTTGTACCCAAGTGTCTTGCGGTCAATGAGAGACAAAGCACTGTATACAACCACAAGCTTCTCTACTCTCTTAGAGGTAAGTCTGTTCCTCTTAAGAGAGTGGATGAAGCTATATGTAGACTAGTTCCTCTCAACAACTGAAGAATTGGAAACCTGGGATAGCAGACGGATAGCCAGAGTGGTGGTCAAAGATTTCAGACCATGACAATTCCACCACAAAAGTGGGTCCTCCTGTGCCATAGATTCTATATCCATCTTTGCCGCATCTGAATAGCCTCTAAGAGTGGCAAATCTTCCCCACTCAGTGCGAATTATGTCGGCATCTCTAGAATCATACATCTTCTCTATGCACCTAAAGAAACCCGCCTTCACCTCATCATCCTGAATCGGTGTCACTCTACCCGGTCTGGCCTTGTACCACTTAGGATTCAAGGCAAAGGCAGCCATATGCAAAGGAGTGTTCAACTTGTCCCATCTGCGTTGAATGATTGGCCAGATGTACTCATTGTAGAATGCTAGAGAGGTGTCCTTCACTCGCACAACCCTCATCTTGTCAAGCATAGAGTCGATGCACTCATTCACCTCTCCAAGGTTAGGTGCATCCCCATCCCCATATTTGATAACTTGGAATATTGGAGAAATGATGGAGACAATGTATTTCGCATCAGTCCAAAACGTATCACTCTTCACTATCTCCTTCACCCTTTTCTTCTGCGTTGTCTTGGCCTCGGCCCACTTATTCCATTCATTAGTCATAACCATGAGTTGCAATGCCTCTTGCAACTCAATCATTCTCTCCAAGAGAATGAAATAAGATGCATATCTGGTCTCAACTGGTTTCAAGAACTCCTTCGCGAAGCTCTTGAAGAGTGCATGTGAAGTGTGGACATCTGCACATCTCTCGCATCGGTGACCACTCCTCTAATCCAACCAATCTTCCCCATGTCCTTGAGTGCATTGTTCATGGCATGCACACAACATGGGATCCACCAAATATGTCTATAGGCTGCCTCAATGAGTCTCCCTGTTGCTCTACACACATGGGTTGCATCTGTGACTACCTGGACCACATTTTGTGGCCAAACCTCCTCAATAGCCTCCCCGAGGACCTAAAACTGAAAATCAACATCTTTGTGATGCCCCGTAATATCAATTGCTCTAAGGAAGTATGGACCCTCCGCGCATATGACCATGATGTTGATGAGTGGACGATGGCTAATGTCCGTCCACCCATCCATAACTATGCTGCACTCAGATGCCAGCCAACATGCCTTCATCTTCTTCGTCAAAATATTGATCTTGGAATAGCACTTATCCAAGATTGAGGCCCTCATTTTCGTCTCACATGGTGGCGCATATGATGTTCCTCCCTTCACCACCATAGCCATCATCTCCCTATAATAAGGAGACTGTGTAACATGAAATGGAATGCCATTGGCAAAGAAGAACTTGCCAATGGATTCATCTATCTCATCTCTCAACTGCACATTAAACATATCAGCTATGGGGTTACTTTGTGATGTCTACAACTTGCGTTTCCCTATCCCCCTAGCGGCACTAGAAGTGGAAGTGGATGGAGATCCAAACATCATTTCTCTCGTCTGCGATACATGAGGAGAAGTATGTGGCACATGATGGATGTGCTGAAGGGCTGCCCTAGCAGACAAAGTAGAAGGGATTGAAATATTTGTGTCATCTGAAATGCTCCAAAGCTTGTTAAACTCAATTCTATACTGTATATTTTTAGTTTCCCTCAAAAACTTACAAGGCTCCACACCTTTTCCTGTCCAAAAAAGAAAGTGTGCATTCACTCTAGTGATGCTACCATACCATTCAGTCCCACAAATGTTGCACTTCCACTTCCTTGTTCCCCCACCTGAATGTGATGTGCCTTGTATTCTTGAAGCAAATTGTTTGAGAGGAGACTTAGGATCAAAAACACCCCTAGCATACTGTGCCAACAACTCTGAAGGGCAACCTATACTAGCTGGTGCACTCGCCATGGAACTAGATTGGGCTCCAGGATCAGCCCCATGGTCAGCCCCCCTCATTCTCAGGTTCAAAATCTAAATCATTTTCACTATGAGAATGGATTTTCCATCTCATCCCCACTCATGTCTTCGGAGCTCATTGTGAAAGTGACATTGCATTTCACAAAATAAAAATAAAAATAAAATCAGCCTAGTTTAAAAAATTGAAATACAAATTTGAAATTTTAATTTTGAAAAGAAAATTTACAATTTACAATTTATTATTTTATATTATTTAAAAATTAAAAATAAAATATTAAATAATAAAATTTGATGTTGAATCTTGAGGGCAAAATGATGAATGATTCATTCATCTTCATCATTTTGCCCTCAAGATTCATCAAATCTGAATTTGAGATGAATAAGAAAAAAGAACAAGTTTAAAACAAAGAATTGAAAAATGAAAATTAGAAAATAAAATTATAAAACAAAAAAACAATAAATCTGAAAAAACCCTACCTTGTGCTTGAAAAATCTCTCCAAAATGCAGTAGAATCCTCTTCCTCCTCTTCTTCTTGTTCCTTCTCACTCCTATCACACTTGCAAACACTTTTTTCACTCCTTCAATCAGACTTCTACAAGTTTTTCCTCTTCTCCAGCTTGCTGCAAAAAAAATCAGTTTCATATTGTGACTGAAATAACCAAATAAGATGCTTTTGTGGTGTTTTGGGGGAAGGGGTGGGCCCCATGTCAAATTAGGGTTACCCCCCAACCCCCAAAAATCGAACTTTTGTTTTAAAATTTTATTTTTTTCCCATCTATTGATGTTGGGCGATGGGAGATGGCTAGACGTCTCCCCGCCCCTTGAGAAACGTCTAGGCGTCCCCCAAGGAGGCGTAGAGACGTCTCTTAAGGAGACTTGGAGACGTCTCCACGTCTCCTTGGGAAATGCAAAGACATTTCCTTGTCTCCGACGGAGCACTGGTGGCAGTGGTGGGATGGTGGGGGGCGTCACGCACCCATTTCCCTGTCCCGGAAACGTCCTCGTCTTTGAAATGTGGCCAAAAAGGAGGGGGGGGAATGTGTTTCCGTGGAACACTGCATAATAGAGAGAATGATGCTTTCATTTCATTGGTAGTGACCAATACAATACTTAGTAGCACAAGAAAGATCTATCATAAAATCATCGCTATTTGAGGGACTGCGTGTTGTTAGTTAAGATACAACTACTGGTCTAATTGCTCATGGCAACCATGTAACATTTACTGCCAAATCTGATCAGTGTTAACACCTCAATGAAGTTGGCATAAAACATGTATTGACAATAACATCTGTCTACATAGATCCCGTCTATTTTCATCCTCGTGAACTCCCAAACCTAGGGTGGCTATATCATGTTGGTGTTTTATTATATAAAACTAGGCCTGCATTGAATATACCACTCTTCAAGGTAGGGTCGACGCACAAGCTTGTATCTTACTTGATTTCCAATAATACGATTTAAGAACATGTCATGATAGTGCCTCATATGGATAATACCTAAACTTTATGCATCCTAGGCACACCCACGAAAGGGGATCAAGGAGCCTGACAAGTTGGAAGTACATTAGCATGCAAATATACACCAACAAGCTGTCCTTTGCTATCTGATAATTACCCCTGCAGATCTTTGATTGTCAAAGCCAAAATGTTTGTAATAATGCGTATTTCATAAAAATTTTCTGCCTTGTTTGCATGCTCTTCAAGCTTGGTACTTATTTGTTTGTTTGAATGAGTGAGAGAAATGGTGTTATCGTTTCCTTTGCTGATTTTTCTTTTTTTCTTGTCACAGGGCTAAATTCATTGCTGCAGAGGAAAGTACAGGTGTCACATTTGATGATTTTGCTGGACATGAATATGTCAAGCGCGAATTACAAGAAGTTGTAAGACTTTTGAAGAAAACTGGTGAATTTGAGGGTACTGATGTGTATTGCCCCAAAGGAGTTCTTTTGTTTGGACCTCCTGGAACTGGTAAAACGCTGCTAGCAAAGGCCATTGCTGGAGAAGCAGGCATTCCGTTTTTCGCTGTCAATGGCTCTGAGTTTGTTGAGGTTGGTATACCTTTTTATCTCTTAATGGTTGAGTTTTTATCATTTTGCAATAAAGTCATATAATACAAAATTGCAAATAATACAAACTCAGGCATTTGGAAAAGCTCTGTTTCCCTTCTCCATCTGTATAGCCAGATGTTGTCTAAGACACTGTCTTTCCAACTCCTTATGTTTTTATATCTGAAATTGACTTAGGGTCCAGTTCATTGTTACATGGCATAGACATTCTCTACCAAATGGACTTTTCTTCCTTCTTAAATAGCTATTGGTATCGCTTGGTCTGTTTGTGAATCAGCTATGCTTTCTTCATTTAGACATTGAATGATGCAATGTGTTTGTTTTGATATGTAACATGGATGCAATCTATTCCTTTTTTCTCTTAATGTTAACTTTTTTTCATCTGAAAAGGATCTTTTACTTTATGATGTGCTGGATTTAAATTCTCCATCCATTGGGCTCAAGCAAAACAATATATTAGTGAACTCAACATTTAGTTTTATTTTTCGTAGATAACTTTGTGGGGGTTTTATTGGAGATCTTGCTGAAATATCCCACCCTAATTCTGTATGCATTTTTTTTAAAATTCATCTTTCCAGGTTAGCATACATTTCATGAAATAATTGCCAACAGTTTGAACTGGGTTTGCACAGGTATTTGTTTTGATTGATAAAAACTGAAAACCAAATAGTTTTGCACTTCTCACTTTTCCACAACTTACATTCATTCATATTCATGATTTTAATAGATACAAAATCTCAGCAACAACCACCTTTAGCTTGCATTTCAACCCACAGAAAAAAGTGTACCAAATTCCAGTCTTCAATTATTTAACCAAATTTATAGATTCAATAATTCAAACTAACCTGGAATTTCATGTTAGAAACATTCCATAACCACCAGCACTTTATTTTCTATATTTGATCCCCTTCAAACTGCAGCAAATAACCTTGTTCATGTATGGCGGCCAGGATAATAGTATGGCAGTCCAAGGAGTCAGAACTCACAAGACAAGGGAATTCGTTGAAGTCTTTTGACCAGGTTGACTCCTCTAGCCTCCACTTTACACCTCTCCAAGCTCCCACCTTGCACGTCAGTTCAAGTACGGCAGTCCCAACACCAAGGCTGCGGCTCTATTAATGAAGCGGCTGATATCATGGGCTTCGATAAGATTGAATACCATCGGTCTTAAAGACTGTTATTTTAATACTAATATTTCTTATTTTAGTCATCAACCTTCCACGCCAGCAAATAACAAATTTGCCCCTAACCATATGCTTCAAGCTCCACGATTTCTAATAGCTTGGTCAAAGTTGGGTTTGTGTAGCAATCTTACCCACGAACCAATATCATATGAGCAATTTCAAATAAGAATATTCACTAAGTATTGAGTGGCGCTAAGAAGATTAAAGCTCGTGCTTCACAATATTAAGCTATCGCCTAAATTTTGGTGGCTGCGTGAGGCTTCCCAAAACCATACAGTGTTTCCTCATACATTTTGACAACCTCTTCACCTATGTTAAATAGGCCTTAATATTAATGAGTCCCCCCTTTACTTAGTGGTGATTAATATAGGAAGTTTCAACTGTTATGGCTCATAAAGGTAGATATGGAACCCACGGCTGCTCTGTTTTGAATTATCTTTTGAGTTGGTGCTAGGGAAAAGACAGTGTCTAGCAGCTGTATATGATAAATAGGAACTCCACGAATCCACAAGGTGACCACAACAGTCCGACGCAACACTTATATATGAGCTGCGACCCTTTTTTACAATAGCTGCTGTTTAAATTACTGACCCGACCAGTAATGAAAGCTGCAATAATCTCAAAACTTATTAATCTTAAAAATATTAATCACCCCTTCTGCCATGAACATTAACTATATGGTCCAGATAAGATAAAGAGTGGCATGATTTCCAGAAAATACATATATGTCTGCAGAGAATGGCACACTTCCAACTTCACCAAAACAACTATATAACTAATATAAACCTGAAATTTGTCTCTACGGGAGAATTCACAAATTTCACAAACTCCAATCGCTAAGACCAATTGCGAAATCTGAGTTATTCCACCAGTAAAGGAATTGGGTTTCTGTCCAATCCTTCGAATCCGAGGGTTTGCATCCTCAAGCTCCTAAAAACAAGTTCTCCAAGAAACCAGAAGATATCCAAGCATATCCCAAAATGAGCTTCCCAAAAGCTTTTATTTCCCCTTTCATAACTGCCCCCTCCTTTCTTGAATAGCATATTTACTTTTTAATTTTCTCCTTATTTCCCCACAAAGTGACTTATTTTTTGAAGCAAGAGCACATCCCCTGCCAACTGCTCACAAAATTTTCAACAACAAAAAACAAAGCTTGATGCTTTTTTTGCCTTCAACTCATACCATACAAAAATTTACTTCAATAAAATCAAGTTCATAAACAAATTACAATTGGGCACTTGCCCCTTCTCTTGCTAAGTTTTTATCAACCTTCGTTCAACACTCATCACACCTCCCTTTACCCTAAATTTCACTCATTCTGTTCTTTGCCCTGTCACCGTTGTGTCTCAGATTCCGTTCTCTGCCCTTTTGTTGGCTTCGCAAGACCAACACACAAAAGCTCTGTGGTCTTTACTTGGTCAAACCTCTTTTCTCCTCTGTACATACTTTTCTTTTACTCTCTACCTAAGTTACTAGGTTCGGCCCTGGGAGGCTTGGGTTCGATCCGGGTTCGGAATTTGGGTCCGGTTCGCCCAAACTTGACCAAGGGTTCGAAAAACCGATTGTGGGTTCGAACCGGGTTCGGAACCCGGACTGTGGGTCCAACTAGTGTTCAAATTTTTCGAACCCGGGTAGAATTTCGTGCCCAGGAGGATGTAAAAGTGCCTTTTTGCAATTTTTTTAATATTTTTTTCAGTCTTTATTGACTTTTAAATAGGTTTTTTTTCCCTTTCAACCCTAATATGTGCCTCTAAAACATGAAATAGGTAAAGAGATAGTGTTTTCAATGGGCTGGCTTGTAAAATAACTATTCTAGTTTAGTGTTTTGAACCAGGCATAGACATTTATTTCATCCTTAAAATTTGCATGGGACCACCCATGCCGCTCACATGTCAACAGAAAATCCAGTTATACAGTCACATGGCATTAATGTCTTATTCATTTAGCTTGCTTACAAAACAATTTGGCTGTGCGATTTTGATCTCTTTTGTTTTTATCCATATTCAGCTTCAAATAGTTGGAAAATAATGCCTTTGCCTCTAAATTTTTATGTTCTTGATGGAATTTGGTCAGCTTGTGTATGTTGTTGTTTATAGATCAGACATGAAAGCAAACAGAAAAATGCAACACATGAAACAATGAACACAATCAGATACCTTGGGAAAACCCTCCTCCTGAGGGAGAAAAACCCAGCAAATAATTCTCTTATATATTGTAGGAACAAGAGCAGAAATCTGCTTTACAACACAGGCCCAACAATGGCCGAATTTGATATAATGAATAATAGCACCTCTCCTAGATGCAGTGATACAAACGAATATATTTCTCCTTGAATTCGGTCTGCTGCTGCAGCATGATCTACTACTCAAGATGTTGATCTGCTGCACAAGTGCGACCTTCTTCTAGGAATGCAAATATTATGAATGAACTTGATGATTGACAAATGAGCAAAGTGACCTTGTATTTATACAAAGTGAGGCGACTCTTCAAATAGGTCGGCTCTCTTAGAGAGAATTGATAAATTCAATAAATGCCAAAGGTCGGCCCAAATAAGATGGATTAGGAACAATAATTAAATCCATGAGGTCGGCCTTCTCACAAGCAAATGATAAATTGAATAGCTATAAAGCTACATTCAATTTATGTTATCATCTTAAAAAACGTGCAAGAGGAAGTAGACTCCTGCAGTTGTCATAAACATCAACACTCCCTCTCAGCTAGGGAGGATACTTCCAGTTGCACAAAAGAAACATATCACCTCATGATAATAAAGGAGCTTATCACTTCATCGTGAAAGCAAATAAGATATCACCTCATCATGATATCAGATATCACCTCATCGTGATATCAACCATCATGGCTACCTCCATAGATGGTATGTACAAGTGCTCATCACTCAATGTGATGTTGTCACCTCAACGTGACTTTCACCATGGCTCCCCCAGAGGGTGAAACACAAGTACAAGAAAATCATCGCAGACTCCCTCACGTGATGCTGTCAAGGAGTCACACACGTGACATCCACCATGGCTCTCCCAGAGGGTGGGACAAGGGCTTTCACCTCAAGTCTCTCTCAATAGAGAAATGCATTAACAAGGGCTTGCACCTCAAATCTCTCTCAATAGAGAAATGCATTATCAAGGGCTTGCACCTCAAATCTCTCTCAATAGAGAAATGCATTATCAATTCTGAATATCACTGATACTGAGACTCCCTCTCAGCTAGGGCTTCATTCTCCACCATATCAAGCTTGTCTCGAAGGTACACAACCATTATCCTAAAAGAGATGCTTGATGAGAATGACTTCCATCTGCTCATCAGTGTTGATATACCTCAATCGAATATTTTTCCTCGATACCATATCTCTGATATAGTGGTATGCTTGCTTTATTATGAGACCCATGGAAAGACATAAAGCTTCTCAAAGCTTTGATTAACACAAGGGATGACAGTTGGCTTCAATACTTGTTCAACCAATCTTGCAAGGAGCTTTCGAAGCCATACTGCTTCTCGAGCTGTCACACAAGCTGTAATGTACTCGGCCTCTGCTGTACTCAGTCCCATAGAAGACTGCTTCCTGTTGTACCAGGATATCATCGCAGGCTTCAACTGAAACAACATCCAGAGCAACACAATCATCTGCTTTAGGTTCAATAGGTTCCCTCTGAATCTTCAATCACTTGACCTCATTGTCCAAGATTGCCTGCAATGCTTGCTTAGAGAAATGGTTTCCAACGCACACCTCTGTAGAGATTCAGGGTTGTCCTCTTCGACCACATCCCAGATCACTCTATTCTGAATAGGTTTGCGGAGCTACCAATGTTAAATCCAGGTTGACCTGACTTGAGCAATTCAGAACCCAACTATTGAAGAGGTACTTCAGTAATTTAGTATCCGGTCTTGCAACACTACAACCCTTACTTATTCTCAGTGAGTCATAGAACTCCCTCTTGATCTCGGCTTTAGAGATTGCAAAGAAGACTTTTGGAGGTGCACTTCCTCTAGCCACCAACTCAGTCCCTCTAGTGTTCACTCCCTCTTGATCATTTCTTTGGTTTACATGATGCCTCAAGCTTTTCATCACTAAGTAATCTCTTATCACCTTCTTGCCCCTAAACCTGTCCAGGAAGTATTTTAGATAGAGATTACTAACAGTCTATGATTATCCAAAGAAATATCAAGGTTAGAATCATACAAGTTATATAATGAATGAAATTTTCAAAGGATCTTATGCTAGTGAACACAACACAATTCAAGAGAATTCACAAGATCCAAATAAATAAATAAATGATATAACTCAGTGACCAAAGGATACTTATCTCTTTAAATATTTTGATCCGTCCTTAATGAAGTCATAATCTGAACGATCAAATCACAATATCTGCTCTCTCCGCCCTTTACAGTGGCGTTGATCGTTGCTACTCTTAATGCAACCTCTTGACTTCAATTGTAACTGATCACACAACTACCGGAGTTCAAAATCTTCATGGAATTGAAACATCTAGTCTACATAACCTCGATGATCAGACAACAACAAAAATAAAATAAAAATTCAATTATCTTTAAATAAATGATATAACTCAGTGACCAAAGGATACTTATCTCTTTAAATATTTTGATCCGTCCTTAATGAAGTCATAATCTGAACGATCAAATCACAATATCTGCTCTCTCCGCCCTTTACAGTGGCGTTGATCGTTGCTACTCTTAATGCAACCTCTTGACTTCAATTGTAACTGATCACACAACTACCGGAGTTCAAAATCTTCATGGAATTGAAACATCTAGTCTACATAACCTCGATGATCAGACAACAACAAAAATAAAATAAAAATTCAATTATCTTATCTTATCTTAGTGATCTTTTCTATCATAATAATTCAAACCAACGAAATCAGACCTGCACAACCTAGATTTCAAAGATATAACCAAAAAAAACTTATCTTGTTAAGATTTGGGGCTGAGTCTCATCCTTGCCACCTCCTGAGATTTCACACCCATCATAGGAACCTCAATCCAGAGTTTGCAGCCACCCACAACACATCTACAAACATAGGTAATAGCATGAATGCTTGACCCGACGATTCCAACCTGAGATTCCTCCTGGTCGGGTAAGGATTCTCGCCAAAATACTTTCGTGCTTGCTTGAACCGGAGTAAGCTTCAGAATCCTTCGATGATTCTCAAGGTGATCTTGATGATGCCCATGTCCTTGCCCAGAAATGGTGTAGAAGTCCTCTGACTTGATTTCCACACGAATGACAACCCGTTGGTATTTGACTTAGAGCGTCATTGCAATAGATCGCAGTGCTCTTAGAAGTCGTGAAGACTCTTGGTGGGAGTCGCCTTTGATATTGGAGATATCGTTTTGTGAGTGCTTGCCACGAATGCATGAGAGGATTTCGATCAAGTGATTTGAATCACAGCCCCCCACAAGAATGACTCCCAAATCGTGATTGATGTATCGCTGAAATATACCGGCCAATTTTTTTCATTTTTATTACACCACTAAGTTCACCCATTAGCATTAGTGTAAATATAAATCAGCTGAATGTAACCCTCTCCTCTGATCAACCTAGATCCCAATGTAGGCAAGGTTGAGAGCATACACGAAAGGGGGTCATTAGTAAACTGAAACTTGTTGAAGTAATGATAAGAAAGTACAATCACTTAGCCACTTATTCAGCGGGAGGACTGAAGTGAAAGAACAATGCTGAAAGTAAAATGCAACTCGACCACTTTTCAGTGGGAGTAGGTTGACGGCTCAGCCGATCAGCGAGGTGAGATAATGCAATTACATGAGTAACAAGCGGCAAGCCGACTTCTTCCACTTGTTCAGCGGGTGATACAGTAAATAGAAACTAGCTAAGACTGAACATGCTAGTCTCATCCACAGTCGTGGGAATTACAAGAATTATATCAAATTAAGAGAACTGCTGACAGTACATAAGATCCAGTGTATGAAGCTGTAGTAAAATAGAAGGCTTCCCTATTATTTTCTTGACTTCCCAAACCCAAATCACAACTCACAGACCTCATTTTAATAATCTGATTTAATGACAGATCTGGACTGAAAATGCAAATCAGCAACACAGAAAATTCGACTAAAAGCTATTAACTCACTCAAAACCCAACCAAACTCCACGAGACGAATTGGAAAAGCTACTAATATCCAAGGCGCCCAAGATGAGACTCATAAGACGCCCCAAAAGGTTCATATTTCATTTGCATGGAATTCAATGCACCTTCAACATGGTACGACCCTCAAGGAAGGGCGATTTTTCATTATAAAAATAAATACTCAATGATAAATTCTAAAACTTGGAGGAAAGGGTCGCTCCAACCTGCCAATCACATTCATTCACTACCCACAACCAAATTAAAATCACTCAAGAACATCTAAGTAAAAACGCAGATCAGCCACAGTCAAAACAGCAACTGTGAAAATAGACTGAAATGCAAGTAAACCAATTACAAAGTGCAAAATCACTCAATCGAACCTACTCTCAACTAGTTGCTATCTTTCAAGCAAGAAGCTAAGCCGACTAGGAGGTATGCATACCTCGAAGCAATTATGATACCATTCCGGCAGCATAACAATATTGTAAAACATAAGATGCTGAATGAAGACCCCAAACCTCCTTTTTATAACTTTTGCCAAGCCTCTCTAGAACCTTCCAGAAGGTGCGCTCCACTCAAGAGTTGCCCTAATTCCATGTTGACTTTTGACCCTTCAAGATGGCGTCCCATTTCCCAAGGCATAATTTCATCTTTTAAAATGTTAAATATTTCCTCATGTTGGCGTCCCATTCTTCTTTCCAAATCGACTTTAGAAAAAATGATAAATATTTCACTTAGTTTAATATTTTTATCAAATATCAAACTTGCCAAAATAATAACCTCAAATGTTGGGGACCGGCTAAATATACTACCCTGCCTGAAATAGCCACTAAATCGAACTTCAGAGACCCTGCTAAAAATAGCACTGCCAAAATTAGAACTTACTAAAAATAGCATACTACTAAAAATAGTAAGTTGTTTCCAACTCATTTTAACCACAATCCGAGCAGCCGTCGTACTTACTAAAAATAGTAAGTCCGGAAAAGTTCTTTGATCCAGTTGCATGTCATACCACCGCGAAGCTCTTTGAAAACCTAGAAGGAATCCCGCGACCAAACTGCAAAACTCCAACATGCAAACCCCTGAATCCTCAAGAAAAACCTCCAAGCAGTTGGGAAACCTAATTCTGCCTCTGACTAGCCTACGAGCATCAGGGAATAGGCTAACAGTCACTGAAACGTGTAGTGCTAAAAATGGGGACATTACAATTGCTAAACTTGACTTCCTCCCGGACATCTTCTCCCAACATGACTCCTCAGTACAATGTCCAGATTGAACACATAAAATTTGAGAAATCTGAGAAATAGACGCAGCCCAAATTTAAGCGATAATATTCAGCTCTGCCTAAGATGGCGTCGCTGGATTGAATCTCTGATAATACAGTTGCTGTGAGACTTTCCTTGTAATCGGCAGAATGAACATGCTTGCCACTATCATGCCTTAGTCTACGATGAATATTCGAAGCTCCTAGGAGACGGAATCACCTAGAAATGTTGGCTCGATTTGTGCCAAACGAACTCGAACTAGGCACAGATGATGCCCACTGAGGATCTTGATCCTTGGTGAAGATAAGCCAACACCTCAGGAGCTCCCATCACTTGTTGAATAAGATTCGATGCCACTTCGAATGTCTTATATCAATCACCAAGCTGCATTGGCTATTTGTTGTTTAAGATGACTACAGATTCGCTGCCATTCTTTCATAAATCTGATCAGATCCTTAACCCGCTCTGATACCATGTTGTTGTTTATAGATCAGACATGAAAACAAATAGAAAAATGCAACACATGAGACAATGAACACAATCAGATACCCTGGGAAAACCCTCCTCCTGAGGGAGAAAAACCGAGCAAATAATTCTCTTATATATTGTAGGAACAAGAGCAGAAATCTGCTTTACAACATAGGCCCAGCAATGGCCGAATTTGATATAATGAATAATAGCACCTCTCCTCGATGCAGTGATACAAACGAATATGTTTCTCCTTGAATTTGGTCTGCTGCTACAGCATGATCTGCTACTCAAGATGTTGATCTGCTGCTAATAATGATCTGCTACTCAAGATGTTGATCTGCTGCACAAGTGCGACCTTCTTCTAGGAATGCGAATATTATGAATGAACTTGATGATTGACAAATGAGCAAAGCAACCTTGTATTTATACAAAGTGAGGTGACTCTTCAAATAGGTCGGCTCTCTTAGAGAGAATTGATAAATACAATAAATGCCAAAGGTCGGCCCAAATAAGATGGATTAGGAACAATAATTAAATCCATGAGGTCGGCCTTCTCACAAGCAAATGATAAATTGAATAGCTATAAAGCTACATTCAATCTATGTTATCATCTTAAAAAACGTGCAAGAGGAAGTAGACTCCTGCAGCTGTCATAAACATCAACAGTGTAGAGCTCTTTTTTCAAAGAATTATATTTTCTAAGATTAGATCCAGATATGGATTCTTGTTAGGTTGATTGCATGTCTTGGATTTTGAGTATAAAGTGGTGGTGTATTTTTCAGTTTTGCTATGTTATTTGACCAATAATATGGTGGTGTATTTTGAACTTAATTACTGCTGCAAATATGTATATATTTCTGATTTTTATATGTTTTTGTATTACCGAACCCAAATCCTAAAAAAAAAAATTCCCGAACCAGCGAACTAGGTTCTCGAACCCAAATGCAAACCCAAAACCGAACCAGTAACTTAGCTCTCTACTGCGCTTTTTTGTTTCCTTTACTTGCAACGCATCCTCCATTCATTTGCTGCACCTTTTCTTTATAGGCTTTTCTGCCCACACCCCTATCTTCTCACAGCTACGCCAGACTTTGGGATCTATCTTCTCACATACACACGCTCAAATGAGAAGTCTCCTCCTTTTTCCCAAATCTTAGTCTCTCTTTCCAAATTGATCTGCCCTGTCTGTATACCCGTGCCTTTTTCACAGCCTATGTCGGCTATCCTTTTATGATCTGGAGATGAAAAGGCTTTCCCCGCTTAAAGATTAATTCATTTGGTCTTATTTTTTTTGCATATGGAATAAATCGGCCTTTTCCCATCTATCGGGCAACCTCTCCTTTTTTTTATCGATTCATTGCCTTGGAGATGAAAAGGCAAGCTGTTATTAAAACACTCAGATTGAATGTTATCGCCTTCCATAGAGACTATCAGACTTTTCACAAAGTATATCGGTCTTTTTTTCAAAACTGCGCCCTTTTGTTTTGGATTTTAATTTGATGTTACTTGTTGTTGACTTTTCCAAACAGCAATTCGATGCCTCTTGGGTTTCTGTCTTGGTCGATTTCTTAAGCAAGAATGTACACCAAATTCAAAACCATGACCCTCAAGCTTCAGTTTTGCCTTATTTCAAACCGTGAGGATAGTGGAATTTGGCTTTTCATCAGCTAATTGCATTAAATGAGACACCATTTCTTTGAGACATATATCTGCTACTATAGTTATCGAAGTGCCACAATATGAATGTAAAATTTAGGAGGTTTAAACATAGATCAAAAAGAAACCAAGCAAAAACCAAAATTTGAAGAAAATCAAACCAACAATTTTTTTGTGTGGTGCTGATCGCCCATTCGCCCGCGTGCTCCTGTACCTTTTTGAAATATTAAACTTTTTTAGTCATAAGTCACTTTTAATAAAATAAATAAAATAATTAATTTAAGTTGCCATTTACTTTATGTTTATTCAACAACTTAATTAATTATTTAATTATTAAATATTTTCCGCACCAAATTGAAATTGCAGAAAATATGAAAACCTGATTGGAAGCGACAACTGAAGGTGCCAAAATACTCAGAAGCTCCTCGGATATGAGACAACCCCTTTGACAACACTGTCTGTCACCAAGAAAACTAATGGCTATGATCAATGTTGACGTGATCGAAAATGGGGACATTACATTTGCCCTTGAAAACAAATTTTGTACATCTAGTATAACATCTTGCAATAACAGAGTGAGACCTAGCAAACAAAATGGCACTACAACCCAGCCCTTGAAGCAACTACAAGAAACCTCTATGTTGTGCAAATAGTACAATGCATATGCCATGCTTTCTTAGAGATCAGCCAAAGCAAAAAAAGAAAGGAAAAAACCCAAATAGTATATACTCCCAAAATCTAATGAAACCAAACAAAATACCATAAACTAATGGCACACTTAACTCTATACCCTTGTAATGTCCCCATTTTCTGAGTAATGGTAGATATTTATTTTTAGTTTATTTTATTCCCATAAGCTAAATAATGGAGTTATAAGGGAATAATATTAGATTAATTATTTATGAAGTTATCTAAATAAAGTAAATTATAAAGGTAACTTTATTTTAATTAATTTAATTAAAGTGACTTAAGTGAAAAAAATAAAATAATATTATAAAGTCACTTTAGAAAATATTAAAATATTCTTCTAGAAGCTTTATGGAGGTTATGTTGGATCTTTCTAGAAGATCAAGGGATTCTTTAAAAGGAGATGAGAGCTGGTCATTTGGGCATCTTGGTTTTGGTATTTTCTATCAAAGGATTTTGGAGAGCTTGTGTATTGCAGGCTCAGCCCTTCTGAGGACGAAAACCCTTAGAGGAATAAGTTGATTGGACAAAAATCCAACTCCACATTGAGAGGTGGATCCATCTAGGGTTCATCATTGAGCATATCTACAGGTTTATGGTGAATTTGGAGCTACAAGGTGGAGTTTAATTGCAGATTTCTCATACAAACTTGGCAGCTAGGGTTTGAAGACTTGTTGGAAGTGTTATGCAAGCAATATTCTCAATTGGGTTTTTATATTTTCAGGAGATATTGAAGGAATAAGGCAACTAGGGTTTATGGCATCATTTTGGCATCAATTTGACTAGGGTTTTGAAGAGACTATTTGTAGATCTGATTTTTCTTTGTTGGTGCTAAGGTTTGGAAACCCTTTTTTGGTGATGATATTGCTGATTGAAGACATTCAAATTTTTATATGAATTTTCCCTAACTAGGCGTCTAGTTTTGAGCATTTTGGATGTATTTTGATGAGGGTTTCAGACTGATATCAATTGGAAAATAATTTATAAATTTATTTCTGCATATGGGTGCAATTTCAGTCATATTCTGAGTTGTATCAGACTTGTATCAGCTGTAGAGATACTCAGAAATTAATACCAGCACTTGTATTTGTTGTTTTCTTCAATTTTGCTCAAATAAGGGCATATATCAGTCATTAAGTGTCATATACAGGTTGCTGGGCACATTTTGTATACATTTCTGAGTTTTTCAGAATTATATGAGCTGTACATGCACTCAGAAATTCATAACAGCAGCTGGGTGTTTCTTATTTCTTGCATATTTGACCTACTGAAGGCTTAAACTTGATCGACTATGTGAATTAATAAATTATTTGTTCAAATCTTTAATTTGAATCAATTCTATTGCATTGTTCTCTGTTGTTGTTGTTTTTATTTTTATTTTTTATATTCTTCTTTCTTTGATTGGTAATGGGCACTTTTTAAGGTGCCTAACACTATTCCTGTTCAAATCCGCAAGCCCACCAGCCCAGTGAAAGCACAAAGCCTACGAGCATAGCGGCCCAGCGGGGATTTGAACCTTGGTGGTAGCGTCACCAAGCAAGTGTTTCAACCACTGCGTTGTACGGGTCACCCCATTGTTCTCTGTTGTTAATTGCAATCAGATTTAGAAATAAAAAATCGAGGGCATAAATCAGAAATTTTAGGTAAGATCCCATTAGGGATATTTCAACCCTCCCTCTCCCATTTCTTCTTGCTCATAAGCACATACATGACTAGTTGATATACCTCCTTCACATTGCCAACCGCTCCCCTTGGACTTCCTTGAGCCTACCAGTAGTTTGCAGACCTTGCCAATGATGGAAACTAGATACCATTATTGAGCTCCCAGTGACCCTTGTCCCTATGAATAGAGTTGCTACTCACTTTGAGTCTCCCGTTATCATGCGAAACATATATGCCTGCCATAACCTTATCCATATCGCAACAAAATGCCTTCAACGCCAATATCTCTTTTCAAGGTTTCAAGATCTTCCTTGGTCTCATGTTGCACTATGGAGGATGTTGAATCTTCTCCTTTCACATACTTTTTTGCTAAACACTCTTTGCCACTCCAACTTGTCGAAAGGAATGAGCTTCTGCCACATTTGATCATCCAAACAACAAGTTATTTGCAAATTAGAGATGTGTGAGGGGATCTAAATTCTTCGCACCTTTAATTCCTTTCAAAAGTCTCTGTCTATGGAGAGAGTAAAAATAGCAATCAATAGCTTCCGGCATAAGAATGAAAAGGCAAGGAGAAAAAAGATTGCCCTTTTCAATACCACCCAAGTTAGTGCAAAAACTTGCAAGGCTGCAATTGACAAGGAAATAAAACCAAGACTCAAACCATTTAATAATCCCCTCAATCTAAAGGGGGAAGAAGCAAAATGCCAAAAGAACAACGTCTAGAAAAGACCAATCTATCTTATGATAGGGCTTAGCTGCTTCCAGTTTGATCACCATACTTGGCTTCTTCTAAACAGTACAAGTATAGAGAGTTTCATAAGCCAAGACAATGCCATCCATGATTTGTCTTCCATCAACAAAACCTTATTGTTCATGAGAGATAAAGGCCAGGAGGAGAGGTTCCAATCTTTCTGCTGTTGCTGTTCAGACGATCTTTTGAATGGTATTGCATAGAGCTATAGGTTTGAAATTGGAGAAAGAAGAAGGATTGTCGGTTGCCCTTCTTAGGAATGAGAGCAAGGAAGGTGCTTATGAAGCCCAACAATTTTTTTTTGGAAGACCTCGATTCATTCATTGCTGCCATAAGATCATTGGCAAGTATCTCCCATAAGGCCTGAAAAAAGCCATCTTGAAAACAATCTGAACTCGGAGCTGTCTCTTTTAAGCACAAAAACAACTTTTTGAATTTCCTCGTCCTTGGAGGGACCAAGAAACATACCATTTTGATTTTCACTAATAAAGCTAGGAATTACATAGATAAGTAGTGCAAAGTCTAATCCCCAAATTTTCTTTGGAATCAAGAAGATACAATGGAAATGAATCACCTTAATTCTTGTTGTAGAATGGTCAGAAATCTTGGAGCTGGAAGAGTCCATAATAGAGCTAATCCTATTAACCAACCTTCTTGCTAGAACCACTTGATGCTATCCCACTCTTTGACCCATGTCTCTCTAGGATTTTGCCTCTAAATTGCCTTCTTAGCATAACAATATTCTAGGAGGAGAAGAGGTTTTGATTCTTTAGCTAGAAGTTATTTATTGGATTGAACAGGCTGGTTAATATTAGCAAGTTCACCCTCAAACTATTATTTTTCAACAAAAATGTTATTAAAACACCTTTGTATCACATACACGGAGACAAGATATTATGTGTCTCAATTTACTCACAATAAGAACATTACAGAACCCTCTTTGGTGGGACAACTGTTCAACCACTTATCCATCAAACCAAACCAGTGCAGATTAATTAACCACATGGATTCAAATTTTAAGGGGCAACGGTCAAGAGAAGAATCAACTTTAATATCAAGCAAGATGGGGAAATGGTCATAATTGGAAATATGTAAAATATAATATATTGAGATCCATTGTTTGACAAGCCATTTCAAAGAGACCAAAAATCTCTCAAGACATTTAACAATGTTGCAATAACCTTTTTAGTGACTGTTCGAAGAATTCTCACTAGATTTTAGAATCAATTTAGATAAAGAGTGAGAGACTATGAACTCTTTAATGTTATATTCAGATCTAGAGGTCTTCCTGTGAACACCATGTTTATCTATGGGATTAGTAATCTGATTTAAATCTCTATGTAATAGGAAAGCTTAGCCTGACCAAGTATCTAATAGCATCAAGATTTCCTCTCAAAATCGAAATTTTAAAATGGGAGAATCAGGACCATACACATTGGTATAGAAACTAGAAATGTTCTCATGATGGGTTTTGAACTTGCAAATGATCCATAAATAGAAGAGGCAACATTATTAATGCAAATATTGTTATGTTTCCAAAGGATACACAAACCCTCATAAGCATCACCACAACTATACCTAAGCTAAGAATGAGAGGATGTCCAGGAAAACCAGATCTTGATGTATAGTTTCAAATGGTGTTTGATCAAAGACCTCATTTTAGAGGGATTAAAGCCCCTAACATACCACAACAACACCTTTGTTTACTGGTTGGAGGGATCTTCCCCTTTTGTCATGTCATATATTTATCCGTAGTTTGTTGGGAGCCTTAATCCACCTTAGCTTTTGAAGGTTTTTGTTGTGCATTGCACAAATGCTCCATTTAGCCTGAGCTAAATGAACGCCCCCTTTTTTTTTATTATTTTGGTTTTCTTCCCCGAGACTTTTGCTTGGATCGGTTTAATTTTATCTTTGTCATTGGGCATGATTGTGATGGTCTTGAAGAGGGTTATTTATGGTTGAAACCATAGTTGAAAAACTCGGACTCGGCAATAACTCGGCAGACCCAAAAAATTTAAAAACTCGGGACTCGGCAAAAACTCGGGGAAAAACTCGGCAATAACTCGGCAAATTTATAGAACATTTGAAAATACATAATTTTTTAAGATATTCTTTAAAAACACACATATAAATTGAATTTTTAGAACATATTACTGATTTCATCATATATAAATCAAAATTAGAGTCTAATGCATATCAATCATCAATGTATCTACTATCAACTGATTTCATCATATATAAATCAAAATTAGAGTTTAAAACCTTAATACATATCAATCATCAATGTATCATAGACCAAAAACAAGTTCGACTTCTCAATACATATCAACTTCAAGTTTCAATATCAATAAAAATTATCTATCCTAAATTTCTTCTCCGACTGAAACTCAAAAGCTTTTGTCGCTGTTGTGTGGGTGGTGCTGATGTAGATGGTATAGTTGTAGTGTTCTCAATAGGAGCCTCAACAGGTGCGTCGACAGGTGCCTCATCCATAGGGATAGGATCAAGCTGTGTGTGTGAAGAAACCTCTGCTGACTGACCAAGCTCGCCGACTTCCTCCTCATATGCTGCCACATCTGCTTCCCATTTAGCTGCCTCTACCTCCCTCTCCATCTCAGCGAACTCATCATCACTTATCCATGGTTCCACATCGACCTCATCAGGCTCAACAGTCCAATCTGAGAATGGATCAATGTCATCAAGGTCAAGTGCTTCATGTGAACTCAGCCCTTGTACCTTCTTCTCATGCAACCGAAGGTTGTACTGAACGTAGACAAGGTCATTCAAGCGCTTTTGAGTCAACCGATTGCGCTTCTTCGTGTGAATGGCCTCAAAGACACTCCAGTTGCGCTCACAACCAGATGCACTACAAGGCTGCGATAAAATACGAATGGCAACCTTTCGAAGATTAGGCGTTGTGGCACCATAATCTTCCCACCACAAATCTGCAAGGATAACAATTGTCATTTATAACTTAGTAAGTATTTAAAAAAACTTAAACATTAACATAAATAGTAAAACAATATTAAACACATGAATTTGTTACTTGGTTGTAGAGTGTCTCTCCTACAAATGCAATCTTTGGAAGAAAACAATGGCCCTTCGACCTTCTTATAGCTCTGTATCTCATCAAGTATGAGATCTCGAAGCTCATCATTACTAACCAATCTCTCAATACATGTGTTGAGGCCAACAAGAACCTTTGTATCTTCTTTGAAAGTAGGAGAGAAATAAAACTTGGGGTTCAAAAAGTGGGCAGCAGCATGAATATGTTGGTGGAGTTGTCGGTTCCACCTCCGATCTATTATGCGCCATATGGGTTCATATTTGGTCTTGTTTGACCCATATAAATGTTGAATTGCCTCTTTGGCCTTATCCATGGCCTCATATAAATACCCCATGGGGCTTTTATCCCCATCCACCAATCGTAGAACTCTAACCAACGGTTCTGACACCTAAAATATAAAAAAAATAACAAAATCAACAAGTTGTAATATTAGAAAGCAAAAAACTAAATCATCAATCAAAGTTTGAAAACTTACATTGATGATCTCCTCCGTTTGTTTGGCAAATCTATCATAAAAAATGGTCTTCTTGACTTTATCTGCTTCAGGCTTCTTGGAATAAGAACTCTCCAACCATTTTTCACTCACAAACATGCGCTTGAGGTTGGGCAATGTAGCTAAAATACTCTGCAAGGTGAGGAAATTGGTGGCAAAGCGTGTGACTCCTGATCGCACGAGATCCTTACCATCAGTGTGCTCTCTCATAAGACTTAGGACCCATGTGTGATTGTAGATGAACTTTGTGATATTCCTTCCATCTTCAACCACATTCTTCACCCAACTTAGTTTCCCTATGTCCTCAAGGAGCAAGTCAAGACAGTGGGCAGCACAAGGGCTCCAAAATTATGTAGGATGCCTCGCCATTAGAAGTTTACCAGCTGCCACACATGCAGTTGCATTGTCGGTCACAATTTGAATTACATTTTGAACTCCTACTTCCATCACCACCTCATCCAACATGTTGCACAAGGTCTCTGCATTTTTTGTTTCATTGGAGGCATCAACTGATTTTAGAAATACCAATTGTCCCCTTGAAGCCACTAGAAAGTTGATGAGTGTCCTATTTCTGCCATCCGTCCACCCATCAGATATAATAGTGCAGCCATTCTTTTCCCAAGTTCTCCTTTGTTCCTCCACTAGTTTGTGTGTGTTTTGGACCTCATTCTGCAATAATGGCCCACTCAACTCATAAGGACTTGGGGCTTTGAACCCCTTACCTGCCACGGTCAATGCAGTGACCAACCCTTCCCAATAAGGACTAGAAGCAACATTGAACGGAATATTGTTGTAGAACCAAAATTTAGCACATGCGAACTTCGCCTCATTTTGCAATTCTTTATTCCAAGAAGTACCTTCCAATGAAGGTTGTGCACCAGGAGTATTACGTGGAACAAAAAAACTAGAACTGAGGTTGCCCACACTTCCAGTTCCTAATCCTCGTATCCGTGGCCCAAGAGAAGAAGAGCCTCCCATAGTCCTCTGTGACCTTGTAGAATTGAAATCTGCATATGGGGCTGCCATCGCCTCTGCTGCTCTCTTTTTACTTTCCTTCCTTTGGTCAAATGCTGCAAGGAGTGCTTTGGCCTCCATCTCAATCTCTTCGGGTGCCTTTGTACATGGTGTAACATCTCGACAAGGGATTCGTGCCAGGTGGTATTTCAGCCGGTTTATGCCACCAAAATAAGACTCGGTGCAATGGTTGCAAATCACCTCTCCTCGCATTGCACTTGGTGTTCCATGTTTCTAGCAAGGATCTCTTGGTTTGCCACCACTCTTTTTACTTGCAGAAGCCATTAGTAAAATACCTAGCAAAAGAGAGACAAGATAAACGGTGAGAGATAAAAAGTGAAGTTAAAGTTAAACAAAATAAATGAAACATATTAAAATTTAAAAATGATTGAAATTTGAAAGATTTGAATTTTGAAACATATTAAAATTAAAAATGATTGAAATATTTTAATATATTAATTTATATTATGGTAAATTGATAATAATGAATAGTAGAATACTAAAAAAGACAATAATAATAATAAAATATGATATTGAAATAAAATTTGCAATTTAAATAACATTATTTTTGTTATTATTTTCTTTTCTACTATTCATCAATTTATCATAATAAAAATTAATATATTTCAATTATTTTTAATTTTAAGTTGTAAAAATAAATTAGATTAAATTAAAAGTTTTTAATTTTCTTTTACAAGTTAATATATTATATTATAAATTTATAAGTTTTAAAAACAAAAATCTAATTCAAAATTATAAGTTAATATATTAAATTAAATTATTAAAAATTATATTATAACTTAAATCAATTAAAAATTATAAGTTAAAAAAAAATGAAATTAAAAATTATAAGTTAATAACTTAATACATAGTTTACATACTCGGAATCGGAGAGTACTCGGCAAGCCCAAAATTTTTGACTCGGCAAATACTCGACAACTTAAAAAGTAGCAAATTTTTTTATTAAAAATATATAATAATTATTAACTATTAATTATAATAATTTCATATATGTATTTAATAGTTTTATTAAAGAATATAATATATAATAATAATTAGTATAATTATATTATTTATAATTTATTTTTTATTATATAAAAATTTAAAATATACATTATAAATTAATTAGGCTAATATATACTTAACTATTGATGTCATAATGTTAAAATCTAGAAAATCAATTAAATTCAATGGGAGTTTGAGGGCAATGTCTCCAATGGGGTCAAGGGGCAGCGCCCCTTGTGGGGGTCTGGGGGCAACACCCCCAGCGGGGTCGAGGGGCAGCGCCCCTCGCGGGGGTTTGGCGGCAACGCCCCCAGTGGGGTCGAGGGGCAGCGCCCCTCGCGGGGGTCTGGGGGCAGCACCCCCAGCGGGGTCGAGGGGCAGCGCCCCTCGCAGGGGTCTGGGGTCAAGAGGCTTCTGAAACCATACAAAACTCCATGGCGCACCTCATTTTCATGATTTTTTGAGTGGCAAAAAAAATGCTGACAAAGCCCAATTTAAGACAAAATAAGTGCTGGTTGTGGGTTCTTCCAAGTACGCTCGGGTACATGGTTGGTACTCCCAGGTCCACGAACCATTTGGCTGGGTTCGAGGCCTCTGGGTGCGAACCCGGTAACTTAGCTTTCTGGCTGTAGCTTGCCAAATTGGAGAAGTGAAAAGTCAATACCAGCGATGAAGTGTTTGGAGTAGCGGAAAACAATAGCTGTGGGGAAAGCAAGCAAAAAACAGCCGAAATCGCACAAAAAAACGTGAAAAAATGCAGAAAACGCGAAGAAAAAAAACACGGAAAAAAACCACTGTAGCATTTGGCAAGTAAAGGCAGAAATTAATCGTTTTGCTTGGAATCTGGCGATTAATCGCCCACTTGGAGATTATGTAATCTATGACTTAATATATTGAATTGTAAGTTTTAAAAAACAATTAAATTAAAAAAATTCAAATTTTTAAATTCTTATAACTATAGACTATAGTTATTGTCTTATTACTTATAATATATTATATAATATGTATAAATTATTTTTTACAAATATTTGATTACAAATCAATAAATAAATAAAAATTAATTAAAAAACTTACTATATGATAGATCTGGCGCTGGACAAAAATGTTCAAAATAATTAATTAAAAAATTTATGTGGGCAAAAACGTTATAGATTTTTAATTTTTTTAAGTCTTTTGTTTGTGAATCTCGTGAGATTTTCAATGCAGAATAATCTATTGAATTTGCAGAGAAAATCAAAGAAAATACCTTCAATTTAATTCCTTAGCCGTCGATTTCTTTGCTTGCGTTTTTCTCCTGCGTCGCCGTCGCGTTTTTCCCTGAGCTTGCATTTTTCTCCTGAGCCGCGGCCGCGTTTTTTCTTGAGCTCGCGTTTTTTGTTGCCTTGTTTTTTCCTCAGCGGTCGTCACGTTTTCCCCTGAGCCGCCGTCGCGTTTTCTGCTATCTCCTGTTGAACGAAATATCAAATAACAATGAAACGCCGTTTGCAGAGTTTGTCGATAAAAACTTAGGGCAAAAAATATAAAAACGTTTTTTTTGTTATTTCGCCAGCGTTTTTCCTGGTTTACTCATGTTTTTTCGCATTTTTTTTCAAAAGACGCGCCGCGATTTTTTGGTATTACCCGGCTGCGAGTTATTAAGCGATTAACTCACCTCTCAATTTGCCTCGCGATTACTCGCGAGTTAGGAGAGTTTTCCGCGAGTTTTTCATCTATGGTTGAAACAATAAACAAACCTTTTGGGAGAATTTGGAAGTGTATAGGAAGAAAAACATAAAGTTTTAAAGGCCTCATAGGATTGTAAAATTCCAAGGACTTTTGGAACTTTGCCTTAGTCTTGAGCCCCTTGAGTTTCTGCATCCTTATAACACAAAGGTATTTTTGCAGAGAATGGACCAATAACTTTTCCTTTGATTTGGTCCCACATAGAAGAGCACTTACAGCCAAAATTTCTAGGAATGAAAACTGACTCATAAATAATGGGACTGAAAAAACACAAATACAATGATGATGGAATGATAAGGATAGACAAAAACAACAAAGCCAAAAAACAGGAAAAATACTAAAAGAAACTAAACTGAAAAAAACGAAATGCTGTCTGTTAAACTGTCAGCATCAGTTGTGAAACCATATGGTTGCACTGAGTTTTGAATGAATAATGACTTCCTTAGATGATACCTACTTCACCATTTTGTGATAATCAAGGAGTCTTGAATTTAGTAAAGAACTCAGCTTATGATGCTCATACCAAGCATATCAAGGTTCATCATCGCTACATTTGAAAATTGGTTGACAGTGATGATACATCTCTCAATTACTGCTCTTTGCAATAATAATCTGCTGATCTAATGACTAAACCTCTTAGTGCTATTCTCCTTAAATCTATCACATTTCCACAATCCATGGTGCTTATTGCTATTGTTTCTAGATTAGATTGTGTGTGATATTTTTTGCATCAACATTTCGGATCACACTCCGTGATCCATCATCAGGATGATAGTAGAGAGCTCAAGGAGATGAAATTGGTTAGTTGCAGACCAAGAACAACTATCAAGAGAGGGGTAAGGGAGGAGAGAGAGGGGCTACACGTGAAACAAGGAAATTAAATAAATGACACAGTAATCTAAATAAATAAATGTCACACCAATTTATAAAGAATTAAATGAGTACAAGATGAATGCAAAAATATATAACCATAAAATACAGAAAAAATGACACACAAAAAAGTAAGAAAATAAAATCAGCAAGACATTATTAAAATTAAAAAGAAAAACAAGATGAACAAAATCTATGCAATTACACACACACAAGCATAAGACACCAATACTATGAATATATAGTTAAAGGATATTTTTAATATAAAATAAAATAAAAAAGGAACAAGACCAAAGTACTTGCAAGAAATTGCAATATACACGTAGATGAAGGAATGTGCAAAGACCTACCTGTATGGAAATACATATGCATAACAATATGTAGATATATAATATATTTTATATATATTTACATATGAATATAATTTAGGAATGTTTATATATATATATATATATTTTATAATATTTAGCTTTGTAAGTATATAGCTATAGATAGATAACTTATATAATTAAAAGAATAAATATTGTATATATATGGATAAAAATGTATTAAATAGGCTAAATAAATTACTAAAAGCTATATATATATAACATGCCTAATGTCTTACCCTTTGATTTTACCTATGTTTTGACCTAGATGTGAATAAATCAACATAAAACCATAAATTTTTTCTTTTCTAAATCAATAATAAGATGCACATTTGAAATAATCCCATTTCAAATTTCCATTGCATTTACAAAGAAATATTACAAAATCCCAAGTAACAATTTCATATTACATAATACCATGAAATGATAACATTTTCCAATTACAATTTCTCAATAAAGATAGAGATACATGAATACATACATAGCTTCCAAGAGCTTTAATGAAATAGAGATACAAATAGTCCAGATGCCCCCAATGTTGGTGCATACATCCTCAAATCTCAGCCACCAACTGTATGAGGGAGAGCATCACTCAAACGCTTTTCCGCCAACCACGGACTTACTGTGGTCACCTGCAGATCTACCTAATTGGTAAGATGGTCCTACCCTTTGACGAATAGATTGGTCTGGTAACCTCATAATACTAGCCTTCCTGAGCATGGTGTTGTGTCCTACATAACTAGAGCTACCATACATTGGCTACAACCTACATGTATGACATTCCCAGCTTAGTTATGCAAACCTGACTCACAGTGAATCGATAGTGTAAACAGTGGCTACTTACACTACTTTGGCCAAATAATTCAATACTCAGTACTTCAAGTGTAGGTCGTATGTTCACCCACCCCTTAGCTCGATTTGGTATTTGACCATTCATACTCTTTTTCAATCATAACATACATTCAACTAAAAAGGTAATGACATAACCAAGTGACCAACTAGGTTACTCCCATCCACGGATTATCCTAACCCCAGGAACAACCAAGTTAACCACATGGGTAAACATAACGTCACAACATTAAATGACTGTTATCTTGAAAGTATAATCGCAACATTAAATGACTCCATTTCAAAAGTATAATCACAACAATCAAATGATCAATTTGACCATATAGGATAATCCCAACCTATGGCTTCAATCATAAGTGATGCAACAATCAAGTGAACAATTAGACCAGATAGGTTAATCCCAACCTAGGGCTTCAGTCAAAATAATGCAACTATCATAAAACCTTTCTTCCGTATAATATGACTCAAATATTCACATGCTTACAATGTTTACTACATTCATATCCAAATTGGAGGACATTATCAGCTTGAGAGGAGTTTGTGCTTCTACACGTTATAGTTTCCTTACATTACGGCTATGGGTTGCTGAGACGTAAAATCCTCTTCTTTAAGACTAGAGTACCATAAAAAGGTATAGACACTTGAACAGGTATAATATAACAGCATAAACAAAAATATATATATCGTCAATACGTTTTCAACCCTATTGCTATATTCAAATGTATTTCCTAACCCTAGGAAGAGACTTTTCTCCTACCTTCAAGGAGATATGGGTAACCATCTGAGGATAAACTACCATTATGGTTTGCTTCATAACCTAACAATTTCAATATTGCACTTCAATGCAATATTGTTTCCCATACTACATGATCCATGTAAGTATAGATATGGTTTATATCAATCTTGGTATTATACTAATACACTATGGTTATCCTGTTTAGCAAACACAAATACATAATTCCATCGTAATGGATGATATACAAGAATCAACCAATAGGGTTTCACGAAAATAAGAAATCACCAAAGATCATGCAAGTTCACCCAAACTAAGATTCCATCAAATTCATGCAAGTATACTTATGGACTTTGACATCTTGGGCATTGTTCCAATAGCGAACATAACCACACAATTCCATCATAGAGATTATATATATATATCAAGTAATAGGGTTACATCAAACAAGACTTCACCAAAATTCAAGCAAGCTCAACATGCATATAAATCATCTTTTCTCAAACACTTGCATTCATAAACAAATACGATTTCAACATAAAAAGAATAGAGTAGTAAAATCAGCATGCTTGGAATTATAGCTCCAAAAGAATATGCTGCTTCCCAAGCTCAATTTCCACAGCCACGCTTGCTGCTCCTTCTAAGCTCAGCCTTTTTCTAATTCTAGCCTCTCACAAACTCTCAACAAAATACAAATTCTCAAAGCAATCTCTCTTTTCCTCACTGATGCACTCAACAACTTACTTGCACAAAAAACTACAGCAAAGAGTTTCAAAGAATGAACGGCATAAATACAAATGAATAAGAATGACCAAAAGGTAAAGAAGCTGCCCCTATTTATACTAAAATCTGAGAAACTCATTGCTACAAACAAGCTCTCCAAATTGCCAACTTTTCTCTTCCAATTGCCACCTTTCAACAGGAAAAACTAACTCCCTCTCTAAATGCATCGGCTAAGCCTAAAGAAATGAAGTGTGGCTGCTAAAACTGTTCATATGCAAACACATACACAATCCTATCATTTCTAGCTTTTTTATTATGAATAAGTCACCCCTTTTAACTGCCAACAATTGCCATTTCACTGGGTCAAACAAAGAAATGTTTATCTACAGGCATCCTATTTGCAAAGCAAGTCGACTTCCTTCTTAAGCTTCAGCCACCTCTGGCTTGACAAAGTCTTACACACTTTATTGGCTCTGCGTTGGTTTTAACACAGTCAACAACTTGACTCACATTTGCATTCTTCAACCTTACATGGCACAACACTCTATTTATTTAAATGCCTTTTAAAAATGTTTCCCAAGCACTTAACTTATGCGTATTATTTACAATAATATCAATCCCCAACTATGCGCTTTTATCTGCAGTATTAATCCTCACATATGTGCAGATTCTAGGCGCCTCATGTTAGTTTTAGGACCAGAAATTCAATAAGCAGAAATGCAGCACATAAGACAATGAACACAACAAGATGCCTTGGGAAAACCCTCCTTCACGAGGGAGAAAAACCCAGCAAATATATTGCTTATATATTGAAGTAATAAGAACAGAAATCTGCTTACAACTCAGGCACAACACAATGCCGAATTTGATACAATGAATAATAGTACCTCTCCTAGATGCGAAGATACAAACTGAATATGTTTCTCCTTGAAATCGAAATGCTGTATCAAGATGATTATCTGCTGCTCAAGTGCAAACTTCTTCTAGGAATGCGAATATGATGAAAAATAAACTTGATGATCGAATGAGAGATCATCACCTTGTATTTATACAAAACAAAGTGACTCTTCAAGAAGGTCGGCCACCCTTAAGAAATAATAAATTGCATGAGTCGGCTAGAATAAAGAAGTCAGCCCAATAAATAATAAATATTATTTCTTTAGTGAAGCACCTCTTCACTTATATCGATCAACAATAAATTTAATAGCCGATAGGCTCTATTGAATTTATTCCTTCAAGTTCGTGGCTGGAAAGATGAGGCCCGAAGCTGTTCTAACATCAACACCTCACATAACTCAATAAATGCCTTTCACTTGCAAACAATGCACTGTATAATATGCGCTGTTATGCGTTTTTAAGTGTAGATTTCAACACATATATGATCTATGCGTGGTTTTTAATATATCCTATGTTTTAAGAGGTTTGCTTAATATAAGTGCTGTTTTAATAAATGTAACTTGCATTACATATATGTGGTTAACCTATCCACGTTATTCAGTATATATAAATCATATATATATTAATATACATATATATATATGTATATATTTTAAAACTATTCATTTGCCAATTGAAAACATTTATATTTCAAATGTATTACGTATATTAATATATATACTTATGTATGTATGTATTATCAAATACGTGCACATATACATATATATTAATATATAAAAATATAACATTATTTAATATTTAATAATAAGTATACACATATATATTCATCAATAGGTATATATACATATATATGTCATATCAATCGATATCCCTATGCATATGATTTATCCGTGCATGTAATGTCCCTTACCCGGACTTGTCCTAAAATCCATTTGTCTGCCCTAGAATTCACATGTTGATCAAGTTTAGGGTTTCTTCTTTTTCAAATGAATGTTCTCTTTGACTAAGTAATCTTGGATTGAAGTCTGCATTTAATATTTCCACATGTACATATATCTGTTAGCATTAATATCTAAATAATTAAATATAAATATAATCACAAATCAATAATAAAGACATATGAGGAGTGGCATGGGTAGAGCCGCCCAAAGCTATCCATCTAAGCCCAAGAGCACAAGCGTCCATTTAGGACAACCCACCCCTTGGCCCCGAGTGGCATGAACGTCTCGGAGTGGCGTGCTTAGAGGAAACACTTGTACCTTCTTTCTCTACCCGTTCCATCACCTCGGAAGACACTCAACCTATTGGGGGAAGCCAGCGGAGCTTATAAGTGGTTCTGGGCCTACCACCCCTCCATGGCCACAACGGATTGTTAAGTGGGGTTTTTAGGCACCACTTTTCTCAAGCCCTTCCTCCCTAGTAGGCTTGCAAACACTCAGAAGACAATCTTTTAGCAATCAAATAAATTTGCATTTATTACTAATTCTTTAAGTTAATATCGACATCATTATCATCATGATAATACTAAAGAAAGCATTACACCAATAATCAAATTAGCAATATCTATTTCTTATATTCAAAATATGCTAAATATTATTGCTAAGTGAGTACATCACCTAAATTGCTATATCTCTCCATGTTTCCTTACTCGCCTCCTTCAACCTTATACTAAATTGATCATATGATGAGGACAATTCATAAATATACATAATCTACTTATGTTTATATTAAAGAGTCATCATTACTTATAAGTATCATCATTAGTATTCATATATATATGTTTATATAATTATTCTTTCCTTATTCATATATATTCTTGATTCATTGCATATTATTCATTATAAAATTTATCTATATCTATGCATATATACTTGTATGGCTATTAAATAATATATATATATATATTAAATGGCTCTATATTCCAATGCATAACAATAATTGTTGCTGCTGTTCTAAATTGCAAATCCTATTTCTCCATGTTTTTCCCCCTTCCTTATTTTCCCTCCTTCTATTTATACCATTCAAGGTAGGTGACTCATGGGGGGAATGTATTGTTTGGTGAAAGAGGTGACTTTTCATAAAATATATCCCTTTGTTAGATTTAATTGCTGCCCTTATTATCACAATAATATCTATTTTTAAAATAATATATTATCACTAATAATTATGATATTTCAGATTTATACTTATTTTATTATTTTATTTTGATGTTTTATTGAACATATTTTAACTTTAAAGTACAATAATAAAAGCAATTTGCTAATATCTTATTATTATTTTATTCTAATGTATTACAATATTTGATGTGTAAAGATTATAATATTTATTTATTATTATTTTTTATACTAATTTATTTAATACTATAATGTAATAACAATAATTTTCCTATATATTATTATTATATTTGTTATTTCATATTTATATATTTTTATATTGATATGATACACATTTATTTTATATTTAATATTAATATTGCTATTTATTTTATATATTAATTGATTTGTATGTTAACACTTGGTCTTTATGGTTTTGTTATTTCGAGGACATGACAGTGCATGGGTACGCGTAAGTATTTCTGCTTACGTATACACACGTACGCATTTGCTCACATGCACGAGTTATTTTTTTCATATACATATATACATTCTATGTATATACTTATCGATCAATATATAAACATAAATACACAAAGAAGAACTTATACTAAATACAAAGATTTAGTCACGTAATCTAGACTAAGAAACAATCAAGAAATCAAAGACCAAAACAAAAACCATAACAATCATCCCCAAACTATGACCGACAATTTACTTACCAATTCCCAATCTAACTTGACTCATCTTAACCAAACTAGGGTGTGAGTGTGTGTGATAGCGCAAATAGGCACATTAGGGGTTACCAAACCAAGCTCTTCTCCTGAGTGATACTCCCCCTCTCTTTTGGAGGCTCGATTCTTTTCTTGCATCCGACTTAGTGCATCATAAAAGTAGTTAGCCGATTCATTTGCATCATTAAAGCATTGAAGCAATCACATTACAACACATTCATTTATCACATTTTCCATCCGAATATACAAAACATAATCATGCATTAAAACATTTGGTAATCCCACAATGGAGTGTACCATATCAAAGTCGTCATCATATTTACTCATCAAGGTAAAAGTAATCTGGTAACTAAGAAACGGGGTGTAACATATATATATGTGTTACACTTATAAAAATAAAAATGTATTAAATAGGTTAAATAAATTACTAAAAGCTATATATATGAATATAATAAATGTAGCTTGATATATAAAGCTAAGAATATAATTAACCAAATTAATGACAATATTATGCAGTAAATTTATATAGCTAAGTAATTGTATTATATTTAGTCTTTATTATATAAATATAAAAATAGGAATATGATATTTAGTTACAATATATTAATATAACTAAATATTATATATATAAGTATATTTTATATAGATAAGCAAGGATAATAACTATATATATATAGTTAAAAAAATAAATATAAATAAATTAATATAACGAAAAGCATAAAATTAGAAGCACCAAATCCAAAGAAAAAATAGGAGGCAAGGCCAACGATCCTAAGGGATGAAAGAGAAGGAGAGGGAATAAAGGCAATACAAGGAAATTAGCGATAAGAAGTCTGATGGTGGCTTCTTAGGTTGGATAACAAAGGATGCCAAGAAAGCCTCAAACTCCACCCTTCATCGCAATTAAGGTTTGAGGGGTGATTGTTGATTTCAATGGCTATTCCCTTTGTCAGAATTTGGGGCAAAACTGGAGTTTCTCTGGTTTAGTCATTAAGGGGGATCTTAGATATAATATAATGTTAGACATAAGGTTAAATATACTTTGTACAGAAACTTTTATTGCTTATGTGAATGATGTAATAACATCACACTGATTATGTCTAAAATGTAACTTGGGTTCTCAGGATATATTACACAAAGTCCTTATTACTAGGAACTTTTGTATTATTTCATATTTTATGTTTATGCGTGATTTTATTTATGGTCTGCTTTGTTATCCTTGCAGATGTTTGCGGGTGTGGCTGCATCTCGTGTCATGGATCTTTGGGCTCGTGCTCGGCGGTCTGCACCTTCCATTATATTCATTGATGAAATTGATGCAATTGGGGCTGAACGTGGTGGGCCTGATGTTGGTGGGGTAAGCATTTAGTTTTCTGTTAGTCAAAGTAGCACTGAGGCCTCTCATCGTAGGAAAATAATAGTAGCTTACTAAGTAAAAGCAAGGATAGGCTCGTTATATGTTGGTTTGAGATTGAAGACATGTAGAACTGAAAAATTGGTCATACATTTTATTCCACTTTGTTCTTACCTTTGATGTTTGCTTTTAAGTTGTTTCATTCCATGTCTGAGTTGGCCTCAATTACTTATTTACACATAGAGGCTGTTCAATATCAGATCAGAGCATTTAGGAATGTAAGAAAAATTAGCTTTGTCTCCTGGAAGACATCACAATACAGGACAAATTTTAAATGCCATTTGTGATACATTAATTGCAAGAATTCTATAACTAGAACATAATGTCTGTCTGTTCATTGCAAATTCAGTATGTCATGCATTCCTATGTGACTCTCAAATACAATATTCATAAGATCCTCCGGAAATAAATGAATTCTTATCAATTATTGATACAATTTCATGCCCTAATTAATGATCCCAGAGAAATACTGGCTCCTGAACAATCATTACAAATACTGGTGGTTCTACAAACTGCAACAACCTATATATAAACGTGGCAAAAATTTCTGTTCACCAAGAATAAAACTATTCAACATAATTTGATGCCGTCAAGGGCTGTGGGCCTAATTTTAGGCAACCAATCCAAGCAGCTTCAGCCACAAATTACCAATTACAACAGCAACAATAATTCACAGTATCTCAGTGCTTCAATATTGAAGGACTGCAAATCAATGTCTATTGATTCAAATATCAAATTGACCTGTGCAGCCCAAGATACATGGTTCTGTATAGCAGCAGTTCAGAAATTGAAATTACAGTCTTTTCAGAATTCAATTGCACCTAAAGCATCCAGCCTAACCACAAGACAATACAATCTAATTCAGATAATGGTTACAGGTCACTGTTTTTCATTGTAGTCCCAAGAAGATCAGCAGCATAATCTCAGTTTCTATATTTTTGCAACCCCCTTGTATCAGTCTCCTTCGCTACTTTTTTCTGAGTATGCTCAGATTGACCAAGTATGCTCATTTCTATGCCATATCTTCTGAGTTTAAAGCACACCAAGTTGCAGAGTTGTTTTTCAGAGAGGTCTTTAGACTCCATGACCTACCTAAGAACATTGTTAGTGATTAGGACAGCAGGTTTCTTAGTATGTTTTGGTTGAAATTTTTCAGGTTGATGGATGTTGAGTTAAGACCGAGCACTGGTTATCACCCACAAACGGATGGATAGATGGAGATTGTCAATAAGCGGGTAGAAGGCTATTTAAGGAACTATGTAGCAGAGCAGTAGAAGGCTTGGATCAGGTGGTTATATTTGGGTGAGTACTGTTACAATACCACATATCACATGTCTATTGGCATGATTCCATTCAGAGCTTTGTATGGGTATGAGGTCACATCTTTTGTGGATTTAGTCATTGCTGACAACAAGGTTCCAAAAGCTAAGGATTGGGTTCATGAGGGTTAGGATATACTTGAAGTCACTCAAGGAAAATCTCCAGCAGGGTCAAAACTAGGAAAAGATTTATGTAAACAAACACAAATGAGAGAGGTCTTTTGAAGTGTGTGTCTTGGTTTTCTTGTGTTTGCAGCCTTACAAGTAGTCTTCCCTAAAAAAGAGTGGAGCAAAGAAGTTGAAGCATGGTTTTATGGGCTATATAGGGTTGTGAGAAGAATAGGAAAGGTTGCCTATGAGTTAGAACTGCGAGAGATCAAAAAGATCCACAATGTATTTCATGTTTCGTGCCTCAAAAAAGCACTTGGGCAGCATATTTCACTTTCTCTTTTGCTTCCACCATTGGGTGAGGAAGGTAAATTGATTGTGGTACTTGAGACTATTTTGGATGTATGAGACAAAAGGTTGAGAAGTAGAAGCATCAAAGAGTATTTGGTTTGTTGGAGGGAGAACAAATACTCAAGCATCCAAATCTACAATTGCTTGAGGATAGGCAATTTTGGGGTGAGAGGATTGTAATGTCCTCTTCACAAACATGAACAATTGGTGGAGACCCTTAACCTATTTAATTCTCATAGACTAATTGGGATGTGGCAAGAGACTAATTAATTAATCAAGTTGTCTAAAAACATTTTTTTGGACAACTTATATTTAATTAACTATTTTATTGGATAATTTATTAAAAATGACTTATTTAGGGCCCAAAAGTAAAGTTAAATTAAAAAGAAATTTAAAAGTCGTTTGGGGGGTGGAGAGTGAAATTATAATATTATAATTATGCAAAAAGGGTAAAAAATGAGAGTTGGAAAAGAGATTCACTCTTTGCATCTTATTTTTAAACCCTAGCTTGAGAGTGAGAAACTATTCATCCATTCTACATTAGGATGAAAACCCTTCGGCAAAGATTGGTTTCAAGGACGAAAATCCTCTTAGCCAATTTGTGAGTGGATTCATCCAACATTCACAAGTGTGCTGAATGTTAGAAATTTTATGGATATTCGTGTTGAACAGATTGAAACATTATTTCTAGATTTGTGAATATTGTTCCAATTTGAAGCAAAAGGTGGAGATTGAATGAAAGAATTTTTTGGTAGCAAATTTATATCGATTATTTGTTGATAAAAAATATGCACAGCAGGTTGTACCATTTGGAGATTACCATAGCACGTCGTACCATCTTGTTAGTGGCTGCAAAGTGTACAGAATTGAGCTGTATAGGTATAAGGGAGGTGTTTGGAGAGTTTGAGAATGGGCGATCCGTTTTGAGGGAGTTTGGATGGTTGTAAACCCTATATGCATCATTATTTGATGAGCATTGACTTCATATGCTGGGTGCAACTGGTTAGGAATCAGCAAATTTTTTTAGAAATGTATTTAATTTATTTAAGATCAAAATTGGATGTATGCAGTCCCAAGTTTATCAAATTAGAATATTGGTGTGACAATTTCAGCCATAGATATATGTTGTCTTCATGTTTAGTTGTGTTGAGGCAAATTTCAATTGAATAGCATTAATAGTTTGTTATAGCAGTGTGAATTGTGGTTAGATGAAAGTAAATTAATTTCTTGCATTTATTTATTTCATGAGCATTTTGTAAAACATTTGTCAAAAATACATAAAAATTAGTCAAGGATGTTTCATTTTAAAATTTTGTCTTTATGTTTTAATGTTCAAAAATCACTTTAAATTTTTGTTTTTGACTTTTTTTTTAAGTTCGTCCTTGGGAGCATATGGGAGCTCATAGGAGCAGCTAGGGTGTAGCCTTGCTGCACCTTGGAGGTTCTTGGGTGACTCTTGTTGCAAGATGGATACTTGGACTAGTTTGGAATGAGATTGGAATTGTAAGGTGAAGAACTTGGCAACATAGCAATTTGATAGTTCCATGAATTGTAAATTGTGCAGCTTGTTGCTAGTAAGGGAAAAATTATTGCAAATTGTTTACATTTTAGCTATAGATTGCTCTCACCTTGCCCACATTGGGATCTTTGTGACTGAAAGTACTTGGGTTTCGTATTAGATTTTGAAAGTTTGGTGAATCAAGCTAATATCTCGGCTAGGGACATTACAATTTCTTAGGTACCACTCCCCCAACATGGCCTACATTTTGTCACTTCCAGATTGGTCTCCCAATTCGCCACTATGCAATTTTCTTATGTGGTTCTCTCGAATTGAACTTCGTAGGTATCCTACAATGGTGTCTTTGGAATAAATATTCCTCTTATGTGAAGTAATGTTCAAATGGGCTTCTATCTCTAGCACAATGATCTATGCATGCCTTCCATGCATTTTCAATTCAGAATCTACCAAGTACAAACCCTTCATTAACCCATACCCTATAGCTTCACATTCATGATGTGAAACAAAATGTCTCCAAATCAAGGCATTTTGCAACTTTATATAACTTTCCAAACTTACATTTCAACACAAAGGAATACCTTGCAATTAATCTATCCACCTCATTTTTTGGTTCAAGTTCACTTGGTTGTTGATGTATTGCAATGCTTGGTGATCTGTGTGAAAAACAAATTCTTTTGGCAATAAATAATGCCTCCAATTCCACAAGGCTTAAATTATAGTGTGGAACTCTTGGTCATACACGTAGTGCTTTCTCTTGACGTGATTCATTTCCTTGTTGAAGAATGTAATTGGTTTTCCTTCCTTACTAAGAACTACACCATTTGTGGTTTTGTTGCCATCACAATCAACTTGAAATATCTTATTGAAATTTGGGAGCATCGATGTAGGCTCCCCTTTCACCTGCTTGAAAAGTTTAAAACTCTTGGCTGCTAGAACAATCCAATTGAAACCACCCTTCTACGTAGAGTGAGTTAGTTGTGCACACAAAACAATAGTGTTTCTTATGAACTTCTTATAGAAGCTCTCCAACACATGGAAACTTTTGACTTCTACGCCATTTTGGGGTACCAACCGTTTGAGTATTGCTCTTACTTTCTCTTGGTTAATTTTCAACATGTCTTGTGATGCCACACATCCCAAGTACCTCAATTCCTTCTGCATGAACTTGCATTTCTTTAGATAAATGCAAAAATCCATTACTTGCGTAAAATCTTGTTGCAAGTTTTCATAGTGGTCCTCCTTTTTCTTGTTGAACACCTGAACGCAATGCAAAAATATGACCACAAAATTGCATAGAAGTGGCTTCAAGGCTTTGTTCATCATCCTTGTGAATGTGCTTGGGGCATTTATTAGCCCAAATGGCATTGCCCTCCACTTGTACAAGTCATCCTTTATCTTGAATGTCATCTTCCACTCATCTCCTTTCATTTTGATCTAATGATAACCATTCTTGTCGTCAATCTTCGAAAAGTATTTGACTCCACTTAGACATTCGAATAGATCATTCATCTGTGGTAACAAAAATTGATACTTGATGGTGATCTATTCATTGCTTTAGAGTCTGTACATGTTCTTAATCCACCTCCCTTGTTTAAACCTCCCTTGTGCACAAACTCATACTCCTTGATTAAACCTCTTTGTAACAACTTATTTACTTGTTTGTTGAAATTTGTATTTATTTCTAGACTCATTCCGTGTGGTGCCTTGTTTGGCAAGTTGGGTCTTAAAATCAAATTAATATAGTGTGAGATGCTTGACACTAGCAACAATCTCTCTAACATCTTATTATTGATGATGTCTTCATACTTCTGGACCGGTGCTTCAACTTCTGGCTCTTCTAAGCCATGCCACACATTTTGTTCTTCCATGAGCTTAAGCACTATCGTATGGTCCTACTCTACATTCATCATCTCTTCAAGAAACTCCTTGTTGGTTAGCAATATCACCTTGCTTGTCATGTCTTCTTCTTCTTGCAGCATTGTCAACAACTCAAATTTCATACCATCCTCAATGATGATGAAGGTGTTCTTCTACCCATTATGAATGGTGCTTCTATCATATTGCCATGGCCTACCCAAAAATAGATAGCACACATCCATTGGGATCACATTGCACCATACCTCATTTGCATAACCTCCAATGTAGAATGCAATACTGGATTAATATAGATTAATTTTAGCATTGTAGAATATATCTTAGTATTATGGAATTTGTTTTATATTTGTTATTATTGTTCTATCATTTGCATATTGTTGTAATTCGTTTCACATAGGTTGTAGGTTGTTGATTTTGTTCCTAAATAATAGGATTGGTTACTTCATTCTTTAGCTTTTATAATAAGCCATTCTACATTGTACTGTTCATTGGATCATGAATATAATGATAATATGGTAACATGGCCAATCTATTGGGGAACCTGAGAGTTCGGTCTATTGCCCAAATCTATGGTGACTGTTTCTGGTGAGATTTTGATGGAATGAATAAAATCCATCTGTGACTTATGTAGCATTGAAACAATAGTGTGAATTCTGAATGCTACGATGTTTTCTTTGAGGCATTTTAGAGAGGGAGAGTCTAGTCCTTACAGCTTGAAAAGGGACTTCATTTGGAGGTACAAATCAGCTAAAGTGTCATGGAGGGCAATCTTAGTGGTAAAAGATGTTTTGAAATTGTTTGAAGAAGAATAGAGAGTAAGAGTACCTGGGCATTGATGTTGACTGTAACAAAAAATTCATTATGTATAAGATGCTACTCACAAAGGGAACAATGCAGCAGCTACCCAATGCATCTGCAACAGTGAAGAGGAGACAAAGATAAGCTTAGCATGTTTGGAGAGAAATAGAAATAGTACAGGTTTTTCTTTTGTAAGTTCTAGTATTAAATCTATATAATGTTCAGTTTTTATATATATTTAGGACAACATGATCTTGTCTTAAATAAATTCCAACCTTTATATGTGCTTAACATTTGAACTTTGCTTAGAGAAATTGTGTTACTTTTCTATCTTCTAATCCGGAAGGAATTTTCTCCTGACACTTTGTCAAATTATGAGAATTGTTACTACATTAAACCTGCCTGTATTTTTTCTTTTGCTCCAACATTCTTGTGTCTCTTGTTTTAATTGTTTCAGTAATTTGCCTTGAAAGATAATAATAATTTAATATCTTTCAAACCGTCTAGAGTTTACATGTGAAAACTTGCCACATGTCTAGTAGAGTCTAACATATCCTTGTAAAGTGAGTTTGTTCCAATTCTCATAGATCTCTAGTTTTAATTGTTACAGGAATTTGCCTAAAAAGATATTGTTAATTTAATATCTTTCAAACTGTGAGGAATTTTCTCCTAAAAATTGCCACATTGTTTTTAGCGGAGTCTCAAACATCCCCATAAACTGTTTTTCTTCTGGCTCTAATGGATCTCCAAATTTAATTGTTTTCATCAATCTTGAGTCTAGAGGAGTGTGCTAACATGGCAGGAATCCAAACATTGCTTTTTCCCGACTCTTATAAGTTGATTGACAAGATTTATAGTCTATGGAGTCACAAAATACACACCATTTGTGAGTATTGTGATCTTTGATCAAATGGTGTTGAACAAAGAGGCATGATTTGAACGTCATTTGAAGGATTGTGACAAAAGGATAAGGAATCTTTATTTATTCTAAAATTGTCTGTTGATAATGCACTAGTTATAGAAATTAGAAATGCCATTGTAGCTCTAGCATTTTGGGAAAGTCTCGAAACAAAATATCAAGCATCTATAGCTAGGAGAGCTTTGTATTTAAAAATCTTTTGTTTTCCACTAAGTTGCAAGGAGGAGGATCTATTTCTAACTATCCTTTGTGTGTGAAGGATATGAATGATCAATTGGTAGCTACTGAAAACCAATGGATGATTAGAATTTGGTTGCATTGATAATGCATAAATTGCCACCATCATTTGATTCCCTTGTTGAGTCCTTGCATCTAATTGTGGAGACCGAAGAACTTGATTTTGATAAGTCGTCATTACTTCTTTTACAAAAGCAATGAAGGCAAGAATAATCAGGAGTAACAACTACAAACATCACAGAGAGTGCATTTAGTGCATGAAGCAAGAACAAAGAAAAACAAAATGAAGCAACTAGCTCTTTAAGGTTCTACAAAGGGCAATAGATCAATGCAAAAGTCCAAGTGGAAATGCTACTATTGTAAGGAGCCAAGACACTTAAAGAAAGATTGTTGGTAGCGACAACAAGATCTTGCAAGTTGTAAAAAAAAGTCACAGTATGCAAATGTTGCTAAGGAGGATGAACAAGGAATGACATACAACTTCTTTTGTGGCATCATAGAACCAATCTATTGGGCTCTACAAATTGGTACTTCAACTTTGGTGCATCTCAACGCTATATGTGTCTCATATTGGTATGCAATTTTTGTTGAGGATAAGAGAAGTAGTGAATTTATTTCTTTGGGTGATGGTTGGACTAACTTTGTAAAAGGATGTGGCAATGTTTGAGTGACATTGAATAATGGTGTAAATTATACATTTAAGAATGTTTGGTGTGTCCTTGACTTGAAAGAAAAACCTCCTATTTGTAAGTGAGATCACCAAGAATACTAATCTTTGTGTAAAGCTTCAAGGGAACAAATGTACGGTAATTACTCTTAAAGATAGCAAAGGGATTGTTGTTGGCATTTGCGAAAAGGGATTGTATAAATTGGTTGATCTCAAAGTAGCGAAAGCACATGCAGTTCTAGCTTTTGAGAGTACTAGTAAACTTTGGCATGAAAGGTATGGTCTCTTGAAAATTATTAGTATTTGTCTATGCTTAAAGGCTAACATGGATGATGGGCTTCCATCCATTCAAGAAAGTTAGAATGTATGCATACGGTGTCAGATGGGCAAACAAAGTCGACATCAATTTGATTTTGGTAAGGCATGGTGAGCTAAAGGGGTTTTAGATTTGTTAGATGTTGATTTGCATGGTCCTCTGAAGACTTCTACAATGTCCAGTGCAAAGTATTTCTTGTTACTTGTTGATTAACTTTCTAGAAAAATGTTGTTTTATTTTTTGAAAAGTAAGTTAGAGTTTTTCTGACTGCAAGTGCAAGTGAGATTTTAGCAGCTTCCTGGAAAGATAATAAGTAGGCAGTTCTACAGGGGGAGCCTTGTAAATGTAATCAAATCTTTCTACAAATTTGGGATCCTAAAAACACTAAGATAAAACTAAGGTCTGAAAATTCTAAGTCAAAGACGTTTTCCAAATTTCTTATCTTGATGTCGAATGTGCTGATTGCAGAACATTAATTGATTTCGATGTTTGCATATCAATGAGGAAGCCGCCATAAGAATGTAGGAGACCCGCCTTTAAGGGACGTGTCTCAAGAGAGGACGTGTCTCCACAAGTGGAGACACGTCCGCTCAAGAGACATGTCTCTTAGAGCGCGCGGGTCCCTACACCATCAATAACAATTTGCTAGTGTCTTAACACACACAAAACAAAAGGTGGCGGATATATATAAATTCCGATTTATATTTAAATGCGAATTTCAACATCTTTATTATTACGAATTTATATAAATATATATGCTCATAAATTCGATTTCCAGAAATTTATATTAAGGATAATCTTTGATCATATATAAATAACGAAGATGCTTTCAGCATTCGTTATATATATCTGATCGAAGCTATCATCCATTAACAAGCCTACATTTGGAAAATAGTAATTGTCATTTTGTTATGATGTAATACTTGTAAGTTTTGCTTAGTACAAGTGTATTAGATTAATACAGATTAATGTTAGCATTGTAAAATATGTCTTAGCATTATGGAATTAGTTCTATTTATGTTATTATCGTGTTACCATTAGTACATGATTATAATTTGTTTCATGTAGGTTGTAGGTTGTTTGGAGTTTATTCGTAAATAATAGGATTGGTTGCTTCATTCTTTGGCTTATATAGTAGGTGATTCTACAATTTAATATTCTTTGGCTCAAGAATCTGATGGTAACAAGGTTTTAGAGCCATATCAATAGATCTGTGAATTATTCTAGTGTTGGAGCAGCTGTAATCATTATATACTCTTTGTAGAATAGGAGGTGACTAAGTGCTTGGTAGTGGTAGCAAGGACTTGGAGCTGAGTAAATTGGATGTAGGAAAAGGTGTTGGAGCTACAGAATTGTCAAAAAATTTGCTGTATAGCCCTATGCATAAGCTTGGAAGGGTGTAAGAGTATTGGACTGCAGTAAAGGTGTGTGAAACTACAATGAGGCATTTTTTTTTTTTTAAAACCCGATTCTTGTCCTGCTTTATAGTTCATAGCTCCAAACAGTCCAAAATCATATTATAGAAGTGTGGAGATCAGCTTGTAGTTTGTGAGATCAAGATTTGTTGAGATTTTTAAGGCATGAGGGTGATAGAGAGGAGCTGCGGGAAGGGCTTTTGTGGACGAGTGATTATATTTGTTTGTCCATTTAATATGAATTTTCAGAACTTTATAAAGATTTAGGATTTATCAAATCACATTTAATAAAGTTTAAAATTTATAGGTTTCTAAATATATTCTCCTTGCCCTAGAAATATTGTTAATTTTGTATCTTCTCATTTGGAAGGAATTTTCATCTGAAAATGGGTGAGTATTTTGTGATTCCATAGGCTATAATTCTTGAGGATAAGAACAGCATTTGATCAAGATCATGATGAAAATAATACTCACCATTTCAACTTTGGTGTATCTCAACACCATAAGTGTCTCAAAGATTGGCATGTAAGTTTTGTTGAGGATAAGAGTAGTAATGAATCTATTTTTTTTGGGTGATGGCTGTACTCAATTTGTAAAAGGATGTGGAAATGTTTGGGCGACATTGAATAACGGTGTAAATTATACATTTAAGAGTGTTCGGTGTGTCCGTGACATAAACTAAAACCTACTATCTCTAGGAGATAAGCAAGAACCCTAATTTTTTTGTAAAGTTTCAAGGAAACAAATTTATTGTAACTACTCTTCAAGATAACAAAGTGATTGTTGTTGGCATTGGTGAAAATGGATTGTATAAATTGCTTGATCCTGAAACAACGAAATTACATGCACTTGTAGTAATTTAAAGTACTATCAAACTTTGGCATGAAAGGTATGGTCACTTGAATTATTAGTACTTATCTTTTCTTAGTAAGACTAATATTGTGGATGTGTAATGTCTACCCCCAATTTTTTCTAAACCTTTCACCCTTCCCTTCGTCCACTGAAAAGGTGTTTGTCTAATATTTTGCATGCATATGAAATGAAATGTTTTCTGTTTGCAAGATTAGAATGTACTATGTATGCAATGCTTCATTTAACATTCACACCATACTTAAACATTCATTAAAACATAGAAATGTCTGAAACTTTGAATCAGAACAAAACACCATGTTTCACATTAATGGTTGTGAATACAATAGTAGCTTACATAGTTATAAATGCATTAAAAGATCTGTCCTCAACCTAGAAAAAGAGGCTTTAATATCAACAGGAGATTATGTGAATGGTTAATGCAAGTTTGGAATGAAGTACCTCATGCCAAGCACTGGAATAAGCACTGAAATGACCACGCCTGTCCTTATTTGAGTTTTCCAGCAATAAATATACTGAGCAGCAAACTGAAGCTGAACTGTGCAAGAATACCAATCCATGCCCAGCTATTCTTCACCTATAGTCACACTTGGCCGCAAACATATCCCACACTAGACAATATCTCTCCCAGCTAAGAACTAAACCCACAACAAAATGAATATGGTCAGTCTGCTCAGAATTTCCTCATATGTCCATCATTCTCACAAATCTACAGACCTTTAAACCCGTGACCTTCCTTACAGTCATATACCTGCTGAAACCCCTGGTGACTAGACAACTTAATACTTTGTAATTCCACACTCAACTTCTAAAACCATATGCAATCAATAAACAATTCAGTCACCTTTTTTGTCTGAATATAACCATGACCTGCCTAATAGACTCGTACCTTCCTCTAGTTTTGACACACCCAGCTTGAATGAGTATTGGCGGTTGGAAACTTCATGTTCAATGGCCCAAACCCATGAAACTCACTAGCCTAGCATGTAATGTGAATTGGCCATTTAAAGATTCAATATTGATATTTTTAAAATGATTTAATTGCATCAAACAACCCTCTGGAAATCCAATTCCCAGCTAAGGAACATTCATACCTGCAACAACTCCATTTCTTGATGCCTAAAGACCAATTTCCCAACAATTTTGTCTTGCCTGGCAAGACTTCACAAAATTGAAATAAACCCTTCCATTGAATATTGGAATTCCAAACAATTAAACATGTGCCTAATTCCTGAGTGAAACCACCTACAAGCCAACCAGGAAGGATCTTTCACCTCCACAGTTGATGTCCTCTATGAGTGTTTTTGTCCTCACAAAACCCTTGGATGAACACAGTTCAACCGACAATAGCCTATTCAAATTCCCCAACATAACTTTAAAAATGAACTCAAAACACTTTTTTTAATGGCCTCCCAAAGCCCCACACCCTTATTGGGAATTAAAACATTTACTTTAATGTTTAAAGAAATCCCTCATAACTCCCATTTGGACGCCAACCTTTTAAAAGACATTAACTTCATTTTTTAATATTTACCTTGTGTCCCCTAAGCGCCCTTATAAAGTCACCTTATAACATTAAGTAAATGCTTATGTGAAATATTAGAAGATATATTATATTATACGCATTTATTTAAAATCACCTCCTTAATTTACGGAAATGAAAATAGAGCATCAAATAGCAAATCTGGATGTGCTGGTGTGATATTGAAGAAGAAGAGTCATGATTGAAGCTGAAATAGTGACTTACTATAAATAGACATGGGCTCCAAAAAATGTGGAGCTCAAGCCAATTGATCGAAAATGCTTTCGAAAGCGTCACTGCAAAACATACTAAAAACTGAGGTCAAGGCTAGCCATGTAAGCATTGTAGGAATAGAGCTACAATGATTCCATGAACCGTGGAGCTTCCTAACCGACCACATTAGCCTACGAGAACCTAATAAATAGGCTAACAAAGTCAGATGGGCTAACAAAGTCGACATCAATTTGATACTGATAAGGCATAATGAGCCAAAGGGGTTTTAAATTTGGTGCATGGTGCTATGAAGACTCCTACACTATCTAGTGCAAAGTATTTCTTGTTACTTGATGACTTTTCTAGAAAAATATGCATTTTTTTGAAGAATAAGTCAGAGTGTTTTCTAACTTTTTGGTGTGGAAAACTTTTGTTGAAAAGCAAACAAGTAAACAAATCAAGACACTTAGATTAGATAATGGAGGCAAGTTCGTCTTATTGACTAGTTCAAGGAATTTTGCCAGAAGGAAGGTATCCATTGACATTTGATAGTATACTTCTTAGAATCCACAACAAAATGGAGTCATGGAAAGGAGGAATAGGACAATTATGGAGATGGCAAGGTGTATGATATATAGTCAAAATGTACCATATAGGTATTGGGTAGAAGCTATGAATACAATAATCTACATCTTGAATAGAAGTCCGTGTAAAGGCTTGCAAAATTTCACTCTTGAGGAAGCATGGATAGATGTAAAACCTTTTGTAAATGTTTTTTGAGCGTTAGGTTGTATTTCTTTTGCACATATTTCTAAAGAAAAGAGAAGTAAAAAGCTAACCATATATGTTTGTTGGATATAGTGAACAATCCAAAGCATATAAACTAGTAGATGCACAAATAAAATGTGGTTAATAGACATGTTGTAGATGATAAAATACCATTCTTTTTAGTTAATGGTAATTCTACAAATAGTAGTGAATGGGTAACTACCCTTGATTCTAGAATAAGTTCTAATGTTGAAATCAAACAAGAAACATTGGGAAAATCACATATGGATTAGTTGGAGAAGAGAGATACTTCGTCTCCACAATACAATCAAGAGGGCCGACAAAAGAGACCAAAGTGGTACTATACAACTTTGGAAGATGTTTGGGAGGATGAATTGCCAAAGATGGTGGAAGTTCGGTCTACATGTTTAGGGAAATAACTTGTGCAAGGTGGTGAGTAGGTAAATTTTGCTCTAATTTTGAGCCTAGTACATTTGCAAGAGCCAAAGAGAAGTTTGAATGGGAAGCTTCTATGAAGGTGGAATATGATGCCTTGATAAAAAATAAGACTTGAGTGTTGTCAACATTGCCCCCTAGGAAAGAAATTCATTGGTTGCGAATGAATTTATAAAGTGTAGTGTAAATTAGATGTTTCTTTAGACAAGTATAAAGCTCATCTTGTCGCTAAAGGATATGCATAGGAAGAAAATGTAGACTATGAAGAGACATTTGCTCCTATTGTAAAAGTGGTAACCTTTCGGTTGATTATCTCTATTGCTACTCATTTTGGATGGAATGTATATTAGATGGATGTCAAAAGTGCCTTCTTGAATGGATTATTAGAGGAAGAGGTCTACATGAGTGAACCATAGGGATTCCAAATTCTAGGCAAAGTAGTTTTAGTTTGCAGGTTTGTAATGTCCTTGTATGGACTTAAGTAGGCTCCTCTAGCTTGGTATTTTAAAATTGATCCATATCTTAGAGATTTTGGTTTTAGATAAATCTATTTTTTACCCATTTTTTATGTCAAAATTAATGTTGATGATAGAATGATCTTAATTGTCTATGTTGATTATCTTGCCATCATCGGAATATTGTAATTGAATAGGTGAAACATTATATTTGTTTTTGGTTTTGCAATGACAGATATAGGCTTGCTTCAATATGGTTTAGTTTTAGAATTCTGGCAACTTGATCATAAATTTTTTGTATCACAAACTAAGCATGCCAAATATCTTCTAGAAAAGTTGCAACTGATTTAATGTAATCCTACATCTACACCTATGGAAGTTGGGATCAAGCTCTCAACTGACATTGTTTCATCACTAGTCAATGATATAATGTGTTGACAATTGGTTGGTAGTTTGATTTATCTTACTACTAGTAGACCAAATCTATGCTTTGTACTTTGTAGTTAGTTATCTTACTTGTTTCATGTCTAAACCTCAAGAGGAACATTGACAAGCTGCAAAACAAGTCCTTCGATATGTCAAAAGGGCCTTTGACTTTGACATTCTATATGAGCAATCTGTTGACTTTATGCTAACCAGATGTATTGATTCTGGCTGGATCAGTTGATATGATTTATGGGCATTTTTGCTTTGTTTCCATCTTGTGTGTTTGTTTTGGTTAATGTTGCTTGTTAACTCTTTTACTTGTTTATTGCTGATTGTTTTGTTTGCTTGGGAGAACCGTTTTGTGTTAAAACAAAAGCCAGATCGTTAACACAAAAGTCAGATCGAACCTTTGGGAAGCAGTTTGGTGGACGGTTGGGCAGAGGAGAAACGGGATTGTTTGGTAGAAACTGACGCCTGGAAGAAAAGGAAAAAAACGCCCAACATTGCTTCAGTTCTGGGGAGTGGAAGATGGCAGAACTTTGAATCATAGTTTGCTGTTCGTCATCGTGCAATATAGTTGTTTGAAGCAAATCTATTGCAGCTTCCCTTCATCGTGTAATGTTTTGACTGTCGTTGGCATATGTGCAGTGGAAATTCGTGAGAAGAGCCCATCCCTGTTCAGGAGTGAAGGATCGGTATTTAAGTTTGAATTGCTACTAATCTTTGTTGAGAAATGCATCGAATGCTGAAGCTTGTGCAACTGGTGAATATTGATTGAATTTCAAAACACTGTTCTGGCTGCAATTGCTGATTGAGTAATCTTGTTCTTTGCAGGGAAGTCAAACTCTGTTGTTTGTGCACTGGTGAATTTTGTTTGATGTCCTTAATAAAAAACTGGCTGCAATCGATCCATTTCATTGTTTGTCTGTAGTTACTATTGAAATTGCTTCCATTTGTGGCTGGCTGTCATCACGATACAAGAAAATCTACAAGTTATATCTTCTCTTGGGTTAGGTGTATTTTCTTGGTAGAGCAAGCTCCAAAACATAGTTGCCTTATCTTCCACAGAAGTAGAAGATAAGGTAGAAGTAAGTAAAGGTTGTGAGACAATGTGGTTAGGAAGGCTATGATTGATTGTCAATAGGATCAAACTGCAGCCGTGTCTCTTTTGTGTGACAACCAAAGTGTTCTCAAGATGGTGAAGAACCTAGTCTATCATGCCAAGACTAAACATTTTGAAGTTTGTCATTGTTACATTCGCCAATTTGTTAATAATGAAGACATTTGTCTTTGTTATTGTCCTATAGAGGACCAAATTGTAGACATAATGACTAAACCACATGGTAAAGATAAATTTGTCAACTTCAGAGATAAACTAGGAAATTTATCTGGTTTCATCATTAAGGGGGGTGTTCGAGGTGAGGGGGGGGGGTGGGGAAGTGGTGGGGTATTAGACATATAGATTAATGTTAGTATTGCAGAATATATCTTAGCATTATGGTATTTGTTTTATATTTGTTATTATTGTGCTATCATTAGCACATTGTTGTAATTTGTTTCACGTAAGTTGTAAGTTATAAGTTGTAGGCTGGTGGGAGTTTGTTCCTAAATAATAGGATTGTTTGCTTTATTCTTTGGCTTATATGAAATGCCATTCTAAATGTAATATTCATCAGTTCAAGAATATAATGATAATATGCAACCTTGCACTGTTTTGTTATATTGACTTGTCCCTTTTGCAACCGAGAGATTCTCTATGGTGTGGGGCGTGTGAGAACCTTTAATTGCAATTTCTGAACCATCTTTGCTGATTCTGAATTGTCTCTGCTACCTCCATCAATTATCGACTTACAACACTTAAGACTTGATTTGCAATTGTTGCGGAAGATGCTTTTCATCAACCATGTTTCCTTTTCTTTTTTGACTTACTCGAGTGATACTTTGCACATAATCAAATTTTCTCCATGGTCTAGAGACGTCATTTTTGCTTAAACAAACCTACTCTTGCCCAAATTATTGACACTCAAATAGTTGATGATCTTCTTTTCCACACTTGAAGCGAGTCCCTCTCTTTGTGACCTTCTTTCCTATTGTGGTTTGAAGTCTGCACACCTTTGGAGCTCTGAGGGGAAATTGTTTCTATCATTTCTTTCTCCCTTTGTGCATATGTAAGTCTCATCAACATAATGTACTTGTAGCAATCAAATTTCATCTTGAATTTAGATGCACAAGCCATTGAGATATTTGGATACTTTCTCAACGTTATCTTCAACATGATGTACTTGAACATTGAGTTAGAAGGACTCCTTTGTGTATTCTTTCATAGATGTCTCCTAGTGCAAATTGTGAAGTCTTTTGAAGAATAAGTCTAGGGTGATGTTTTATGCCATAAATTTTTCTGTAAGATTTGTTACCATTTTATCCCAACTAGAGATCTTTTACTTGTCTCTCATAATGTAGTCTCTTTGCACAAAATCCCATCACAAGGAGACATACCCCTTCAACTTTGTGCTCATGTACTTTATTCTCTAGGAGTCTTCAATTGTCTTAAATTCAAAATACTTCTAGCTTTGGTATCCAGCCTATCAGTTCCTATGGATTCAAGATTTTGACAAAGTTGGTCGATAAAACATTGGTTTGCTTCCTGCCCTCACTATGGCTCCTATGGACTTGACTTTTGTGGTGAGTTCCTCATTAAAGTTAGTATCTATGGCTTCTCACCTGGGAACATCTTCTCTCTCATCCACATTGATGTCTTTTGTTATGATCTCTTCTCTTCTCAATGTGGTCTCTGTGACATCAAGCCTCACCTGAAGAGCTCTCATCATATCAACAAGATCTGCCTAAGGTGGTTCTCTAGCCACTTGATTGTTTCCAGATCTTCTTCTTCCTTCTGTGGGACATAACTCCTTTGGTTCATCTGCAATGCAACAAATGCACACAGGTACTTTGTGATGGAGCTCTTGCTTGTAGGTACTTTGGTAAGTAGGTTGAATGAACAATCGGGTAGCAGTTGCTCGGAGTACTCAATGAAAGCACAAGACTAATGAAGAAAAAGAAGAATTTGAAAAACTCTCTATTTGAATTATATGCAGAAGAATTACATTGCTTATGGTCCATGGCAAAAATAAATGGAACTCAACTAATCTATGTTACCCAACCATTCATCTTTAGCCTACTTGCAGATAGTTTATGTATTACAATTTATCCCCTTTGTAAACTTAGCGCAGCCTATAACTACCATGCTATACCTTCAGTAGCAATCCTAGCTCCTGACTTAAACACCAACTCTAGACCAAGACTTCAACAACCTGTTCTAAACATACTGAACGGTTATCTTTTTCTAAGCATGCACAATGACATTTTATCTTCCTTACAGGTGTGGGAGCAGAAAGGTCACTTCCATGCCTCAAACTTGTAACTGCAACTACGAGATACTTGGAAGCTTGAACTTCTATCTGCTCACCTGTTGATTCTCTGACTGCTTTCAAAACAGCTTTGCTTGCCTCTTGCATGTATCTGACATGCTTCACCAGCAGACATAACTAATGAAGGTGTTTGTCATTATCAACTGCTAGCCTACGAATGATTTCATTACTTAACTACCATCCAAGGCATGAGTTGCATCCTATGTCACCTTTCCAAGCTTGTGCAGCAGCATGTAGCACCCGACTGACATGCTTTGCTCTGTGCACACACACACAAATATCTAGCTGTACATGACATCAAGGGTTCATGTTTAGTCTTTCACGTAATGCATCAAATTTGTGATTCAATGTTCAATGGTTCAAGTCTGTCAGCAATAAAAATGTAAAATTTTATTGTTTTCATCATAGCAAAAGGTTGGATGGCTGCAAAATGCCAAAATATTGAACAATACACATAGCAGTAAGATTATAGATCTAAAAATATCAGACTGTCAACAACTAGAACTCCTACAAATGTGCCTCATCTAAGCTATAATATCAAAATCAGACTCTGTCTTCAGTCACACCCTTTATGAAATATGATCCCAACCAATCCCTGCTGTGCCTCCTTGTCACCAGTCTTTGGGACAGGGGATAGCTGGGGGACATCTGCCACTGTCCCAGTGTACAAGAAGCAGCTTAGAGGATGGGGTCACTAAGGTTGGAAATGGGTGCATCCCCGTGTAACACAGTAATTCTCTGATGTTTGTCATGACTAACTATTGCCTTGTGATGTTGGATATGATAACCGTGGAACTCAGATAAGCTTTTTTTTGGTTCAGGGTGGTGCAGAAAGGGAGGCAGGCCTGATGCAGATCCTCACTGAGCTGGATGGCTTCAAAGTTTCCATAGAACAGGTGGGACTAAGTTTTCAGTATCCTCTGCTTTTTTAAGTTTTTCTGGTTGGCACTATTTACTCAATGTTTCTTGATATTTTGCACAAATATATCTAATTTGATTAGGAACTCAGGTTCTTCTAGTGGGCGCTACAAACAGAAAGGACCTCTTAGACCCCGCTCTTCTGAGAAAAGGTCGAATAGACAAGATCGTAAATGTTGGATTGCCAACAGAGGAAGGCAGATTTGCAATCTTAAAGGTATGCATAAGTTAAAAAATAAAAAGCTCAGATTTTTTCAGTGGCCTAATTAACATATCAAAGTAGTTGGAATATCAATAGGAAAATTAAGTGATCAATGATTAATCTGGTGAAGTATGCAGGTTCATGCTAGGAACAAGGCTTTTAGTTCTGAAGAAGAAAAAGAGAAGTTGCTGAAGGAAGTTGCAGAAGAAACAGTAGATGCCAGTGGAGCAGTGCTGGCAAATATTTTGTAAGTCCGGATACTTATTTTTAACTTATGTCAGAATTTTGGTTGAATTCCATTTGTTGATTATAATGTCATTTCAAATATATTGAGACGTGGTTTTCCAGGAATGAAGCTGGAATTTTGTGTGTACGGAAAGACAAGGATATTATTGAAAAGGAAGACCTAGTGGAGGCAATGAGCAGGGTTGGTATTTAGTTCCATTAAAAATTCTCTAGTTGTTAAAATATAAAGTGTTATGTGATCATTTATGTTAATTTGTTAGTATTTTTCTAAAATCAGTATTTACTGTTCTTTGATACTTTCTAAGTTTCTAAATGTATAGTTGTTAACTTTTGGTATTTCTTACTTTATAAGATTCTCTGTTCCTTATGTCTATATGGTGAGCCAGTTTCAATCTTTTTTTTCTGCAGCAAGAAGGGGAATTTGAAACAGGTCTGGAGGATCATGTTGAGTTTTCTCTAGAAGTAAAATTGCAAGTGGCATATCGAGAGGCTGCAATTGCTGTTCTGGAATGCTATTATCCTAACCCATATCGGCCTTTTGTGAAGGTGAATCTAGTCGTGATTATATTTGTCCTTGCTGTTTGATTTTTTTAATTAATATCAGTTATACCACAGGTATAGATCTTTTGTTATAAAAATAGGCAATAGTTATTTTGAGGGATGTTGTCATCCATATCGATTATTGTTGCAAATAAGATTGTCATATCTATATCCACACTAACTAAAGACATTTTTTTAACTATGTGCCAGACAGATATTCTTGTTGCAGATAATACTGCCAACATGGAGTACATGGAACCACGACATAATGTGTTTGCAAGAAAAGCTGATTATGTGAACTCAATAGTTCGTGCTTGTGCTCGTAAGGACTTTATATCATCTTTTGTCTGCTTGTTGGGAAAATATTGCTGTGTGTGAAACTTTGATGTGCTTTCTTAGACATAGTGATTGGGATTATATGTGGCTTTGTACCCAAGTGAAAGAGCTCGGTTATTTTCCATTTACCCAGCTATTTGCAAAGATTAATGCATCTGTGTTGGTCAATTTTGGTGATAAAAATATAGCTATTTTGAATTTTAGTTTTACTTTTGAATAATGTGAACATGTTCTGATAGAATCTGCAATGTACAGTGTACAGTTAAACCATCCTGGTACATTTGCACAGGTTGTTGGGGAACATTTCCTTTTATTGCAACTATGACTCTTTTATGTAAAACCACATTTTTTAGCATAGTGAGATGAAGGATTGCTAGGATACTTGAGATCTTGCTTGCTACATATAAAAGTTGAATGTGCGTGGATTTGTGCTGATGATAAATTTAAGCGATTGAATTTTTTGCTAGGTCCTTATTTGAAAATGCATGTAGTCATCAGATGCCGTTTCATTAATCTCTTAGGAATATGAGAATGTCAGAGTTTGATATACTATGCAGACCGCTATTATAGTCATGAATGTGGCTCTGCTAGCTGGAAAAATTTGAAAAAGCTCTGAATAATGTGCTCAAGGTGTAATTGTAAGATCCTTTCATTTTTCGAAAAGCGCACATGTAGTAACCTGTTTTCACCACTTTCTGGGGATTTGAGATCCTGATTGAGAACCTCAGATATATCTTACTGGTTGATGCTACTAGATTTGTGATGATCAATGAATTTTCAGTTATTTGATAAAATACAAACTTGAGCAGTTAAATGGATTCAATAGACTAAGATCAATAAATAATTCTATCTAGGAATCATTAGTGTTTATTAAATGGCTGTTTTTTTTATTAAGAGGGGTAAACGCTTTTGACCCGAAGCTATGAACCGGTGAGGCCACAAACGGGGGACCTCATCCCCAATATAAATTCTCAACAATTACACTCCAATGGGGTTTGAACCTTGATGGCAAGAATAACAACACAACAACTTAACCATCACACCATGCCCCCACTATTGGCTTTATTAAACGGCTGTTAAATTGAGGCATGACTATTTGACTAAGGCTTCTCAAAGATATTCTAGTTACAAATTACAATAGTTTACAATTTACTTTCTCTTGTTCTAGTGAAAAATTGGGGAGAGGATCTAGTCCTTAAACTTTGCTACAATTCCTCACTTGGTTTAGAAGGTTGCACCTATGGCTCCACTTTGCTACTAGATTGCAGTGACTCCTTTGCCTAATGTTGGACATCATCTACAATCATGTCATCCAATCCAATCTTTCTTTCTTTTGTTGTGTAGATAGAATAAAATACATATTAATCATAATTTACATATTACTTATTGTTATACTTTTGGTTAGTTAGTAAGTATGGTTATGCTTTGTCAGCTGGATTGAATTAGTAATGGTAGTTGCCCGTGGTTGAAATTTCTTGGCAACCATTGGTAAGTTATATAGTTCTTATGCAGTTGAGAAAAAGGACCGTGTTGTTGGAGTTGCTCTCTACCTTGGTTTTGTATGAGAGCATTGAATGAATAAAGAAAACAACTGTTATATCTCTTGCGTGTGCCATACTTGGATGAATTATTTATGTTTATAAACTTAGTTTACTATGCTTTGAATAATTGTTTAATCCATTTAACAAGTAAACATTTGGTGCCATTGCCTTTAATTGCTTTTAATGAAGTCGGATTGAAATGGCCATATAAATTGACTAGCTGATTGAAGAATATCTACAATCGAATCAAGAAAGAGAAGACGAATTCGCAAAAGACCTGGTAAATTTGTGTAATATATCTACGAAGGAACATGTGTTGAAGGAAGCTGAACAAAGGCAAGTTCCTCAAGAAATCATTCATGGTAACCTAAGAGTACGTGAAGAAATAGGCATACTCCTTGATTGTATGCCAAGACTTCTTGCAAGACATTTCATAATACTTCAAGATTTGCGTGCTGAACAGGATTGTGAAGCACAAAGACGACAAATAAGGTAGTGTTATGAGGATAGGAATCAATGACAAGAAGAGGAATAAAATGCAGATTGACATCACACTCCCAATAATTAATTAATGCCCTTATACCCAAATAAAAGTGGGAAAATATCACAGATCAGTTAAGAAACTAAACAATAAGTGAGACAATCACAAAGGGTCATAGAACAAAGAGAGGAAACAATTTGAACAAGAAACTGAAGAAAACACAATTGCACAAAGGAGCCCATCTTGAGAAAGAAGTAAAGGACAAAGCATGAGTTGAAGTTGAAGCCATAGTGGGAAGAACAAAAACACTTCTGCTATAAGGAAATGCATGAAGGAAGAGTGGGAGGAGATAGCCAGGCATTTACCACTTCTTGATAAAGTATGGGTCGATCTTTTCAACCAAGTGGAAAAGTTAGTACAACTACCCTTAGACAAGGAAGAGTGGGAGATAGAATCTAAAGATTCATTGTCAGAAGCCTACAAGAGTGACCTTGAAGGCATTTGAGGATTGTTGATTCAAGAAGAATTGGTGATTGAAGGAACCACATCAAAAACTCTAGGCCTAGAGGTGTACAAGATAAAACTCGAAGGCAATTCAAGTGCATGGAACATTGAAGTAGGATTAGTTGACGATTCTCACATGGCTGAGAGTGTGAGAGAAGCACAAGAGTGTTTAAAATCAAAGTAGCTTTAGGCATTGTGGTTGCATTGAAACATAAAAATAGTGACTCCCCCATCAAGTCCCAGCATTGAGGAGTAGAAACGACTCAAATTCATTGGCAATGGGTTGGGAGATCCAGTGAGGCATTGTGAGACCTGTGAAACAATATGGGTAGCAAAAAACAAAGATGATAGAGTGTACTGGCTTTGGTCCTTCTTAGCCATCCTAAGGTTTATAGCAATCTATTGGTACACAGAGATCGAACCAACTTCTAACAATACATGGGAAAGATTGAAGAAGGCTTTTGAAGAGGAGTTCAAGTTGCTATGGGACGATAATGGGTGACATATACGATAAGAAGCAAGGCAAACATGATAATTTCAAAGCCTAGAATTGTAGGCTCAATGAACTTCTAGTAACACTAGAAAAGGAATCAGCTGATAGTCTCAAGAAGAGATGGTTCATTGAAGGTCTCATTCTTTCACTTTGAAAAAAGATGAAGATAATACCAATCTCTTCCTATGTAGACTCCTACAATTGGGCAATGGGCATAGAGAGAGTGAGGACAAAATGCCCTCTTGTAGCAAAAGAAAAATAGAGGAAGATGAAAGTTTGAATGACAACAATGAGGATGAATTTGGAACCATACAAGTCTATAGAAGAGATATGATGTGTAGATGAATAAATTAATGGAAGAAAAAGAAACTCAAGAAACCAAGTGAAGGACGCATCGAAACAAATTGTGCCAAGAAATTATTTTGTGATATTCATTAGGATTTGGGTCTCTCAATCAAAGAATGCTTATATAATCTAAAAACCTAGAGTATACAAGTGCTCTTCATGCAAGGCGAGCAATCCACTCCACCTAGTACACTGTTGAAGCAACATAATAATAACAATGCTTCCCCAAGTGGATATTGGAATAGACGAGGTAATAATAATAGATTTAGTAATAACAATAGTGGTGGGAGTAGGAGTCAAATAAAATGACTCTCTAAATGACACCTTGAATACAATGCCGACAATGCAATAAATGGGGGCATTTCGCTAAGAGTTGCCAACACCATAGTTGGAAGACTTGCCCCAAAAAAAAAACTCGCCAAGCCAAAAATTGGCGAGTCAACAAAAACTCAAAACAAAACTCGGCAACTTTTTCGATTATTTTTTACATTTTTTATGTATCTGTCGAGTCTTTACTTTTGTAAAGACTCGTGAGTTTTTGGCGAAAACTCACCAAAAGCTCGGCAAAAACTCGCGAGTTTTTTGAAAATACTTGGCAGAAAGACTCGGTGAGTTAAAGTCATAAAGACTCGTCGGGAAAACAAACTTGGTGAGTTTTCTGCGAGTCTGTCAACTATGGCCAACACAATTAGAACAAAGTGGGACTCTTGTGTAAATTGTGTAGACTAGAAGATTACGAGGATACTGATTGCCCAAAACAGAAAGCTAGCATCAATATGATTGATGTGGATAAAAAGAACAACCAATTTTCGATAGTCACATGAGTATAAACCAAAAAGACAGTATATTCAAACCCACATACAAAGAAAGACTTCATGAAGCAAAAGTAGGAGTGGAACAAGCTATGACAAGATAATAATGGTGCTCTAATGAAAATGTAAGTATTTCCATGAAACTCGAGTCAGATAAAAATATTGCAAGCCAAGTATTACAAGCTACTATACCAATCAAAATGGGGGACATCTTACAGAGCATTACACAACTAAGAAATGCAATTGTTAGTACAATAGACAATGGTTGAAGAGAAGGGAGAATGGACCAAGAGAAGGGTGAAGTTTTAATGGTAGAACCTCCATTACACTGTGACCAAGTAATATACCTTATGTTGGTAATGACTAATATTGCAAAGAAACCTATCATAGTGCATATGGAGATTCTCAAGAAGAATGAAATGAACACAAATGTCAATGGAGAATTAGGAGTGAATGTACTTCCTGAAGATACTTGGAAGAGTCTCGCTCAACCTACCATCTGGACACTAACCTTCCAAGTAATTAAGGTGTTAGGGGTCTTATGGTCCAAAAGGTGTTGATAGTAACTCAATCATTTCTTTTGAATTTATTTATTTATTTCCTTACATAAATAGGTATATAATGCATTGTTGGGTTGAGGATGGCTAATAGTAGCCAAAGTTGGCTATAACTAGAAGATGAATAGCTTGTCCATTGGAAATAGGGAAGGAAGTATGTAATAAATTTGAGAAATCAAGCTGTGAGCGAGGAAGCAACTTAGATTAAGATTCAAACTCAGGAGAAATGTGGGTGGAAGAAGAAAAGGGACCTATGGAGCTAAGTGATGAGGGAAATTTTGATCTACAACCTTGTTTTGAAGACAAAATAAGTTGCTTCGATAGACTATTTCATTGGTGAAATATACCCCATAATTTTTTGCCTTCAATTTTCAGTTACAATAATGCAAATCATGCACCCGTTAAGAATTAACTCTTAAACCAAAACATAACTGAAATAACTCTAACCAAGAATGCGCCCTAAAACCATTTAAGGAGGAGGGGCGGGCATATGGTCAGAGGATCCCTAGGATCTAATAACTTGAATTACAATAGGAAATGAAGAGCTAAACTCGACACCAAGAATGTGCACGCAAGATCCTTTTGCAAGGCGAGGTGCTAACATATGGTGGAGTGCTAGATTAACTGAAATTAAACTTCTTCTCCAAATGCAGGCATCCACAAGCGGTGGGAATACTCCACTTATTACGTGGGTGTGATTATTACAAACATTTATAGGCAGCAAGGCAGCCAATTAACCTCACTTCCACTTAAACTGTGGAGGGTATACAATCCACACAACCACTTTATTACGTGGGGGGAATTACAAACAAATAAATTGCAGCAACAAACAAAATGCTGTTAGTACTACTAAACAGCTTACAATTAATTAATAAACAGCTGCAAATTGATAACCAAACATTCCCAAAATATCCAATGGTTAGAGTATCACTTCCTCTAACATTTACAATGCCAAAATGATATAGAAAGAGACTTAGAACAGCATTAAACAATTTCAAACTAATCTGATCAGAAACAGAAAACATAGAAAATCAGATCAGCAAAGAGAGAATTCACCAATTTAGACGGAACTCCTCCGAAACAGCTCCGAATGCTTCCCTACTACAGTTGAACAACAACTGGAAGCTAGGCGTCCAAACTCCACTGAGAAATCGAGCCCAAAACAGTGAGGAACAGTAAGCATGAATCCCAATGCAAGTACAAATGGTACAACCCCTCAAGGAGGTCGACTTTGCTCTTAAAAATCTGAAACTTGATATTAAAATCTGCAACTTTGCAGCAAGGGGCGCCCTCCACAGTGGAACAGCATGGGCTAACACCCAGAACCATACCAAAATCTGACTTGCAACTATGAACAGAAAATAGCTTCAGCCAGGCCAAAACAACAACTTGTAAAAACAGGTTTTACATCAGCAACCTGCTCAATTCCAACAATTGAAGCTCCATCTGTATTTCAATGTGAAATACAACCATGATAATCCACCTAGGAAGCCATAGTTGCAGGCCCGAAGGATGGAGTGAAGGTGCTAAGCTTCCCCTTAGCCAGGTTCTGGTTTCAAACCAGCAGCATAACACTACTTTCCAATTCTCAAAGATGAGATACAAAGGAAAAGGCGCCAACAAATAAGCTCTCACCAAAAGAAGATGAAACACTTGAACTTCCAAAGAAACTCTTCACTTTCCAAAAGGGACGCCACTTTCTCCAAAAGGCTTCATTTAAAATATCAAATAACACTTTATTCTACCCTTCAAGTCGTCCCACTTAAGATGATGAATAAACATTTAATAAACTATTAAATGTATTTTACTTTATGGCCCCAACTTAAAAACAACTTAAAGTCATTAAGCTAGGCGTGGGGTACAACTTCAAAACACAATTTTAACTAAGTATAAAACTTAGTCCAAGGAGACAATTATCACCAAACTGGAAATTGAGACATTACCAAAATCTGGATAATGAACTGCACCATACTGCTAATGAAGACACTCCCAAAAAAGACTTAATAAAAATAGCCAATGCCAAAAATAGTAAGTTCACTGCAAACTCGACAGAAGGCCAAACTGAACAGCCACACTGAACTGCAAAACGCTGAACTATTGCTAGAATGATACTGCTATAAATTGACTTACCAAAAATAGCAACTGCTATAAATAGTAAGTTTGCAAAACATCAATTGAACACCAACTGAGCAATATACAAGACTTACTATAAATAGTAAGTGTTTCCAAATGCCTTCTGAGCACAAATCGGGAAGCCAACATGACTTACTATAAATTGTAAGTGCCTGGAAAGGTTATCAGATGGAGATGCATGTTACACCATTCTGAAGCTCTCTGAAAACCCAAAAAACTCCCAGAAACACACTTCCAAACTCCTGCATGCAAGCCTTCAAAAATGCATTTGAAACCTTCTATAAAATAGAAACTCTAATTTTCCAATCTGCTTAGCCTACGAGTTTCCGGAAATAGGCTAAAACCTTAAGAAGAGCGTAGGGCTAAATTGGGGACATTACAATTGGCAATTAGAAGATTATGAGTTATTACTTATTTCAGCTAGGATGCAACATGATATAGATCATGGGAATGGAGGATGATGAGAAAGGTGAGGAAAATGTTGGTCACTCGATATCTAGCCAACATAAACTAGAGTAGGGAGATACAAAGTAGGGAATGCAAGGCTAGATAACACACTTGCCTACAAATTTGAACGAGATAAGGATATAAAATATGAGGAACCTACAATCAAGAGAGAAAACACGGTAGAAGAAGACAATCAAAAGTCATAATGGTCAATAACAATTGCAAACCTATACCAAAGACCACAACATTCAGAAATTTCCTGGAGTCTAAGTATGTCTTTGCATGGACTTACAAAGACCTTAAAGGAATACCACTAGAATTATGTATCCACCAAATTTCTTTAGTAATTGGAGCATATCTGATAAGAAAAAAGACCCTATAGGATGAATTGAAACTATGCATCAAAATTTGAAGAAGAAATAAAGAAATTTTTAGAAGCACAAATCATATTCAAAGTGGAAACAAGTGACTAGGTGTCACCCATAGTCATTGTATTGAAGAAGGAATTTTAACAAATTGAAATATGTGTAGATTTTTGAATCCTTAATATGGTGAGTGAAGGATTCAATTCCAATCCCTTTCATAGTTTCTATTCATGAAGAAGTAGCAGGACACAAGATCTACTCCCTAATGGACATATTCTTCTGATGCAACCAAATAAGCATAGCCGAAGAAGACAACCTAAAGACCACTTTTATGTTAGAAGATGGATTATATGCCTATAACAAAATATTGTTTGAACTATGCAACACTTTCACAAGATTCCAAAGAATAATCCTCCATATCTTTGATTAAATGTTTGTAGGAAATTTCAAGGCATTCTTGGACAATTGGTTAATCTATATTGACCAAGAAACACATCTAATGACCCTAGTAGAGTACATGGAACGACGAAGATTAGCACGCTTGGCCTTAAATCCAAAGAAGTGTCGCTTCATGGTACCACAAGGCAAACTTCTCAAACATATTGTTTGCAAGATTTGCTTGAAAATATATTTGTACAAAACAAGGGTAAAGATATCATAAGCGTAAGATCAGTTTTGGGGCATGTCGGCTACTATCAATAGTTTATGAAGGACTTTTCTCAAATCTCACATCCTTTGGACGTGCTCATAGGAAAAGGGGTGTCATTCACATGGTTAGGAGCAAGAAAAAACTTTCAATTTATTAAAGGTATGACTTAGCATTTCTCTCATTTTAGCGTACCCAAATTGGGACAAAGAGTTACATGTACATGTGGATGCATCTAATTTTTCTATTGGAGCCACACTAGCACAAGTAGGGCCTCAAGGGCTTGATCCAATCTTCTTTGCAAGTCAATTATTGTCATGTGCAAAATACAACTATAGCATCACAGAGAGAAGCAGTGGGCACAATCTACTTAGTGCAAAAGCTTCAATAGTATTCATTGGCAACTCCATTTACTTTCTATGTGGACCATTAGATTCCATGGTGAGGGTACTCCATTGTTCGACCTTGTATTCTAGACCTTATTTTGTTGTTGTTGAAAATTTTGACCTTGATTTTGGTTCCTTTGCAAATTTTGCAAATAATTATTTTGATTGTGTAGATAAGTTATCTCTATGGTTAGTTTCCTCATTTGCCCAGATAATTATTTGATCTTGTCCTCCTCTTGAGCCCTACTGTGTGTTGCCCCTATAGGTTGAAGAAAAAGAGACTGAACAAGAGGAGTCTTCGAAATAAGCATCCTTGGGTGTACATCCTTGGCGTATGTAGTCATGGGCACAAGATTGAGAACTGGAGTATGGTGGGCTAGAGCTTGGTTAATCCGATAAGATTGGTTTGGCATTCTAGGAGTGCCATGGTGGTTGACAGTGCCAACACCAGACTGTCCCAGATCAGAGTCAGCTTTTGCCACCTCATCATAAGCATCGTTCAAACTAATTGGAATAGGATTTTCTCTTCATAGGAAAAAGGTGAGATTGTGTTACATCCCACCCTAGTTTCTCAACAGACTGTTTTACTTTCCATTAATTTCACAATGTTATGCTATAAATTCGGAAAAAGCAATGGTTGATTTACGTTTTTAATGAGTTATGAATACATGATGTTACTTTACATTTTGAATGTGATGAGAGAACATGATGCCCTATTTCAAGGAAGATGTTATAAGTTATTTTTATATTACAAAGCAATTGTTAATATAAATTTGATTAGATGATGGTTTGGATATTGTCAGACTAACTACTTGATCTTTGTGAGTATGATGCAAGACAAATCAAGCCTCAACAGGACAAAAGAGGGAAAGTATCATCCGGTAGAAAGGATGCATTTGGAAAGTCTCAATGTTGTCAACTGAGTTCGAGTCAGTAGGGTGAATTTCAGTCAGCTTAAGTTTTGGGCTTGTTCGATCCGTGTGGTAGTAAGTAACCTGGTGTAGGAAGTTTCATTTCCAATTTAGAGGTGTTAGGACTTGGGATTTCTTAACCGTCTTGTCTTCATTTATAAACACATATATATAATCAAGCGAGTAAACATAACTATGCCTTTATATATATATATATATATATATATATATATATATATATATATATATATAAGAATATAAATATAAGTATTATTTTGTTTACTTTACCATCGGATGTTTTGGTTTTATCCACCAAGCCAGGCGAGCAAGGTAACGTTGTTGGGTATATTTCATCCCTGTTTCTTGTGGCATATAGATTATTTTGCCAATATGATTTTATTCTCATGGTCGAGCTTTCTGAATAATATAATTATCTTTTAATTTATATAATGCATAGATGAATATAAATAAATATGTATTGAATATCTATTCTCACCGCTTTGGCCAACGCTCAAAAGAGAAATGCGTGGATTAGTGGGAAGGAAAAGCAAGATTGTTATTTAAATCAATGTAAATCCATAATGTTGGAAATTCAAATGCTGCTCTTTTATTCTATCGCTCGCACCATATCTTGGAGCACGATAACTAATTTCCATCACGTAAAGATTTTGCCTTGAAGCTTTATCGCTATCGGTTTTTCATCTTGAGAAGATAAGTGATCAGTTAACATTATAACCAACTCTTAAAAACCGAAGAGGAGCTTTCACCGCATTCAAAGGAGAGTGTGGAGGAGTGCATTGGAGATTTATCGAATGGGAATTGCTCCATACCAACCAATGCCAGGTGAAACATTATCTTGGGGGATGATATGGTGAAAATGAAAAAACTAATTTCCTAAAACAGTTTCCTAACTCAAAATCATGAAGATCATTATTTATACGATAAGGAAAAGCTTGGTTGAGGTTGGTGGGTTGGGGAATTGTAGAACAAATGCCAATAATAGTTAGATACGAACTCATATAAGGAACAAAAGCAAACACTCACAGTATTCAAGAACATTCAAAGGTATATATGTTGGAAGAGATATGGGTATACAGGCGGAAACTGATACCAGCTAGAGGAGCTCGTCTCCAGAGATTTGAATCGATTGCTTCCATAGAGATCAGCTTGGCTCAGATAATCAATTCTTGGTTCTATGCGTAGTTTATTTATGCCAAAAGATGCGTTACAAAATGTGTTGCATTGTTCTTTTTCCAAGCTTCTAAGTGATAAGATTATACCCTTGCACACTCAGATGAATCTTGCAAATCGGTAATGAAGTGATTAAGAGTTTGAACTGGCTACTAGCAAACTACTTCTTTTCCTCTATAGTCATCTTGTATATCTTTCCTCTTTCCTCATTTTTCTCTTCCGTGCCTCCAACTTGTGCATTCACGTCTCTGTTTCTTGTAAAGGTTTTGTTTTGGCTAATCAAATCAGTTGTGAGGCAAACTCGGATATTTATCTTACCTTCTTGCAAGCACCTTGGAGGTTTCGATAACCACTTGATTAATGGTTACCTGGTTCTTGGAAATAACCAGTCTTAACTGAATTTTTAATGAGGAGATAATGGATTTGTTCCACTCAAAAGCCAGTCTTTAAAAGAAAGAAAACACAGTAAATAGTAGGTGAGTAACTAAAGCTGAGTCTTTACCTTCTCATCTTGAGATTTCAGAATGAATGCCTTGCTAGCATGTATTCTACCTGTACACCATTGTAACATGGTTACACATTTAATTGTGTTAGTTAACTGAGCCAAACTTTGTCAACAAAATGTTCATTGTAAAGAAGAAAAGAGCTTTATTTTCTGATTATCCAAGACCTGAGGGTATTACATTTACCTTACGTACGAGTACACAGCGTTGAGGATTCCTCCACTTGAGCAAAATACTACTTTTCTTTAAAAGAAAACCGAGTATGTATAAATTTACAAATGAAGAATGGAGTCTCCATAATTTGAATGGATAAACCCCTTCAATGTTGCATTCTTAACTTTACATAGAAAACTTCAAGACCAGGTAGGTCTAAACTAAACAATAAATCTAGGGCAGAAGTCGAAAGGTGAGGGTTACGTTGGGAAACATGGGGAAAATTTAGGGATGGCTTCTTCTTTAGTCTTCCATTGAGTTTGCAATATTCAAACAAGTCTTATTATATGTGTATTATGCTTTGATTAATGGGTAGGACAGATAGATCTAGAGGCCCTAGTTTTCGTATTTGAATTGTTTATCGGGTAAAACAACAAGTTCTAGAAGCCCTAGTTTTCGTATTTGAACTTGTCTACTAGGCAGGACAAAGAATTCTAGAAGCCTTGGCCTTGGTATTTGAACTTGTCTATTAGGCAGGACAAATAGTCTAAGAGCCCTAGGTTTGTATTTTGAACTTGTTTATTGGGCGGGATAGATGGTCCAATAAACCTTGGTTTGTATTTGAGCATGATAATCGGGCTGGACAGGAAGTCTAGAGAGCCTTAGGTCAAACGCTTATCCCAAGTCGAGCAGGGTGGTGAACTATGACTATGCTCTTGAAGCATGTATAGTTGTACCCAAACTATGGCCATAGTGAGTGCCGAAGCCACATGTGCACTTGTCAGTTCACAGTACCCCATATGCCTAATTTAATCAAAGATGACATACTTAGTAGGAGGGTATCCTTAGTAGTGCGTTAGAGTTAGTTAGGTGGGGGTACACACCAGAGCTTAGATGGCAACTGAGAGGATTCCTAGCGTTACCTTTCGATGAAGGGTAGGGCTGATTCTAGTTAGGAAGTGTGTGGGGGACAGCTTGAGTCCGTGGTTGGAGGTAAAGCAGTTGAATGATGCTTTCCGTCTTGACAGTGGCATGCCGAGACTTGGATAGCACAAGAATCAGATGAGGTTCTCTGACCTTTACTCTTTTTGCTCTGTAATTGATTAGATTAGTATCATGTTGATATCAATGCATAGTTGCACTTTTATATGATGATGAATGATGATATTCTCTTTCTTTAAATGAACTTGAAAATGAAATGCTGTATCACTTTGATATTACCTTAACTCTTGAAAGAAAAAAGAAATTTAATTACTTCTCTTGTATGACGTTTTAACTTGTTGGTTTTGATTCATAATGGTTATTTTATGCTTCGAAGGAGTTGGTTCTTACAGATTGTCCAAAGATGAATAGTATACTTGCAATGCTTCAACGTCCCAAATATTTTAGGGATGTTGAAGATGAGTGTAGGCCTTATGGAATCTGTTATTGAAGGTGTTGATTAATTCATTATCCTATCTTTTAACTTGAACATGCTGCCTATAGAGATCAAATGGCTCAATTGGGATCCCAAATCTCCCCAAAATCATGTCTTTCATATGATCCCAGGAGGCAATCAATTGTGTAGGCAAACAAAACAATTAATAAAAAGCATCTTCCGCTTGAGAGTAGGGGAATAATTTGCATGCCACATCTTCATGCTGAAATTGCCAATCATGCAAAGTATCTTAAAAGATCTTAATATGTTCTTTAGTAGTCCTATTTGGATCGATGACATGGAATTTCTAATTGAACTTAGTAGGATTCTTGGGTATGTCATGATAGGCATTGAATTGGTTAGGAGAAGGTTGTTAGGGAACCGAGCCATAGGTAGAGGATTTGGCATGCCTCTAACACTAAAAATTCTTAGCACTAAACCTCTTTCTAAAACTATTACTACTCCTTGAGAAGATTAACATCAGAAGGGAGGCACTTGCACAACTTCATCAACTGCCTGGCAACCTTGATCATGGATACTATCAAGCCAAGTTTGGGTGGCTTGGGCCATTGATTTGATATTTTCCATTTGATCCACCTTTTGTTTTGATAAAGCTGTGGGAGGGTCTATAACACCCTCATGTCTCTGAATAGGACCTATGATATGCTTAATATAAGCTTGGAGTTCAACAATCTGGGTCTTTAGCTGAGCTTTTGTTGCTTCATCCTTACTCATTCTTTGTACAATAGTATTTACTGAACAATGCAGTTCCTCAATCTCTTGGATTCTTTTTGTGGGACCCAAATTAACTATAGAATATTGAAGTCTTTTGGTCTGAAATCTCTATTATCTTTATCCACTACGAGTGTAGCAATATGCATAATCTTGGACCCAGAAGCACCTCGAGGCATATGAGACCGTATTGTAGCCTTCTTCTTCGCCTAAGGTTGCTTAATTTGGCTTGGGAAACTAGCTAAGTTCAAAGATGGTACTTCAATAATAGGTTGATTTTGCTTCAGTTGGGATTGTAGCCTTTCAGAAGCTGCAGAATTATCAAGAGAGTGAGGAGTTTCTTGCTGATCATTCCTTTCATTCATTTTTTCCTCATTCTGATCTAAGGCATCTTGTGGTGGTTCTTGTTCTAATATTTGTTCACTAGAAGAAAACCCAATTGTAATCTCTTGTTGTGCCTTTCCAAAGGGATCAATAGATTGATTTTTTATCATTTCATTAGTAACCTTTACATTATGATCCACAACATTATCTTCTGGTGTATGAGGAGAAGGAATATTCATATGAATACATTCTCGTGGTTTCAATTTTTCATATACTTGATCAATGGCTTCTAGAGATTGAGGTTCTAAATCTGCACTAAATAGAGAATTCTCCAAAGCTAGACTTCCTTGAGATAGTGCCTCATTAACTTCTGAAAGCACACTAGCCACAACCTCTTTACATAAATTATGAGCAAGTAGGGATGGTATGGTAGGAGGGATGGTGGATATAATGGAAATGAAATCAAAAGGTATGACAGGCATGACTTGTTGAGAGAGTGTGGATGAAAGTAATGGAGTGATAGAAAGTGAAATGGAGGAAGTGAAGTGAAATAATAGGGGTGGAAACCTCAAGACTTGATGCTATAGTTATAGTAGTAGGTGCAATATCATGGTTAGTGGAAACAATCTCTTGTATAGAATAGGGATTGGAGGTAGATAGAGAGAGTATGGAATCATGGGTTGAAGGTGTGGAAGAGGTGGCTGGAGGTTCTTTATTTGATGCTTGTTTCCTACTCCTCTTAACTCTTTTGGGAACTTGCTTCTCAGAGCCCTTACTTTAATCATTCTTTCTTTTATAGACTCTAGTACGGGTAATTGGTTTCCTTTGACTTTCTTTAATCTTTTTCCCCTTATCTTTGCTCTTTTGTTTTAAAGATGATGTCGTTTCTTCTTCAATGTGTTCCCTATTATCATCCTTAGAAGGCTCTTCTTTAGATGACTCAAACTCTTCTAAATTTGACTCCATCAGATCATATGTTAATGAGATGTTTTGATCCATCAACTCAAAAGTTTGTATCTCAACCCATCTTTTGCTATATCGGAATCTTGGTTTCATTATCTCATGAAGATTGGTTATTTCTTCTTTAGACTAAATTAGGAGGGGAATTGGTTTATCAAATACAACTCTATATTCTTCTTGTTGTACCAAATCTCAGTCATCTCTACTTGATCAAGTACCATCATGGTTTTGAACTGCTTGATGTAATCTAAGGGAAGCCTATTGTATTTTCCTTATCTCATGCCTATACTACCTCCCTATATTCTTCCTTAATTTATTATAAGGATCATAATGTTTCTTGGAATGGAGCCCCAAATGATAGAACTACATTTCTACATTTGAACCTTCTGCATATTGAGAGGAATGAAAAGAAAATGCTCCTTTCCCCACAATAAGAGGATATGGCACAACAACTTAGTGTAGGTCCTTGAAGAGTTTTAGGAATGACATATTTGTCTTGTCACTTTGAGCAACACCATCTTGTCAATAGGATATTATGAAAGTTTGTATCTTGCCCCAAGGAATCCTTCTATTTTGAAATAAGTAAACTTTGGAAACTAAATATACCAATTGCCAAAGTTCTTTACCAATTGCATAGCTTAATTACATAACTGTTTGCTCAAGTCTCCTTGCAGCATCCTTGCGAGATAGATTGTAAAGGCATCATTTGGTCTTCTATAGAGAGAGGGAATTTCACAATAACAATTGAGGGTAACATTCATATAATTTCATTTGTCTTGGATCATTGCCAACATTACCAACACAAGTCAATCCATGGTATCTAAAATTTATACCAAGAATATATACCACATATGATGTCATGTGAAATATTTTAGTGTCTCTTAACATCATGAATTGATTGTAGATGTTGTCACTTATGACCTTCATAGAGTGGATCTTCTTGTCTCCATTTATAACTCTTCTTTAACAAAATAGAATGTCCAATCCTCAAATGTGGAGGCAGACCCTAAACCCATCACTTTGCTCAACAAAGTAACCAAATCATTAATCTCTATGATGAAGTCACTTCTAAACAAATTTTTTGGCATCTTGGACAATGCAACTCATGGTTTCTTCATCCAATTATCATTGATGATCTTAAGGCACTTCTTAGGTCCTTGGTCATAAACCTTCTTGCCATAGTCCTTAGTCACATCAATCATGGTGGGGTAAGAAGGGATTCCAAATGCCTTAGTGATTGTTGCTACAAACAAATCTGCTACAACCTTTCCATCAGATGCACTACTCTTTCTAGACTCAACAAAGTAAAATTCTCTGCATTCCATTATTAGTTCTAGAATTTGGACAAAGGTGGGGAAGCCAACAACCTATGCAATTCCATTACTAACCAACTTCTTAGCTTTAGAAGAAGAATTGCTTCCAAACATTCGCTCCTTGAAGTCTTCAATATCTACATTTCCTTGGTCAGTATCTCCTACCAAATTTCATCTTGAAGTGATCTTTGGTTAAGGGAAAACTCCCTTAAACTCCTACTTCATTTTGGAAACCCTTGAAATTTAATTTTGCATAAACAAACTTAATAAATAACCTTATAAATCACCTTTAATACAAGAAATAACTTTACAAAAAATTAAGCTATCATAGGATATCAAATTTATAATACATAAATGATAAAACCAAAACTTGCATAAGGAGATCACTCATTAATCTAAACTTATACAAATTAAATCCTTAAGATTAATCTTCAATTACCATTATTGTAGGCATTGGATGCATTTTGAGATATATGAAGTCACCAATCCTTAATTAGAACCATAGATTACATACTCTCCGAGTAGCCGAGTAATCTCTGCTTTTACTCTCGGGCAGTATGCAGATGGATATTCTCCCATCAAATTATTGAGTAATCGCCAGTAGCTCGCAAAAAACCCACAAACTTGGCAAGTTTGTGTGTGTATAAATATGTCTGTGTGTGTATATGCATGCAGACTTGGCATCTTGTGTATGTTTATAGATATGTATGTGTGCACAGTGCAGTCCTGAGTATACACATACATAAATATCCACATACATTTGCCGAGTATTTTCTGAGTATTTGCCGTGTATTTGCCGAGTTTTCCCCGAGTCAATTCTTTTGGGCTTGCCGAGTACTCTCCGATTCTGAGTATGTAAACTATGATTAGAACCATTGTTTAAAGCACATATTAAATCATTGCGGAGTGTCCGAGGTTATATGGACATTGTGGAACTCCAATGGGGTCGTGGATGTATGATATTCCACTATATTGGGCTCAAATTTAAGATTATTCACTTCTTTTTCAATTTATGCAAAACTTCGAAGGATTCATGGATATGCGGGGCTTCTTATTATATGCAGATATATGATAAATACTAGTGTAATCCCGAATAAACGGTCAATGGGAGCAATGAAGGTGAAAGGTATGATATAGCGGAGATTCAAGGTAGGTATGGATATATCTTGATAAGCTACGAATTCTCGCGATATGTGTGAAATGTTTGTGAATTCATTAGTAATGGATGATATTGTGGAGGTTCGAGTGGGTAAGGATATCGTGGGAAAATGAGATGGATCAAGATGCTGCAGAAGCCTATAGAGGTGATGGATATTGCAAAACTTTGGTATGGTATGGGATATAGTGGGGATATGAAGGATTATGGATAAAACCGTATATGCATCGAGTCTCCGCAATATGTGGTTTTCATGAAGATCTTTGCTAGCTAAATGAAGCGAGAGAGCTATGGGGAAATGGGACCTATATGGATATCATAAAAGTTTGGGATATAAAGGGATATCATGAGCTTTTGATGGGACAACGAATATGTCCTTATCCAACATGAAGTTATGCAGAGCCTACCTTTGGATAAAGTGAATTCATAATGGTTCCCTAACAACCCTTCTCCTATCCAATTCAATGCCTATCAAGGCATGCCAAGATTCCTAATGAATTCTGTTCAAAAGTCCATGTCAAAAATCCAAATAAGATTGTTGAAGAACATGTTAAGATCTTTGAAGATACTTTGCATAATTGGAAAATTCAGCATGAAGATGTGGCATGCAGATTATTCCCCCACTCTCAAGCGGAAGAGGCTTTTTATTGGTTTGTCCATTTGCCTGCACAATCCATTACCTCTTGGGATCATATGAAAGACCCGTTTTTGGGGAGATTTAGGATACCAATTCAGCTCGTTAATCTCTATAGGCAGTTTGTTGAAGTTAAAAGATAGGATAATGAACTAGTCAACACCATCAATAACAAATTCCATAAGGCCTACACTCGTCTTCAGCATCCCTACAATATTGGGGATGTTGCAGCATTGCAAGTATACTATTCAACTCTGGACAATCTCACCTCCTTGTTTGTGAGAAGAGAAAATCCTGCTTCAAATAAGTAGACTGATGCTTATGGTTAGGCAGTAAAAGTTAACTCTAAGCTGGGACAATTTGGTGCTGGCCCTGTTAACCACCTTGGCACTCCTCGAATGCTAGACCAAACTTACCTGATTAATCAGTCTCTGGCCCACCATACTCCAATTCTCAATCCTATGCCCATGACTACACAAGCCATGGTTGTATGCCCAAGGATGCCTATTTCAAAGGCTCCTCCTGCTCGGTATCTTTTTCTTCAACCTGCAAGGGCAGCACATGCCAAGCTTAGGAGAAGAAGGACGAGATCAAAGAATTATTTGAGAAAATGAGGAAACTAACCCAGAGGTAACTTGTCTTTGCAATCAGAATAGTTATTTGCAGGATTCTCAAGGGAACCAAAATCAAGGTCTGAATTATCAACAGTGACCAAATAGGGTCTGGAATACAAGGCCGAACAGTGGAAGAGTACCCTCACCATTGTAAGCTCAGAATCCACAAGAGAATTGCTCACCTGGGAGAGTGTTCCTCGCAGAGGCTGCTATGTCTATTTGGTGCAGACTTCACAGTACAACTGACATTCATAATTAAATTGTCATGATTTTTCAGATTGCAACCAGCATATTCCATAGAGAGGTTAGAGGTTCATAATGTGGAAGCTCAAGAAACATCTACCCCAACAGGATATGAAATGGTACCTTCCACAGGATATGACATTGCTGTGGTACTGAAAAGCTACGCTTTTCCAAGAAAGGAAGAAAATGAGCTTGATAATGAAGTGGATGAAGTTCAAGCCTACCAACAGTAATAGTTTTAGAAAGAGGTTTTAGTGCTTAGAAGTTTTACTGTTGGAGAGATCAAGAATTGTTGAACTTAAACTATTTTGAAATCAATAGAAGAAGAAGCATTGATTTTGGTGTTCAATGGGTTGTTTTATTAGTTTTCATGGTTCTGTCTCAGATATTAGATGCAGTGTAATTGCCTTGATGATGAAGTGTTTGGATTTTTGATGGATCTCTAGTTCATACCATTTGTAATTTGTTAACTGTAAGTTACTTTGCATGGTTAGTCTGAACTTATTCTAAATTCAGTTTGATTGTGGGAGTTTGTTCAAGTTGCACCAGATCTGGGTACTTAATGAATTTTTGCAGTTTGAAAATATTTATTTCCATTGAAGATTGCACTATTTTTATGGCATTGTGAGTTTTCTGATTAAGCAGAGATTGGTTATTTAAGGGATCTGTCTAACTGAAGCATTGAGTTATCATTATAGTTATCCATAAGAATTCTTAACCCTTCTCTATTTCACCTTACTTTTGAAGTTTATTTTAAATATCAGAATTAGTTAGGAATAACATCATTTCATTGTCAAATCAGATGATAAAAGATCATTTTCAGATCTGAGATCTGAAGATACACTTAGGGTTTTCAGTTTATAGTCAAAAGCCCCTTGTCAAAACAACAAATACACATTGAACATTGAGTTATTTTGTATACTCAAATCTAACATTTGAAGCCTCGGGTTGGTAATTTTCTAAGTTATTGGGATTTGATTTCCTTTCAAAAGAGATAGAGTACTCAGCATTTTATCTAAGTTGTTGCACGCACAAACACCCATCAACAAAATATAAAGGACAATACTCTTGTTCCCACATGAGCATCTTCTTGTGACATTTCTGTCAATTCATGTTGCTGCTATTTCAACTCCAAAGTTGTTAGAAAGGATGGCCACAATAGTTTGCAACAAGGACGTGTAGAAGCTTGAATGGAATAAAATTTCCATATAAAGGGTGAGCAATAATGTTTTTACCCCATATTCAGCAGAGCATAAGCTCAAAAAAGTTTCATAATCAATTAAAATTCAATATCATGAGTTACAAATATATAGGAAAAGTTGTCTAACTCCTATAAGAACTCCACCAACCTCTCACACTAAATCTAGGTGGGGTTGTTTAACCACCTTAAGTCTCTCCCTCCTATTTTCACTCTTAAATCTCTACGTGAATTGTCTTAACAACTCGCTTACATTATTATGCTCACACACAATTACACACTCACAATAATATAATATTAAGTTGCTTCTCAACAATATAATATTTACTTACATAACTCTCTTTTATTAACATACTAATAAAGCCAACCTAAACACCCATGTGTAATGTCCAACCCTGTTCTGAACTTTCCACACCTAATTTTGTGTTTTACCAATTGATCATTAGAAGCATTCTGTCAAACAGTTCATAAATAAGTATGAATATAGTGTTTGTTTTTAGGTGTTGGAAGACTTATATAATCGCCTATGTTACCGGGTTCTTCTATTTTACCCCTGGTTCTGGTCCTGGTTCGCTCTTGGTTCGGGTACTGGTTCGGTTCGCTTGTGGGTTCGACCAGGGTCCTTCATTTTTGGGTCTGGTTCGCCCAGGCAGAACCCAAGAGAACCCTGTCAGAACCTAGACAGAACCCAGGCGAACCAAGACAGAATCCACATGCCTAGGCATCCAAAAAGTGGTTTTTTGAGCATTTTTTTAATGTTTTATGGAGTTTGACTTTGACCCACGCCCAAGAGAACCCTAAAAGTGACCTCTAAATCACTCTAAACACCTTAACTACCTTATTCTTATTCATTTTTTTTGCAAACAAACATTTTCATTCCAAGAGGTTAAGCTTTCATTTTTGCTTGTTGGATTGAAAGCGGACTGTCTTTTTTCAAAAATTGTTCTACATCATTGTGGAGCTATATTAAGCTACCACTCTCAAGACCAATGTAACAATGATACAAAATAATGTTTGAGACTGCAAGAATACATCAAAATGGCTAGTGTACTAAACAAATTCTTATGATTTTTGAAGAATGCTGATAACTCTACTCAGTTGGCTTCTTTTTTCAAAATCATACAAATTGAACCCTTTTATCAATAGACTCTGTATATCAAGCTACCACAATTCAAGTTTCAACGATGAATATTGATCATGCATGTTTTAAATGACATTCAAGTTTATGGTGGTTTTGTTGTTTATATGATATTATGTGATATTCTAATCCTAATTCATGCTTCTAGGCTGCATATATATATATATATTTACATGTTTTTTGTACTAACGAACCCAAAACGAACTGAACCCAGCCCCCAAAAAATTTAGCCGAACCGGCGAACCGATCCCCTGAACCGGAACCGGAACCGGAACCGATAACTTAGATAATCGCCACAATTCTTAATGTCCAATTCTCAGATTTAACAACAAAAACATTGGCAAAAAAACATTATTTCAACAAATACCATAGCCAACAGAGATTTTAAACCCCACAAATATTAAACCGTTGGATGTCTGTTTAAAGAAATTTTGACCTTTCCAGCTGACCCAAGATGCTACATGTAATGTCCCCTTTTTCACGAGCATCAGAGTTGGGGACTAGCCTATTTTCCTGACCCTCGTAGGCTAATAGTTCTGGATAGAGGGTTTCGTGGACGAGCACTTGGTCGTCAATTTGTAGTGTGGATCTTCGGAGTATGGTGACAAGGTGAATTGTTGCGTTTGGCATGATACTTGCGCTTAAATTTATGATACTCACCTTTTATTTGACCATCCTCGGCCTAGGGACCATGTGTCTTCAAAAGGAAGGGGTCACTTTATATTTTTCAGTTACTATTCATTCATAAAGTGAAAAAAGAAATAACTTAAGTGAATAGTGCTCACTTTTATGAATAGTGTTTTTTTAATGCAAAAACTTATAAATAGAAGGAAAAGTTCGACCCTCTTCATAGGTTGATCATTTTGTTTGAAGAAACTTTGGAGTGTGACTTTGGAGGAAGAAGGAGGCTAGGGTTTCCTGATTTCTTGCAGTGGGTGAGCCTGGTGGGGCTTTGTTCTTCGTCTTTGAGCTGCTTAAGGGTGTGAAACACCACCTTAAGGTTGCTGGTCAGTTTTTGGTTGCTTCATTTGGAGTCATAAATTGCTGTTTGTAGGTTATTCGAGCCATTTTCAAAGGGGGTTTGGACTGCCATAGACTCCATTCACATTTGCACGGGAGCTGTTCGCTTTTGGAGCGTTTTGGGGCTGTTTTTGAAGAGCTACAGCTAGCCACTTTTTCATGAGGGTTTATTGAAATATGCCGGCCAATTTTTTCATTTTATTACACAGCTAAATTCACCCATTAGCATTAGTGTAAATATAAATCAACTGAATGTAACCCTCTCCTCTGATCAACCCAGATCCCAATGCGGGCAAGGTTGAGAGAATACACGAAAGGGGGTCGTTAGTAAACGGAAGCTTGCTGAAGTAAAGGCAAGAAAATACAATCACTCAACCACTTATTCAGCGGGAGGACTGAAATGAAAGAACAATGCTGAAAGTAAAATGCAACTCGACCACTTCTTCAGCGGGTGTAGATTGACGGCTCAACCAATCAACACAATGAGATAATGCAATTACATGAAGTAACAGGCGGCAAGCCGACCTCTTCCACTTGTTCAGCGGGTGATACAGAAAATAGAAACTAACTAAGACTGAATCATGGCTAGTCTCTTCCACAGTCGTGGGAATTACAAGAATCATATCAGAGTAGAAGAAATGCTGACAATACTACTGTTTAGCTTTCAATTTGTTATAGAGCCTGCCAAGCACACATGATTAGAAACCGGTCAATGCTGCGATAGTGGTAAATGACTCTTCTCTACTCTACTAGACCTCCCGAACTCAACCCCCACCCTTATGAAGAACTTCAACAAAACTGATATGACTGATCAGCTGACTGAAATAACACAGAACAACAACCTGTTTCTCACTAAAATGCTCATGAAGTACTCAAATCTTCACCAAAAGTCATGGGGACAAATGCTAAAGACTCCTAGAGGTGTAGCGCCCACATCCCAATGAAGAAACTAATGCAAACAAGCCTAAATAATTTATGCACGAATCCCAATGCAACTTAGGAAAGTGCGACCCTCAAGGAAGTACGATTTTGCAATATAAAATCCAACTCTTCATTAAAAAATCTGAAACTCAACACAAAGGGTTGCCCCTAGCAATGAAACACATTGAGTCAATACCCAGAACAATATGATTTTTATTCCCAAACATATGAGTAAAAACATGAATCAGCTATGACAGAACAACAACTGCAAAAATTGACTTAAATGATAGAAAACCAACTACAATGCAAAATAGCTCAACTGAAATCAACCTCTCAACTAGTTGCTATCTTTCAAGCAAGAAGCTAAGCCAGCTAGGAGGTATGCATCCCTCGAAGCAAGTTTGGTACCATTTCGGTAGCATAACAATACTGTAAAACATAAGATGTTGAATGAAGACCCAAAGCCTCCTTTTTATAACTTTGCCAAGCACCTCTAGAACCTTCCAGAATGTGCGCTCCACTCAAGAGATGCCCTAACTCCAAGTTGACCTTTGACTCCTCAAGATGGCGTCCCTTTTTCCAAGGTAAATAGCACGTTTTTAACTTATTACAACTTCCTCATGTTGGCGTACCTTTTTTCCCAAGTTAACATTAATAAACAAAGATACATTTCACTTAATCTTTTTGATGAGGCGCCTATCCATAAAAATCCCCTTTTTAAAATTGACTTGAGTTGTAAAGCTAGACCAAGGGGGTTATAATTAAAATAAAACATTATTTTAATTAAAACAACTTATCTCTCCCGAAACTGCATCCAGGCGCTAAATCTGATACTGCCAACCGAACCAACTGATGAGGCAAGCCAAATGTATTGAAGCCAAGAGGACCACTGCCAGAAATAGAATTTACTAAAAATAGTAAATTCCGGAAGTAACTCGGATCATCATGCCAGACATACCATCGCGGAGCTCTCTGAAAACCCAAAAAGACGTTGCCAACCAAACACCAAGATTCTAGAAGCACACTCCAACAAAAGCTGAAACATCCTCCTAGAAGATAGGGAACCCTAATTTTTGCTTCCGAGTAGTCTACGGGTCACTAGGATAGACTAACGGCCAATTGTTAGGTCACTGTCGAGAAGGGGACGTTACATTTATATCAGCAAAAGAAAATAAAACGTCTCTCTTATGTGGCTGCTATCTTTCTTGAAGGGGGCACCCTTATCCTAGAAGACTTCCCATGTTGGTTTTTGGTGGGAGAAGTTCGTTATTCGTGAGTTATGTGCACTTCATTGTGGGCGGGTATTGTAGCAAGTTACTATTCACAATGATGTATTGCTGTAAGTTAAAGTATGGTTTATGAAATACTTAGTTTCGAATCTGATGAAAACTAAATGTTGTAAGCATCTTATTATGTAATGAAGAAACTATATTTGGCCTCTAAATTGAGCAATGTACTCAAGTTGTTTCAATAGCTTAGTTTCTTTGAAGTTTCCCATTATATGCATATGCTTGTTAGTACCATTCTAGCATTATTGGCAAACAAACTCAAAGCAAGAAGGAAGGAATTAAACTAAAACGAAAAATCAGATCTACAAACTCGGAAAGACAAATCAGCAGAGTGGTGGTACACTACACTACGATGATTCTTTTTTTTTTTCCTTAATAACGAATGTACGAAACCCTTCCAAAAAGTATGGTGGCCTCCTACAAAGGTACGACAACTTCCAGATTTATTGCGACTAGAGTACTTTGTACAACAGCATAAATTAATGTCTTTAAATCATAGCATCGTATGGCATAAACTTGATTTCCTTCTTTTGACCTATAGAAACCTTGACTGGCTTTGAATTGGGTTAAAATTATTTTTGAGTATCATGCCACTTTAAAACTCTAGAACTCTCATCCAAACCTTCAATTAACGTCATGCCCCCAAAATTTGAAATGGAAATAAATTAGATGACAATATAAATATCAAAAATATAAAAATAAATATTAACAATTTAATATTATTATAATATAATAATATAAAATACACATATAAAACTAATATAAAAATAAATATGTTAAAATAAGGAAACATACAATATATTAAAATAAACATAAATAATATATATATTTAAAGGAAATACATTTATGAGCAGCCAACAATTTAAGGAAGATATTAAGGAAGTAGTAACTAAGATTATGGGCAGCGATGATTGTTCATAGAAGGGGCATTAATTGATAAGCATCGACTACAATTAATGAGGCAGCGAATATGATAGTAGCGATTCATTTACAAACACAACCACTATATTTGTTAAGGCAGCTCTTGAAAAGGAATGTCTAGTAAAGGCATCGATTAATGAAAAGGCAGTGATTTTAAGAGGGCAGCGATTAGTATTGTATAAGGCCGTGATTAAAGAAAGGATGCATCCTTTGCAAGGGATGCAATGGCCGTTAAGGATGTGACTACTCACCCTCCATGAGAGGTATATAAGGAGGGGAAACATTTCCTTGAGGAATGAAAGAAGGCAAGGAATACACAGTTTGATATGGAAGCAACCAGAAATAAATAAAAGTCTGCATTCAAAAAAGCATCAACAGTTGTTACAATCAGTAATGGGTATGCATTTATGCATTTAATACATATATTATTTGAAGGCATATAAATATATGTATAGTTACTGTCATAATGACTAATATGCCTTAAGGGAGATACGTCCAAATTTGTAAATAAGGAAAAATAGTGAATTTGTTTATATTATAATTTACATCTTTTCCTTTAAGCAATGATGTGTAAGGATGTCAAGGAGACATATTAAAGGGTGATATGGGAATTGTCTTGTTTGGATGTTTCTAAAGAAATTGTCTTGGTTGGATGTTCCTAGATGAAAGGAATTGTCTTGGTTGGATGTTCCTCTTCTGGTGCCCTATCATGCGTTTGTCGCCCATGTAATGTCCCTTATCTCGATCTGCCCTAGACTTTGCCTGTTGGTCACCAATTACAACAATTTAGGGTTAGGACTTTCACTTTCTCAGATAAATGCCTCTTTAATGATGTAATCTTGGATTGAGCATGCATTCATCACATGAACCACATTTGCAATATATATTGGTTAGGATTAGATAATTGCAACACATTCATAGATTATCAATAATGCAACAAATTTGGAAGTTGCGACAGGAAACATGGTGGGTCCGCCCGAAGCCATATGCCAAGCCTAAGAGGGTGTATACCACAACCCACTCCCTTGACGATTTGTACCTGCTTTCCCCATCATGTCCCCAAACCCAGAAGACACTTGCCATCTTGTGGGATTGGGTGAAGGTCGCAAGCGGGCTCTCTTGGCTCCTACCACTACACCTCAGGCCCTACCCTCGTGAGGAGCTGGGCAGAGGTCGTAAGTGGGCTTCTGGGCCCTACCACTGCACCTCAGGCCCTTCCATAGGATGGGTTTCAGACAGTTAACATAATTATGTTTTTAAACATCAAAATCCTACTTTATTATCTTATAAGTAATATGTATACATAGATAAATGATTGTGTGCAGAAATATATTTATTATGCCTTCCTTATGCAAGACTATACTTATAGAGGTAATACAATAAATTGCAGAAATACACCTGACTGTGAATTAGATTCAATATCCTTTTGATGATTGTTGGCGTTTCAATTAGCACCTTTGGAGTGCTTATTGGAAACAGGTAGCTATGCACAATGCGTGATGACTGCTCTTCAAATTATGGAGGGGAAGCTCCCTCTTGTTTGCTGATGTTTGCATAAAAGTAAAATGGACTAAATGTTCCTATCTTTTTTACTCAGCGGGTAGGACACAAGGGTGCATAAACACAATGCTTTGCAGCTAAGGTTTTCTCTGGTTTTTGCAAATCTTAATTACAAATAGGCTAACTTTTAATCTATCCTATCTCAAGATAAACAAAGCATGATGGCATAGGAGCGGGAATGGATTGGTTGGATCACTTGGATCGACCGTCTCTCAAAATGCGTCCGAGGCTCTGAACTCTCAAATCTATGTTGGAATAAGGTTTTATGCAAGCAATCACTCTTTACGGTAAGCTGAATCTCAGGATTGCCGAGGAGGTGACGACACCTATCCAAAGTGTAGGGTGAGATGCAGGTCATTACACAACATCAAACGACAATCATTAACATCAAAATACCCAAGGAGGTGACGACACCTGTCCAAGGGGGAGATTGAAACAATAGATTGTAAGAACAAGAAGTTGATAGAACTTGAAACTTTTAGATCAAATTGCATGTGCCTTTTGATTTCTTTCTTCAAACTTTCTCAACGAATTATAAAGTTCTTAAGAAGAGTCCCTTATAATCCAAAATAAAATCTCAAGCTGTGATATCTTCATTATATAAGTTCCATGTTAGATGAAATTGGAGTTGTTTCTAAGGTTTTGCTTCATTTTGGATGATGTAATCTGATAGTATTTTCCTTTTAACATTGGAATTTCGATTGAGTGGCAAGACAAGACAAGGACTAAAAGGAGAGCAAATAGTTTAAGGTTTGATAATTTTTTAGATTAGACGTTTAAAATGGGTGAAATCTTCTAGGACTAAGTGTGTCTAAAGAAAACCTTATATATATATATAAAATACAATTAGATTCATAAAATAAGAATAAAAAATTGCAAAAGAATAATGGCTTCTATTAAACAAAATGAGCTTCCTACTACAAACTAAGAGAAGCATGTCCTAAACCAACCCGTACTCTAAGAGGCTTACTAACGATGCCCTTATGAGGTAGGATAGTGTGAACATATATGGTTTGACAGATGAATGGTGACTTGGGATGTGCAAAATGCATATACAAGTTGCCAAATGAAACGTTACATGTGATGGGGTACACTTACAAAAATGACTATGTAGACATCTTGGAATTTGACCCTTTGGATACTCAAACGTTTGTCTATAAAACATAGGCTAAGTCACTTGAGTAAAGCTTACTTAAGTTAATCTTAGCCAACTTAAGCTAAAAAAATGTTTAATAATGCTGCCTCCTATGAACTTTTCACCACAGTACTTGTGAAAGAGTTACCCTTTCTTCATACCCAAAATGTAATGCTTCCAGGGAGTCTCTTTTCTATGTGGCTTTCATATTTTAAAACTTTGAATATGTGCATTATAGAGGGGAATAAGGAATGAAAGGATTGATATATAGAATTCAGTTAAAAAATATAATAAAGAATTCAAAGAAAGAATACAAAAACATTAAAATTGTATGGGTTGACTTATTTTAGATATTGGAGTCTCTAAACAGTTAAAATAAAGAAGATTGAAGGAAAGGAGGAAGAAAAAATGATGAAAAGGTTTTAGTGTTTCTTCCATTTACCTCTTCTAAAGGTTTGAAAATTTGCTAAAAAGAAATCCAACCCCTTCATCGGCCCCTACTATGCCCACAATCATCACAAATCAGATAGTATCTGGTCTGTGCACATAAATAATCAGCTTTTCAAGCAAAAATGAAAAATTATAATGAGAGTGTGTGAGTTAAAAGTGGAATGGCAAAGTCAAATTAGTGTTGTAAAGGTCATATGATTAGACACACACTCTCTCTCTATAACTTTTCATTATCACAAAAGAAAAGGACTTACCATGCTTGCATTTGGAATTCACAAGTCTCATAATGCTATAAACATATACATCAGTGTTACGAATCTCAGGAAGTTTGTGCTACTGCGAGGTTGAGTAATCTTTTGTTAGGTAGCAGTTACCTCAAATTACTGACTTACAGAGCCTGCAGGTGAGCCTCATAAAACTGATTTTGACAGAGAAATGTACTTTATAACAATGTAAGATAAATATTCTAAATACTTGAAATTGTGCTAAAGTCTTGACTCTTTTTTTGTTCTTATGATGAGTGAACAGCTAGGATTATTGAAGAAGAGATATTTGGTATGGACCATCTGTCTTGGCTATCCGGAGCAGCTCTTTCTCAAGCTGGTGTTTATGCAGAGAAATTCATTTTACAAAGTGGCATGTCCGTGCTTGGAAAGATATATTACAGAAAAGAAGAGGATGTTATGGTTCATGTAAGCAAATAGCATTTAGTTGCTTTTTACATCATATTGGTTCTGATTTACCATGTGTGTGTATTGAGTGGTTCATGATTTTTGTAAGAACTGATGGAAAATGCTTAATATGATCTTCATCATTTTTGTTTGTCTTGATGTTAGCTTCATAGAAAGGTACAAGCACTGAGGGATGAGTATGTGCGATATGGTGTGGAGAAATGCACGTCTGTTTTAAGAGAGTATCGTTCTGCAGTTGAGAACATTGCAGGTACTTAAGAAACCAACATCTAGATACATGAGAGTTGTGATATTAGATGCACCCTTTTTGTGGTCATCTTGAGGTTTTATTGACTAGTTAAGGAAGCATATTAAAATCTGGCCTTATTCGGTGAACATTTCCAGGAACTTGAAGTTTGCAAATTGAAATCCATTCCAGATGGCCCTTTTAGATTAATTAGTGCTCAAGGGATGCATTATTGTCATAATTTGGTTTATACATTTAAATAGATGAAAGTTACTGACAGTTTGCATGTCTTATTATAGATGTTCTGCTAGAAAAAAATGAGATCATGGCTGATGAAATCTGGGACATATTCAAAAAGGCTCCAAGAATTCCACAGGTTAGATTGATTTCTTTTCGTCAATTACTTGCAAGTGATGTAGAAAATCACAAACATCTTAAGAAGTAAAAAATAAAAGTTGTTTTGGGCTATGCTGGATGAAACATCTGCCTGCTTTTCTTTATTTTTCCCATTAAATCCTAGTGTTCCATCCTCTGCCTGCTGTGGCCGCCTGCAGGTGGTGACATCCCTGAGACATACCTGCAGAAGCAGAGTATTCACCAACCACTAAGTTAATTTAATTAATTAAATATTAAATTGTCCTAAAGTAATAATGAGGACATTTATATTTAATTAATTAATTAATGTTAAAGTGACTTTATTATTTAAATGTGCTCAATTATAAATAAAGTGACTTTAAATTGTTAAAATATTTTATTAAGGGGTGAAGTATAAAAGGCAAATGAAAGAATTAATCATCTTGGTGAAATTTATTATTGGGCACAAAAATTGAGAGCACAACTTTCAGAAACCATGAGGACGAAAACCCCCAAGTTTCAGGGTGGACTTGGACGAAATCCTGACTCGACCGTAGGACGAATTCACAATTGGGATTCATCGATTTGGAAATTTTTTGAAGTCTTCTATGAAGACAAATTTCAGAATAAAGTTCATTTCAGAGTTACTGATTTTGGGGTTCTCAATGAAACAGGTGAGTATCTAATTTATTATTATCAGATTACAGAATAGAGAATCAGCAATTTATATATTTTATCATTAAAGTTTCCAAGGGAAGAATATATTTATTTTATTTTGGAGTGCTCTAGCCATATGGCTGAAGCTAATCACACCAAGTTGAAGTACCTAGCCGTATCTACATTCTCTATTAGAAGCAGCGATAGCATTGCTGCCTGAGTAAGGACTGCACGTCAGACCTTTGAATGGTCAAAGAACTGAGTATATGTCTTGGGGTACGTGAGTAAGGAGGGTGTGATTTGTCTTTGAGGCGGTGTGCTTTATGGTTGTAAATAACAGCTACTGAAGAGCTACAGGATATAGTCAAAGGTTTACAAGGTAGACATGGCTTCTCAAACTTCTGCCTTAGCTTTTGAGTCAAAAAAATCTGTATCAGTGTGTATTACTGGAAGGCCGATCTTCAGGAAGTAGAGCCGCGATTATTTTTGAGGAAGTCTCAATTGATAATAAGAACTGCCAAACCATTCAAAGATGGAAATAAGCAGACATGGAGGGGTTTAATTGTAATCAGCTAAGACAAAGGGGATTTGTGGGGTCAGTTGCAAGTTTATAGCTGCAGTGTTTGACTATATGAGCTGCTATACTATCTGTTAAGGTGTCGCCCCTTACATATATCAGCATTGATTTTGTGTTTGAAACATGGAGGCCAACAATGGCATTCGAAGGTCATCAAATTGCTCCCTCATTATTTCCAGGTTAGCATTTGGAGTATTTCTGAAGCTATATGATAAATTTTAATGATTGTAATTTTCTGTCAGCGTAATTCATCGAAGTATGGCTGCTGGTTATTGCTTATTAATATATGACATAGTTCCAGCTATTGTTCTGTTCATAATTTGATATAGGTATGTATCTGAAATTGGTATGACATCCTTCTCACAATTGTTCTACTCAAGACAAACATTAGCATATTGAAGGCACTTTGAATACAAACTTGGAATGGCATACAAGACAACTGTTTGACGAAATGCCTACACACACAACTGGGTGAAATCAAAAGATTTTTGCATACAAATTTAGGGTGGGATATTTTACTGGTATCATAGCCAAAATCCTGCCAACCTGAAGGGTTATGTACACTAGTGATAGGGCTAGATGTTGTTAGTGTTTCTTAGATCAGATCATATAACAGAAAGTACTTAAAATATTGCAACACATAAGATAATAAACACAGCAAGATCCCCTGGGAAAACCCTCCTCTTGATGGAGAAAAACCCAACAAATAATCCTCTTATATAATATAGAACAAGAGCAGAAATCTGCTTACAACTCAGGCCCAGCAATGGCCAATAATAGATACAATGAAGTCGCACCTCTCCTAGATGCAAAAGATACAAATGAATATGTTCTTCCTTGAAATCGGACTGCTGCTACAAAAGTGCGAACTCCTTCTCTAGATGCGAATATGCTTAATGAACTTGAATGATAAATGGCAAGGAGTGACCTTGTATATATACAATTGAGGCACCTCCTCAATTAGGTCAGCTCCCTTGGAAGAATATATAAATATATTAAATACAATGTAGGTCGGCCCAATGTATAAACAAGACATGCGAACCACTATAGGGTCGGCCCCTTTATGTTTATCACACATTAACAATATAAATTAAATAGCCGGCAGGCTATCATTTAATTTATGCTTTCTCCTCGAAGTGTGTGCGTTGGAAGTACAAACTTAAGCTGCTTATAACATCAATACTCCCTCTCAGCTAGGGATGATACTTCCAGCTGCACAAGACACATTATCTCAATGTGAAAACAAATAGGATATCACCTCATCGTGATATCAACCATCATGGCTACCTCCATAGATGGTATGTACAAGTGCTCATCACTTAATGTGATGTTGTCACCTCAATGTGACTTTCACCATGGCTCCTCCAGAGGGTGAAACACAAGTACAAGAATTCATCACGGATTTCCTCACGTGATGCTGTCATGGAGTCACACACATGACATCCACCATAGCTCTCCCAGAGGGTGGAAACAAGGGCTTTCACCTCAAATCTCAAAGAGAAATGCATTATCAAGGGCTTGCACCTCAAATCTCTCTCAATAGAGAAATGCATTATCAAGGGCTTACACCTCAAATCTCTCTCAATAGAGAAATGCATTATCAAGGGATTTCACCTCGAACTTCTCTCAAAGAAGAATTCAGTAAACAAAGGAACACTGATATTGAGACTCCCTCTTAGCTAGGACCTCATTCTCCACCATATCAAGCTTGTCTCGAAGGTACACAACCATTATTCCAAAAAATGCTTGATGAGAATGACTGCCATCTGCTTATCAGTGCTGATATACCTCAACTGAATATATAGTGGTATGCTTAGTTTTGTCATGAAACATATGGAAAGACAAAAAGCTTCTCAAAGCTTTGATTAACACAAAGGATGACAGTTGGCTTCAATGATTGTTCAACAAATCCTGCAAGGACCTTTCGAAGCCACACTACTTCTCGAGCTGCCACAAAAGATTGCTTCCTGCTGTAACAGGATATCAGCGCAAACATCAACTAAGACAACATCCGAGGCAACACAACCATCTTCTTTAGGTTCAGTAGGCTCCCTCTAAATCTTCAATCACTTGCATCAACCACTTGACCAAGATTGCCTGCAACGCTTGCTTTAGAGAAATGGTTTCCAACGCACACCTCTGTAGAGATTCAGGGTTGTCTTCTTCGACCGCATCCCAGATCACTCTATTCTGAATAGGTTTGCGGAGCTACCAATCCAGGTTGACTTGAGCAATTCAGAACCCAACTGCTAAAGAGGTACTTCAACAAATTAACATCCGGCTTTGCAACACTGCAACCCTTACTTATTCTCAGTGAGTCATAGAACTCCCTCTTAAGGTTAATTCTTTCTCTTCGAAAAGGATGTCTTCAGCTAATCACTTAGCCTCATAGCTACAAGTAGAGTCTCCATCCTTCAACCAATAGGATGCATCAGGCTCTTCTTGAAAGCAATCTCTTATGCTTCTTGATTTATCCTGAAATCATTAACAAGAGATTACTAATAGTTCATGGAACTCAACTATCTCAAATAGACATACCATAACTAGGAGGATACATGATTGACTATCTCAATAGCATGAATTAGTAGCTATAAAACAATTCATGAACATTATTCAATCATGCAATACTTCAAAATCCCCTGAGTAATAGATAATTAATGACATGACTTTCTTTCAATTTCTCAGAAGAGCTAGTCTCAAAAGACAATCTTCACAATTTAGCATGATACAACTTGCAATGAATAAATCTAAAGAATCTTATCATAGAGATCACTATTTACTGGTCACACATAATCCTAAGTAAATAATGTCAGATTTGCACAACTCAACAATTGAATTTTAGCCTAGAATGGTAATTAAAAACAAAGAATACTTATCTCTTAAATATTCTGAAGGGTGGACACAGTATGATGCACTGCTCTTGCACTCAAATCAGTACACAACCTTCATAACTTGAACATAGGCCCATGACTAGAGTAGAAATTCACTAGAATCATTTTGGGGAGAGATCTCAATCACATCCGCAAATGAAGCATGCTGATTAGGCTTGGTAGGACAATCCTTCGCATAGTGACCAAATTTGTCACATCTAAAGCATTGAACACGAGAGAGATCCCACTTCTTTTTGAATGCAGGAGCACCATTTGACCCATTATCTCTATTCCTCTTGAAGAATCCTTTCTTCCAAACTTTTCCTTTCTTCGATGAATGAGAGGTGAGAACATGTAAAACTTCATTCTTTGAACTTTGACCAATGCCTCTAGCCGCCAACCTCGACTCTTCTTGAATGCAGTCTGCCCTTAATCGATCAAACTTGGGAAGTTACGATCTCGCACTAATTCCTTGAATGAAGGACTCCCAAGATGAAGGAAGACCATTAAGAGCCAACATGGTCAAATCCTTGTCATCAACAATATTGGTAGAGAGTTGATCTCTCAATTCGGAAATCTTCATGAAGTAGGTGATGACAAACTCTCCTTCCACCATCTTAATGTGAAGTAGTTGTTGCTTCAAGGTTAGGGCACGACTGGTGTTGTTGATTTCGTACATCTCTTCCAATGTTTTGAACATCTCCCTTGTGGTATCCAACTTGAAGACAATCGGAACAATATGATCTTTGACGGAATCAACCAACACTTTCTTTGTCCTAGTATCTTTCTTCCTCCATTGCAACTTTTCTTCTTCCTCCTCAGGTTCGGGAACTTTTGTTTTCACAAACTCAGCCAAATCATTCTCTTCCAATGTGAGCATGATCCTGAACCTCCATGATGTGTAGTTAGAAGCTCCTTCGAGTCTATCCTCGATTTTCAGATCATTCACCATCTTGAAATTTGAAATAGGAGATAGACTGAAAAGGATTAGAGTGAGTGCTGCAAAATAAATCTGATCACGATCTTTTTCAAACCCGCTCTGATACCATGTTAGTGTTTCTTAGATCAGATCATATAACAGAAAGTACTTAAAATATTGCAACACATAATATAATAAACACAGCAAGATACCTTGGGAAAACCCTCCTGTTGAGGGAGAAAAACCCAACAAATAATCCTCTTATATAATATAGAACAAGAGCAGAATTTTGCTTACAACTCAGGCCCAGCAATGGCCAATAATAGATACAATGAAGTCGCACCTCTCCTAGATGCAAAAGATACAAATGAATATGTTCTTTCTTGAAATCGGACTGCTGCTACAAAAGTGCGAACTCCTTCTCTAGATGCAAATATGCTTAATGAACTTGAATGATAAATGACAAGGAGTGACCTTGTATATATACAATTGAGGCACCTCCTCAACTAGGTCGGCTCCCTTGGAAGAATATATAAATATATTAAATACAATGTAGGTCGGCCCAATGTATAAACAAGACATGCGAACCACTATAGGGTCGGCCCCTTTATGTTTATCACACATTAACAATATAAATTAAATGGCCGGCAGGCTATCATTTAATTTATGCTTTCTCTTCGAAGTGTGTGCGCTGGAAGTGCAGCCCTAAGCTGCTTATAACATCAACAAATGTTACGCAGAAAGAGAACAAAAGCGCAGACAATTTCAGTGGGTAGAACGTTATCTGGAAGAGGATACTTTCTCAGCTGCATTAGCAACAAGGCAGTCAATCAGAGTCGTACACAACAGTGATAAAATGGTAGGCTCGGGTATTGAGAGTCCTTGGGACATGGCAGATAGAGGAAACAATGATAGTGTTTAGAATATATTGAATGATTTGGCCAGGGGGCAGCAGCAAATGATGCAATAGTTTATGCAAACCCAACAATAGTTAATCATAGCCATTCCAAGATATGAATTCACTGAGAGTGAATAGGATTGCTATAGGGGAAGGTAGCAATGCGGGAATATATAACACACGAGGTGCTAGTAGAGGTGTACATTCACACCTAGAGAGGAGGAAGAAGAGGTCCCACAGGAAGAGGAACAACCATTGGTGGATGAAGTGATGGCAGTTTATGATGAGTATCACACCCTTCCACATGCCATTAGAAACAAAATAACTTTGAACTAGTATATGAATCAGCATAAGGATAGGAGGAGAACACAACAAGAGTAGAGACCTCGAGGTTTGCATAGGGAATACCAACATGCCTTGGGTTAATTCACTCTTCCTAACTTCGATGGTAGTGGGAAAAGCATGACACGTGCTTGGATTCACAAGTTGGACACATTTCTGAATCTTAAATCTATGCCAAAAATATAAGCAATTAAGTTCACAACTTCACTAGAGTCTAGCTTATGATCGGTGGCACCATGGTTTGGTGACACAAAACCAAATTTTAGTCCTATGAAGAATTTAGCAATAAATTGATTGCTAGATTCAATAGGAAGGATGTGGAAGTGTACTTTAGGGAGTTGGCTATGATTAGACAACATGGGGATGTTGTTATATCAACAAATTTTAGATGGTGGCTGTTATGGTACTAGACATGTCAGAAAAGAGGGTTATAATGCTATTCACTGAAGGTTTGCATCATAATTTGAGAGGTTTGGTGAAGGCTTTTAAGCCTAATACTCTCCAGGATGCCATTCAGATGGTACTCGATCTTGAAACTACACGTCCTAATCAACAATCTCAAAAGAAATGTTTCAAGAGCTGCAAACCATTTAAGAAAACCTTCAACCAGCCTAAGACCACTCCACCCAGATTGGATTTTGAGTCAAGAAACGAGCTACGTAGGAAGAAACTATGTTTCTCTTGCAAGGAACCGTGGGAGCTCGGTCACAGGTGCCTTGGGAAAGGCAAAGCTCATTATATAGAGGTCACCTCTAACATTGATAAGGAGGTGATTGATACTAGCTCAGAGAGTGACTAGGATGTTCAGTAGTTGGAGCATGTTGAGGGAGCTTTAGGGGATGTGACACATGGCATCGTAGCTACACTATCAAGGGTTCCAAAATACCATCCTTTCAGGGTTAGAGGTGTCCTGAAAGGACAATGGGTCACTTGTTTAGTGGACAATGGAGCGACTCATAATTTTATTCATGAGGGATTAGTGATTAAGAGGGGAGTATAGGTGGAAGGTTTCCAAGGTTTTAGTGTCATGGTAGCAGATGGGTTTAAGATGACGTGTAGGAAGAAGGTTTCTCTATTGAGCATCCAAATGGGGGATTATACAGTGACAAACGACTTCTATGTGGTTGGGATCAAAGATACAAAAAGAGGATGGAGGCTTTATTTAGGCATGGTGAGGTTACATGGGAAGCCCAATGTTTAGCGTCATCCAAGTCTTCTTCCATTGACGACCAACATCATCATGTGGATATCTAGCCCATTTTGGATAAACATAGTGTTGTGTTTGGCGATATTCCTCTAGGTAGATCCCCAAATTGCGGATTCGAGCATGTGATTGAGTTGGAGGAGGGTGCCAAACCCGTAATCACCACTTCGAATCACCACCCCAGGAGATTCAAGGAAGAGACTGAAAAGATGATATGAGAGTTATTGGAGATGGGACATATTAGACTGAGTTCTAGTAAAGAAAAAGGACACGATGAGGATGTGTATTGACTATCGTGCCTTGAATAAAAAGACTATAAAAAACAGGTACTCTATACACACGATAGATGATTTGCTGGATGAGCTTCATGGGGTGGTTTATTTCTCGAAGATTGATCTTCATTCAGGGTATGATATCCATCTCACAATTGTTCTACTCAAGACAAAAATTAGTATGTTGAAGGCACATTGAATACAAACTTGGAACGGCATACAAGACAATAGTTTGACGAAATGCTTACACACACAATTGGGAGAAATTGAAAGATTTTTGCATACAAATTTAGGGTGGGATGTTACAGTCCACTTCTGTAGGGGATGTTGGGGATGCCTATGGGTCCCTTGATTGTCTTGGGGATGCTGGAGTGTCCCCGTGCTAGACAAAGTTTCTCTATGTGATGATATTGATTTTGTTTTTTGTCAAAGCTTTGGAGAAACAAACAACATAATGCATGTATAGATGGTTGAGCTTGGATGAAATAAGGTATATTTACATGGTATTGAAGGCAAAATAAACTAGTAAAATAGGTGTTATTGTTTTTGTTAACTTGAATGCACTCTCGCTTAACTTTAGGAAGTTGCTGATCAAATATTGCTTAATTTGTACACTAGACACCTGAGGCTTAGTAGAGAGTGGAGGAAATGGTGAGGGTGGGGTGGTGGTGGATGTTATCAAATTTTCATTAAGATTATGCTAACTGCTGTAAGGAGTTTTGAAAAACAGAGAAGAAAATAAATAAAATGATTCAAGGTTGATAATATTTCCATCTTCAACTATAGAACCCTTATCATTTAGACTGGTCGTAATCATTTGGCTTTACTGTTAATTCTCTAGAGAATGATTATTTGGTCAGAGATGATGAGGATTCGGTGTCAGAGAAAGCATAGTAATTGCAAAGAGACTTAATCAGGGACGACAGCTGGCCATGCATATAATAGGATAGTGGGGGATTGCAAATGGTGTCCCCACCTTTTGGTCCAAAGTTCCCCCCTCCTTGAAACCTTTCCTTGCATCCCTTGGCCCCCCGTTTTGAAATGCTGAGGAACATTGTTAAATCTTGAGTTAATGAATTCTATTTATACATTTGGTATGCTGAGTCAATATCAATTTTGAGTAATGCTCAAATGAGGATTTATATAAGTATTTGGAATTTTGTGTCAGTTGATTCTCAAATTGTTTACATAAATGATAAATTGCTTTTACTTTTTTTAACAGTAAAAATTTCAAATATTATATATTATTTTGTCTCCAAAATTTGGGAACAAATTTGTCATCCCTGATACCCATCACTGCATCCCCCTATTTCAAGTCTCCATGGAACACTGGTTAAAGCAAATTGTGTACATGAAACACATTGCCAATTTTTTTTCCAAACTTGCAAACATAGATTAAGGATAATAGAAAACTGAATTTTTGGAGAGTAACCAATAAGACAATAATTGAAACCAAGTCCTTGAATAATTATATTGCCTTCTATAAAGATAAAATCATAAAACACAAACTTATAGTTTCAAATATAGGTGTCAATATGTAATGTCTCCTTATTAGAGACATAAATGCACAAATTAAAATTTTGATTTTAAAGATTGTTTGATAAGGAGCAATGAAAGATGGATGGAATGAGATAAATGAAATGCATTATTATCCACTAGTGCATAACTAACATAATCTGATATGACTTATTACTCTTGATCGGAATAGATCTTCGCCTTGTTTCCTCTTTCCTAACCTTTTTGAATGGTAGATTTATTGTGCAAAGGGCGCGTGAACAATCTCAAATTGGACTCCCTCAAGGTGTCCCACACATCTTGGGACCGTCCATCAATGGATCAATTTACCAGCCTTTCCCTCCACAAACTCCCTATCCTTGTTGAGTCCTAGCGAAAGGGAATTTTGGCCTGAAGTCTATTCTTCAAGGTAAAGTCATAAAAGCTCAATGAGACACAATAATTGCTGTAAGCAATATTATTGTGGCTAGACAAATAACATCCATTTATTTCTATATGCGAAATTCACTTACGCTGTAGAGATGAACTCAATATATAGACACATATATCTATTCATTGCAGTGTGTCATTTAATCATTCGCTTATCCTATTGAATTCACAAATCATCATAGATTAGAACACTCACCGATATGGATTCTAATAAAATATGAGTTAGGCATTACACTGTAACCCACTGTCATTGGAATTTGATTATATAAACCTCAATGGTATATCAGTTGGTTGAGGGTACTTACCCCCGATCGTTGAACTAACTGGACTTCTTCTAGACTTATTTCCCTAAGCCTGATCCGTCTTCTTTCTTTGATGTGATGATGTATCTTCCTAAGATGCAATTGTTCTTGTTTCTTGGCACTCAAAAGATATCGTTAGTGTAACTCAACAGATAAGAATCTATTATCTGTAATCATATTAAGCATAATAACTATTTATAAGGCTCAATAATTGCTGCGAGCATCATTATTGGATAATCGAACATAATGTATATATATATACATATTAATGTTCGTTATCCACATGCCCAATGTATGTATCAAATATCCTTATTTAGATATATTTATCAACCATCAATTATATATTCATCAATCCTAATATATTTAAATATATTTGTCAATCATAATATATTTAAATATGTTTATAGAGCATTAACTGTTATTTAAATTACTACTATATTTGACCCTCGTTAATAACTAAATTCATAATTGTATTTAATAGTTCTTATTTCCTACATAAATAAATATCAACCTGTTTAATGTAAACTTATGGTAATACTTATCTTAGCCTGCTGCTCTTTATTCATGATCAGATTTCAGAGAATATAATTCCCTAAGTCTGCTGCTCTTTGACAGAATATATTCCTATTCCTATTCCCCTCCTATCTCCTTTAATATCTATATATAGATGAAAGGATACATCGTTTGAAGAGATGTCCATGTGAAAAGTCACAACCTTTAATTAATACTCAATTGCTGTCGTGTAAAGACTTTCATTGCTGTGTTTTAATTCACCTTTAATTTATTTATTCCTAAAAAAACATGAATGCTATCTTTAGAAATGGAATCGCTGCTTTGAGTAGTCATGCGTCCTTTAAGTTAGTATTAATAAATACCAATCTCCTATTAGTGAATCGCTGCCCTCTTGAAGGGCTTTATTTTAAATCTTATTTTATTTCCCTTTGCATTTCCTTCACCGAGTAGATGGGGATACTGCAGCTTATAATATAATATCACTTATGTTATTATTTGTTTGATGTAATATTATTTATTTAATAAAATATCATCAAATTGGGGTCATGGTAATAACAATGTGTATTTTATTAGTTTTCTACATAATTATAATATCATCTTATGGTAATTATAATTAAAATTGCTAATATTTTTATATATATATATATTATGTATTTATTATTATTTTTATTTATCTATTTGCATTCTAACGCTTTATATTTTAATGGTGTAATTCCGGGGTCATGACACAGCATTACTTAAGTTTCAACAAAGTGATACAGACATGAGCCAAACCTTGAGGTTGGGTCTTTGCTGAGTGATTGAAATATGATCTAATCTTACTTTTGAATTACAAGCTCTGAGTTGTGATGCCTGAAGATAGCCATTGTTTGCTTGTTATTTTTGCAAAATCTCAATTCTCATTGAAGTATACTTTGAATCACAAATTGTAAATCTAGATACTCCTAAAGAAACTTAAGATTAGACTGGTCAGCCAATTGGCTATTTTGAGTGACATCTATAATTATTTTGATACTTTAGGGAATAAGAGAATGACAAATGAAATAACGGATAGAAGAATTTTTTTTAGCTTCAATGAGTCCTGGTTAATTTCCTCTGAGTTTGAAGTGAGAGATCCTTCTTAAATTTTTTTTTCTTTGGATTTAGGTAACTAAGAACTATTTTTAAATCAGGGTTTAATGAGCATTTCACATACACAACTCAAATTTTAAATTTATAAAAATCATAGGTGCTTTTTGAAAATGATTCACTAAGACTTCTAACTGAAGGTACCAGTTAGGAACACATTGTGCATTGAATTAAAAATTGCTTGAGTTAAGGAGAAAAATAATAGAATAAATGTAATATCCCAGACTTTATATCTTTCAAATATAATTCAAGTATTGCCATCGGAAGTGAGTCCTTAGAAGTATGTTAGTAACTCATATAGAATGGGAGTAATTGTGTCATAGGCCGACTAGAATGCTAAGATTCATCCATCTGCAGTTCAACATTCCAAAACACATCAAAATCAGATAAAGATTACGAGGACAAAGAAACACATTATAATGTTGTTGCAACTTCATCTTTTATCATTTTATGAGTCATAGGCAAAGAAGACAACAGTAATATCTCATTTGCAAATTCATTCAATCATCAGATTCAATATTATCTTGTCAAAAAGCAGAAAATATAGTCAAAAAGGTCACGATTTTTCCTATAAATCCACGAACACTCCTCACACTTCCTCACGCAACACTTGGAGAGCAAATATTTTTCACAACAATGTGCCGAATATCTAATTTCTACCTTAAGTGATAAAATTGTGAAAATGGTGTATGACATGAAGTTTTGTGTTGTTTCAAAGGCCTTAATTTGGGCTTGATGGTGGGCATGCTGCCCCTCGACCTCGCCCTGTATCACAATAGGGAATGTGCTAGGGGCACTACTCTCGGACCTTGCGAGGGGTGTTGTCCCTTAACCCTATTGGGGGCATTGGCCCCAAACCCCCACGAAGGGCGTTGCCGCTCAACCTTGCTGCGGGCATTGCTCCTAGACCCGCACGAAAGGCACTGCCCCTCGACCCTGTTGGGGGCGTTGGCCCCAAATCCCCACGAGGGGAGCTACCTCTTGACCCTGTTGGGGGCATTGCCCTTTAACCCCATTGGGGTCTCCACTCCTAGACCCCCACTAGTTATTATGATCTCTTTTCATTTAAGAATTTGATTATAATTATGGGATTTGGGAGTGGAGACCAAAAGAGACAACTTAGATAATTATATTTATCGCTATCATAATATCATTGTTCAATGAAGTATCATACTATCAATATCAAAGATTCAAATGCCACTATTATTATAAAATACAACACAACCTTGAACTTTGCACAAGAAAGGTAGACAACAAATAAGAGGTCATCGATTTGGTTGAGTTAGAGCCACGACCACAACCTTCAATGTCAAGCGAGGAGCTATAATGGAGTGCAAGGATTAGAACCTGCACCCAAGTTTTCACTAGATTAGGGAAGAAAAAGATGTCAATTTGTAATATGCAATTTCTGAATTATAACGATTATTTTCGAAGGCCATAAATTCATAATAGTTGTCAGTTAACTATTATATCAAGATTCTGCATGATGATGTGATTTTGTACTCAATTTGTATTCAAATGAATCAAATTTAATAAAAAGCACTTTTGTACTCATTTATGGACTCGGATATATTTCGTCATTAAATTTTGCAAAAAAGAAAAGTTTTTATAGAAATTTAAACAAGTTTTTGAAGTTGCCAAGTTTTTTGCTGAGTTTTGGCCAAGTCATTAATTTTGGGTCTGCCGAGTTCGAGTTTGTCAATTATGGTTGTTACTTTGGGAATTTACATTTAAAATTATTGTACAGTCATGGAAGAGCCATAATGTTGTGGATAAACATTCCAAGATCAAGTTGGGAGAACCTCTATTATGTAAATGAATATTTTTTGATGTTCACCTATTCCAAATAGTTGTAGTATGAGCATGGTACAAGAACATTAGGGAATATCTCTCAATGTCATTAATTCCTGAAAGACATGCCACTTGGAGAAAGGAAGGGCTAGCCCTAAAGGTTGAGAGATTTCAATTAATCAATGGATTGTTGTATAAAATTGATCCCAAATCGTATGCTAAGAAAATGTGTAATGAGTGAGGAGGTAACTGATGTACTTGAAGAGGCACATGGACTTGCAAGTGGTGACATGGAGCTAGATGACATTGCATGGAAGGTAACTTTTGGTAAGCCTATGGCATTCAAACTTCACATTGATGCTTGGGAGTGATTAGCCGAATTAAACACATGCCCACAAGTGTGGATGTTTGTTGAAGATGAAAGTCTCACTCACAACCCATTTCTCATCAAAATCGCAATACTCAGATTACAAACGATGCAGTAAACAATTAACCCTCAAATCGACAATTACTTGTGTTGATTTTAATCAATTTACAATAACACCACCAATTGCTCAGGTCTGAAAATCAAATCAAATAGCTTTATTTCAATTTCATGAAAAACACATATACAATTTGAGAGCAATTTAATCACTCCTCTGTATTCTTCTTCTTCCCATCTTGGCTGGTTCTCTATTCTCTCATTCCTCCCCTTCAAATTCTCAACTCTCCATCTGAACGCCTCAATGATCATGATTGCATAATCATATCCTCATAGCGCAAACTTGCTGATATCTTTTAGTTTTAATTCTGCACAAATTAAAATGTGTTTAGTTCAAATTACCAACTTACCCCTACGTGCTCTTTATCATTTCCAAATCCTTGTTTTCACTTCAACATTGCTTCCTTGTGCCCACGATTTCCCAGGTATGTTATATTGACACACGAATTAACAAGAGGCTGCATTCGACATTTAGTTCCCATTCTGATCTGCGCTTTAATGATCCAATTATGTGACTCACTCACGCCTTCATTCTCCTCCTACACAGCCTAGGTGTGGTTTCTTTGCCATCTGAAATCATTTAGTTGCATGTCTGGTCCATTCTCCTTCCTGCCTTCCCACACAGACCCTATCTTCTCTCTTGCACACTGTCCTTTTGCGCTATTCTTTGTCTGGCTGATAATTATATGTTGCCATTTCATATGGCTTTTCCTGGAGGGGGCGCAAGTTTCATGCCTATGAAATTAATTTATAACTTCTGCTTCCTTTGGCTGCGTGAGCTATATCCTCTTTCTGTCGTGCCTTCCCTCTTTTCCTTCTTCCACCGTGGCCTCCCTTTTGCCACCCCCCTTAATTGGTTCATTCCAATCTTTTAAATAATGTCTTTCTATTTTAACATGAGCATCCAACATTTGAATTGTCCCATCTTATAACTCCTTTCTTTATATTCTTTGGTAAACATTTGATTAAAAATCATTTTTATTTGTTTTTCATCACACCATCTTGAAACCAATGGTATCCTTGTGTACACAATATAAATGGAGTCCATATCACTCCAATTTGAAGGAGTTAAAATAATATGCCAACTAAAACCAATAACATCATCCCATTGCAAATTCACAAAGCAAATTAAGTTTTAGAGTAATTGCTTACCAGTAGCTTGGATTTTCATAGAAATTTGCAAACAAATGTAATTCAACACTATGAAAATCCCCGTCAAGTTGTTTTGCATAAAACCTCATGGAACTTGAAATTTTAATGTTTCACCAATTTTCAAGTGCAAGTCATAAAACCATCATTTCTCCAAGACCGAAAGGCATATGACCATGAAATCTTTGGCATCAAATCAAGAATGAAGTCAACAATCTGCTTGTAAGAGGTTCACCATGAAATCTTACCAAAACCTCCGAACAATATTTTTTTGGTTGACGCATGATTGTGTGTGGACCTGGATGCTTTTGCATCAGACTCTCCGGGTAAGAAATTTGTGAGTATGGGCTCACAAAAGTGGAGCTTGAGATTGTGAACAATCTTCAACAAACTCCACTACTGAAAACTCGACCTCCTCTGCCAAATAGCCCGACCTCCTCCACCAAACACTTCCTCTCCTCTCCTTGCCCTCCTTTGGCATGTCTTTACTACAAGTCACCCTTGCAACCTCCATGCTGCAATCATACCTCGATCCTCATGAAGATTCCACTTTGTTTGTTGTAATCAGCCACTACAACAATTCCTTGCCAACCCTCAACCACTCAGGACTTCACACCTGCAATGATACTTTTGCAACAATACCTCTTCTTCTAACTCACCATTCAAAAATGCAGACTTAACATCCATTTGATACACCTTGAAGTCTTTATGTGCTGCAAAAGACAAAAACATCTTGATGGCTTCCATTCTTGCTATTGGAGCAAAGGTTTCTTTAAAACCTATTCCTTCCACTTGTGAGTAGCCGTTACACACAAGTCTAATCTTGTTTTTGACAAGTTTTCCATCCTCATTCAATTTGTTCACGAAAACCCATTTAGTTCGTATCACATTCTTGCTTGCTGGTCTTGGGACCAATTCCCAAGTCTGATTCTTCTCAATTTGTCTCAACTCTTCTTCCATAGCTTTGATCCAGTTCTCATCGTTGAATGCTTCAGTTACAGTTTTAGGTTCTACCTCTGAAAGTAAACCAAAGTTTACCTGTTCCACTGTCATAGCAACTTTTCTTCTTGTCAACACACATTTGTTCTTATCTCCAATGATCTGATCGTCTAAATGATTTCTTTGCACATACTTAGGAGTCTTAGGATTCTTTTTCGGAGCTTTTTCCTCTTCCCACTTTCATATCTTTTTTTTATTACTTTTTCTTCTTCATTGCAAGGGGATTCATCAGATTCATATCCTTCTATCATCACTGAGCTTTGATGTGGTTCTTCATCTACTCTGACTCTTGCACTTTCAACTATCTTCTTTAGCCTTTGTTATAGCATCTATATGCCTTTCTCTTTGTAGAGTATCCAAGGAAGATTTTTTCATCTGATCTTGTATCAAACTTTCCTAAATTTTCTTCATCTCTTCGGATATAACATTTACTTCCAAACACTCTGAAATATTTCAGAGTAGGATGTTTTCCATACCATAACTCATAGGGAGTCTTTGAACTGTATACTCTAGCTTGTCCTCTGTTAAGAATGTATATTTCAGTGTGAATAGCTTCTCTCCAATAGACGTCCGACAAATTTGCTTCCTTCATCATGGTTCTTGCTGCTTTCTAAAATGTCCTATTCTTCCTCTCCATGACTCCATTTTGTTGAGGAGTCTTAAGTGTAGATAATTGTCTCTTATCCCATAATCTTCACAAAAAATGTTAAACTCATTGGAGGTAAACTCACCACCTCTATCAGACGCTAAACACTTGACTTTCAAATCCATTTCATTCTCAACCATAGATTTAAATCAGTGTTACCCCGATTTTCTGGGACGAGGACAACAGGGGATGGTGGGACGAGAACCCAAGTCCCCGATTTTTCAAGCCAATTTTGGGGACGACTATATAAAATATAGGAAAATTTAGAAAATATAAGGAAACTTTAAATATTCATATGAAAACATGGATAAAGCATGCATATACAATTATAGAAACTTAGCATATAACATTTGTGTTAAGAATTCATTGTCAATACTCTATATGCATTTAGGATTCAGAATTCATTGTCAATATGCATGTGATATTATACAATAACATATAAGTTATAAACATATAACAAAATGCCCAAAGACTACATTGCTGGCATATAGTTTATGTTTTTCAATTATGATATGAAAATCAAAATAAAAAAACACAGAGTACGCTGCTGCTGTCCCTTGGCCGTCCCTTGTGCCCAGGATGGGGACAGGGGGGATTTAGACCCAGGGACGCATCCCTGGGTAACACTAATTTAAATGCTTTAATCTTATCTAGAGCTTTTATTGTCTCTTTGAGAAATGTCACCCAAGTCATTCTAGAGTAATCATCTATCAATAACATAAAATACTTGTCACCTTGAGAGCTTCTTATTTTGGTAGGATCACATAGGTTTGTATGCACCAACTCCAAAGGTCACACGGTAGAGTATTCTTTAGTTTTGAACCTTTTCTTTATCTGCTTTCCAAACTAACATTCCTTGCATATTCTATTGATAGGTTTTGTAGATCTCTCACAACATCAGTAGAACTGATCTTTACTAGGCTATCAAAATTGATGTGACCCATCCTTCTATGCCATAGCCAACTTTCATTAATTTAAGACATAAAGCACTTAACACCACCTCCTTTGAGTTGATAAACATTTCCTTCTATCCTTGTTCCTGCAAGTGCAACAACCAAAGTTCTAGAGCTTCCTTTTTTGATCTCACAACCATCATCCTGAAATACTAGATTGTATCCTCTGCTGCACATTTTCCCTACACTGAGAAGATTATGCTCGAGACCCTTGACATAAAGAACATCATTTATTTTATGTTTTCCATCAAAACTAATTGAAGGCACTCGGTAGAATGGCTAGGCACTCGGTGGTATGCCAAAAAGAATGTTTTGCTTTATCGTGTTTGTGAAATTTCTTGCATGTAGGAGGAGGAAGAGTAATTAAGTGGGCTTTTAGATGCTGCAACAAAATACGCTCTTGCTCAGACAAAAGATGAGGAGCGGGAAGCAACCCTTTCTCTTGTGGAGAAAAGTTTGACTTCTCACAAGAAGAAGATATGAAGATAGGAGACAAAGGAGAATAGACCAATCCGTGAGAACTAGGTTGAGTGGACGTTGCGTCAACATTCAACCATGGTTTTTTTTCAAATTGTTCATTCGAGCAACCAAGCCCCAAGTTACGCTTATGAGGCGCAAATTCTATAGGGACCTGTATGCCTTGTTCATTACACCCACAACCTTTACCCTCATAGCTATACTTAGAGACGAGATTAAAGAAGGGGCCATAACGTGTTTGCAAATCGCAAGAAGGAGGAGGATCCTCATAGAGAGCATTATTCCAACAAGGGGGAACATAATCTTCTATGGGATCGTCATCATCCATCTTGATAGGACTGTTAGCATCGTCCTCCTTAGCATAAGCATAATCATCTTCCTCAGAAGAAGGATCAATGCTAAGGACATTACAGTTTGCATTCACATTATTCTGTGATACAAAAGAGTAACCATCTTCGATAGCGGGTGTGAATGATGCCATTGAAAGGTCTAAGTGGATCGGGTCGACTTTATATTCTTGGATGAAGGAATTCGTAAAGTCTAGAGGACCCCAATCATCACCAAGACATGCATTCCTTTGAGAAGAGGTAGAAGGAGCAGACTTAAGATTTCTTGCTTCAGAAGGATCTTCTCCAAGGACATTTATCTCAAGAGTATCCTTTGTAGTCGGTACTGCTGGAGTAAACATCGACACATTGGAAGATACTGAAGGGATAACAGTAGGCACAACTAAAGCTTGACCAACAACTGCCATCTCACAGAAGTGCATAGCATCGGGGTCAGCCTTAACTGTGACTACTCGATTATTACAAATGAACTTAAGTGATTTGTGCAAGGTAGATGGGATTGCACCCATATCATGAATCCACGGTCTACCAAAAAGAAGGTTATAAGGTAACTTCTTTGACATAACATATAGAAGGGTAGGTACAGTAACGGGTCCCAATCTCAAAGGCAATACTATCGTGCCTAAAGGTTGTCGACCGACATTATCGAACCCATGAATGTCAACAAAAGAAGCATTAAGAGAAGATGGATGAATATTAATCTTAGGCAAGAGATCAATATTGCATACATTAAGTGCCGAACCGGCGTCAACGAGAGTACGTCTAATGCCAATTTTATTAATGTTAACTATAATCATTAGAGGATCTTCTTTCTTTTGTACTTCCAAAGGTGAGAGTTTTTGTGGATAGAACGTAATATTCGGCGAATCCGCACGAATATGAGCTATCAACTTATCAGCATCTGTTGGCCTAGCGGAAGAAGGCAAGAGGATCTTTTGAAAGGCTTCCTGAAGCACACGTTGATAAACCGGAGCAGACTGAAGCAAGTCCCACAGTGAGATCTTAGCCGGAGTAACTTGAGGTTGCTTGACAAGACCATAATCACTAGGTGCTTTAGTCGTAGGTTTAGGTGCTTGAAGAAGGCTTAGTTGTTTTATTCATTCTAGTATCATAGGTACGGGCTACCGCTCTATAAGAGGCAGCCTCAGAAAGATCAGGAGAGTGAATATCAAATGGAACACCATCAATAGAACAAATCCTCTTAGGAGAAGGACTAGCTGGAGTGACGTAAATGATTGGTCTCTTAGGCCTTTGAGGGGCAGTAGAGACATAGAGTACATTTATAGAATCATCACAACTAGTGGAACAATTATTATTTGAAGACATTCTCAACATCGATCCAAATAGGATCAAATGTGGAAGGGGATTCATCATGCGTTAATGCATCATCTCTAGAGGAGAGTGCATTAGAATAGATAAGAAATTCATCATTGACAAGTGCAACGTCCCTAGAAGAGAGTGCATTAGAATGGGTAGGAGATTCACCATTCATGAATGCATATCTCCAAAAGAGAGTGCATTGGAATGAATAGAGGGTTCGTCATCCACAAATGCATCATCTCTAGAGGAGAGTGCATTGGAATGAAGAGAAGGTAGAGTAATGTTAAGAAATGTATCAATGATTTCATCTTCTTGCAACAAGATATCCTCCGAAGCAAGAGGACTCTCATGAGAAGGATCAAAGATACAGAGTAACATGCGCAACGCCAAGTCACTATCACATGCATGAAATGAAACATCAATAACACTTTGAATAAAATTGGATGCAAAACTAATAAAAGAAGATATTAAATTCATTATGATTTTTTCGATATTTTCTATGTTCTCGAAATTTGCATTTTTGAAGTTCTTTGGAGCGGAATTTGAGGTCGAAAATTTCGTCAATCCCTAAAATTTGATTGCCGAAGGCATTGGTTTTTTAGGGATTGAACTAGTTCTCTAGAAGACCTTTCCAACGGTGCAAACAGTTTTGAATTCTGAGCATCGAGTCAAAAGTTATGACCTCGCCAAGCAGGGGTAAATAAATTCCTAGTTTTCGAAAAAGGCGTCCTTCACGTCGGGTTCACCAAAATGTAGAGAAGATGGATTTGCTACTCACGAGTTCTCTTCACTTAGCGAGCCTCACGGGGCGAACTGCCCTAAACTACCTCAAAGAACATCGACGAGAGTTCTAGAACCAGAAAGAGCAGGTCACAGAGATTCTCTGGACAAACTGACAGGCTCTCGGTCAAAGGACGATAGCGCGGTGTGCTGACATCTCGTACGGACCAGAGAGCAAGTTTATCATAGAGAATGACAGAGTGGCTACTTCTACTCTGATTGTTGAGAACTTCTAGAATGTGAGAAAGCTGAAATAGATTGAAATAGAAATGATAAGGACAAGGAGAAGAAGGGAAAGGAAATGCGTACAATCACGCAAGTGATGAAGCCTCCAGCACATGAATGTCTTCAATATCTACGCACAAGAAAGAGAGAAATTGTTGGGGTTGTATAGGGGTTTGCCTTAGTCAAACCCCTATTTTGGTGTTCCCACCTCCACGGACAGCCAGATAGATAGAGAGAAAATTAAGAAATGAAGTAAAGAGCACTGGAGCACTACAAAACAATGTTATGCTACTCAACCAAATAATAGAGAAGGTGGAATAGAAGCTTACCACTTCCACCCAAAGCGCTCAAGGCTAGTGGGGGAGAAAAATGAGAAGAACTCAAGCCTCTGCTGCAATGGTGTTGTTCTATGCTTGCTCTATTGAAGTGATGGAGTGTTGATGTTGCTACTATGGAGTGTAAAGTGTTTGAAGAGATGGTGAAGAAGCTGCTTAGAGTTTGTGAGGAGATTGTAGAATGCTTAAGGAGATTGCTCAAAGTCTGTGAAGGATGCCAATGGAAGAGGAAAATGGTGTATTTGAAGGAAGGAGTAAAGAAAATGGCCATATTCGGGTCGGTCGGTCGAAGAGGGCGTTACAAGCCGACTCCCAATGGGAAGTGTAATGCCTCTGCAGGTTCCAAACGTGTGAATCTATCAGGGACGCAAGTGCGCTGTGCAGACGTTTGCACGTCGCGCGAGCGTCTTCAACAGAAACGCCTCTACGAACACTCAAAATATGCACCAAGTGGATAGAGAACAACAGGCTTATGTGGAATTAAGCCTCCGAATTTGGTTTTCTAAAGTGAGGAAGTGTAAAAGGGGAATTTGCGTAAGGGGTGCAAATTTGCTCCTATATAGTTATTAACTATCTTATGGAATACATTAAAAATGGCATTCATACGCACACAAAGAATTACACATGATAAACAAATAATTTTATTCATTTCATAAAGATTTCAGTATCCTTTGATTACGTGGAGCGACTATTCAGATAGTCGAGTGGAGAGTATCCCTCAGATTCACTCTCAGACACATAACTTAATGGAGTATATCCTATAGATTGAGATTGTTGCTCATCTCTATCTTTTTGTTCATCCCTTAATTGTTCATACCTATTCCAAAATGGATTGTGGCCTTCAAATTTATCATCCCATACATAATTGCGAGGTTCAGTGCCAATATAGTGTTCATCAACAATATAGTCTACCCTTTTTGCAGACATTTGTTCATGAGACCATTTCACATCTAGCTGATCTCAAGGTACAAATCCCTCAGACTCGTTACTTGAGGAAATTACTACTACTTTAGACATTGGAAGAATTGTAGGGTTCCTAAAGATAAATGCCGGACTGACACTTCCTTTCGAGGGCATATCCCTGGAAAGAGATAATGACTTAGCCTTTTTTGGTGAAATGGAAGGTGGATTGTTGTACGTAGCCTCCATCTTCATCTTTCTCTTCATATCACTGATCCGAGAAAGTGTGTGACTAAATGTTATTAAAATATTATTTATTATTTATTTAATGCTCAATAATGTATTTTATTGTAATTATGTTGATAAGATCGTTTATGATCTTATCTGCAGTTTCTTTTTAGAAACTTGCTTTCTTTGTAAATCTTTGTAACTTATTTATTGAGCATTTTTTCTCATTGTTAATATATAAAATAATTTATCAATTACTTGCGTAATATGGTATCTGAATTTTTCTTGAATAAAAAAATTGATTTCGGGGGTCTTGGTTGCAGAAGAAAATCGAGGGTTTTTGATTTTGAGTTTTTTGTGAGTATTTTCTCATTAAAAATTCCGACCATTCTACAAATTTGAGGGCGCCTCCAGTCCAGTTTCGTGTGTTTTTTACACGTGTTTTTGAAGTCTTAGGTTGCGTTTTTATGGTATCGCATGGCTTCTTCTAGATGCGATTTCTCTATAACTTCTGGCCTTGTTTTGTGTTCATTTTGAGCATGACTTAAAGGCTCTTCTTGTAATGTCCCATACCCAACCTTGTCCTAGAACTCACTTGTTTGCCCTAGAATTCGTTTGTTGATTAGGATTAGGGTTTCTTTCTTCCAAATGAGTATTCTCCTAATTCCATAACTCTAGATTGGAATCCTGTATTCATCCATATTGACAATGCATCTGTTAGCATTAATATCTAGATATAAAAAATAAGACGTAATCATAATGCAATTATGAGGACATAATCATACTTGCAGATTGAAAACATAAGAAGAGTCACTCAGCCCATCAGGAGAGGGGAACCCTTAAGGGGCCTACGGTCTAGCACCTTCCAATGCCCAACCCTTATCTTAGGCCTATGGGGTAGAAAGCCTAGGTGGAACCCTCACCCCCTCCATGACCCAACCCTTGCAATGGGCCTGTGGGGTAGACTGCCCAAACCTTGCTTTGGGCCTGTGGGGTGGAACCTGGGTGAGGTTTTTAGACAAACCACTTAAGTCATGACTCAACTCTCCTGGCGGGATTACAATCACAACTCAGACAATTGATATGTAGTCACCAAATATGCAGTCATTAGTACTTCATTTGTATTTACACATATTATGCAATAAGAGTATTTAATATGATCAAACAACTGCTTGAGTTCTAATATGAAAGTATATTAGAATACAAAACTAAATTAAGCAATATTCATGTCTACATGTTCATTATGTTCTTTTGCAATTCAATACATCCTGCAAGTCCAATATTTGCAAAAATCAAATATAAATGCAGATTAATCATCATTAGAACCATATCTATAGAAGATAAACCATTTGGCCTATGATCAGTCAAGGACTACATAGTCCGCTTAAATACACCGCTGATTTCTAGTTTAGTGAAGTCTGTTTCCAGATTCGATATCAAAAAGGCATGGTTCTAACACATTAGAAGTGCATATGTGCATTCCATGAATAGAGTCTATGGTTACATTTAATAGTACAAAGATTGGCTGGGCAACAAGGTTCATGCATCATGGTTATGTCAGATTGAAGATAACTAAACAGTAAAACTAAGTAAGTAGTCTCACCTGATCGGCTGTCTTCCCATGACTCTTTATTCTTTAATCGTCTTCCTTCAACCTTATACTGGATTGATCATAGGATGAGGACAATTCATAAATATACATAATCTACTTATGTTTATATTAAAGAGTCATCATTACTTATAAGTATAATTATTGCATAATCCTGTATATATATATATATATATATAAAATTATTCTTTTACTTATATCCATTAGTATTCATATATATGTTTATATAATTATTCTTTCCTTATTCATATATATTCTTTATTCATTGCATATTATTCCTTATAAAATTTATCTATATCTATGCATATATACTTGTATGCCTATATATATATTAAATTGCTCTATATTCCAATGCATAACAATCATTGTTGCTGCTGTTCTAAATTGCAGATCGTATTTCTCAATGTTTTTCCCTCCTTCTATTTATACCATTCAAGGTAGGTGACTCATGGGGGGAATGTATTGTTTGGTGAAAGAGGTGACTTTTCATAAAATATATCCCTTTGTTAGATTTAATTGCTGCCTTTAAAGACTTATTATCACAATAATATCTATTTTTGAAAATAATATATTATTACTAATAATTATGATATTTCAGATTATATACTTATTTTATTATTTTATTTTGATGTTTTATTGAACATATTTTAACATTAAAGTTAATAATAAAACCAATTTACTAATATCTTATTATTATTTTATTCTAATGTATTACAATCTTTGATGTGTAATGATTATAATATTTATTTATTATTATTTTTGATATTAAGTTATTTAATACTAGAATGTAATAACAATAATTTGCCTATATATTATTATTATATTTGTTATTTAGTATTTATATATTTTTATATTGATATGGTACACATTTATTTTAATATTAATATTGCTATTTGTTTTATTTATTAATTTATTTTTATTTTAACATTTGGTCTTTATGGTATTGCTATTTTGAGGACATGACACTTCTGATCACGTTTTTGCCTCAGTTTCAGACGTGTTTTCATGCCTCCTAGAGCCACATTTTTGATCATGTTTTCGGGTTTCATCCAAATGCGATTTTGCACATTTTTTTGGTCACATTTTTTGGCTTCTTCCAGATAGGATTTGTGCGCGTGTTCTCTGGTCGCGTGACTAGGGCTCTTTGTGGACGTGTTTTTTGCATTTCGGGTCACGATTTTGAAGTCTTCATTATTTTTGGCCTTTTTTTTGTTTTGTTTCTGGTGACGACTAGGGTTTCAACAATTTCAGCTAGGGTTTTCACCCTTCATTTCAAGTCGATTTTTTTTCTAATTGCATATTCTTTGTGGGTTTTTCGAGACCTTTTTTGGGTTGTCTTCAAATTTTTTCGGGTACCTCGAGATTCGTGCCTCGATTTTTGTGCCAGCAAATTTGGCTTGAAATCTATGCTTGTACCTACGTCAATGTATTGGGACTCGTGCCTCGGGTTTCGTGCATTCAACATCTTCTCAGTACCTCATTTTTTGTGCCTCGAAAAGCATGAAGATGGCTTCTTTGAGCAACATTATGTTGGAAGGTAGTCAGGGATTTAACGACAAAAATTATAATACCTGGAAGCAGCGAATGATGACCATCTTGGAATAATGCGGCCTTGATCAGATGATTCTAGGCAATACTACTTGTCCCACAACGACAGATAAAACCCAAGAAAAGTTTGACTAGCAAAATCGTGAAGCGGTGATGCTCATTAAACTTTCAATTACAAATGATCAGCTGCCTCAGTTTCCGATTTGTAAATCATCAAAGGAGATTTAGCATCATCTTAAGGGTCTTCATGAGACTTCTGACAAGAGCCATGCGTTTTTCCTGAAGAACATGCTGCTTTCTATCATGATGGATGAGAAGACAACTTTGTAGGCGCACCTAAACAAGATCCAAGAGATCCAAGATTAGTTGGAGGCTATTGGTCAGAAAATGGAGGAAGACATGGTCGTGATTACTCTGAAAAGTCTACCTAAGTCTTATGAACGTTTCATTGAGACTCTCAACATTACGTCTGCTAATGTTGATCTGAAGTTTTCGGAGCTTTGTACTATCGTCTTGCAGCAGGATCGTTGGAAACAACAGTTTGGTAGTAGTGCTTCATCATCCTCTACAGAACAAGCTTTTTCAACCAAGACTCAGTTTCAGAACAAAGGGAAAGGTCAACCTTCATAGCAGAAAGGTTCAGGACAACCTTTGGACAACTCTAAGAAAAAGAACATTCAGTGTAATTATTGCCACAAATTTGGTCACATGAAGAAGGATTGTCGTTAGCGTTTGGCTTCTGAACAAAAGAAGTAGGGAGGGTCTCAACAAAATGCACATGTTGCCGAGCAAATTGAGTAGAGGGAATTTGCCTTTTACGCTTTTATGGCTAAAAGGCCTGCAGATCATGTGAAGTCCTTTGCCTGGTACATAGATTCAGGTGCTTTGCGACACTTCACACATTGTTGTGACTGGTTGCCTGGTACATAGATTCAGGTGCTTCGCGACACTTCACACATCGGTGTGACTGGTTCACAAACTTCTCTCCTTTCACTGACTCAGTTATTTTTGGAGGAGGTGAAGAGTACACAGTTGTCGGTAAGGGCACTGTTCAGATTTAGTCTAGTGGGAGGAATCTCATATTCCTCAATGTCTACTGTGTTCCTGGCATGGAACTTAACCTTCTCTCAGTCAGTCAGATTATGCGGCATTCTCCTCAGCTGGATGTGGTATTCAGTACTCATAGATGTTCCATTGTTTATCAGGAGATTCGCACCACTGTGGTTGTTGGTATTGAGGATCATGGTCTTTACAAACTTGTGGATACAGGTGATTCTCTGGAGTAAGCTATGGCAGCCATAAGCTTTTCTATTACTAGTCTTTGGCATCAGCGGTATGGGCATTTAAATGTGCACTATCTCTCTCAATTAGCTCAAGAGGGACTTGTAGCTGGTTTACCTGACATTCAGACTCAGCATCATGGCGTTTGTGGAGGTTGTCAGGCTCGGAAGCAACACAGGACACCGTTCGCGGATGGTGACTCATGGCGAGCCTCTAAGGTATTGCAATTGGTTCACGCTGATGTATGTGGACCAATGACTACACCTTCTGTTACTGGTTGCAGGTATTTCTTGCTTTTTGTTGATGATTGTAGTCGTAAAATGTGGGTGTACTTTCTTAGACAAAAATCATATGTGTTTACTGTATTTCAGAAGTTTAAGGCCTTAGTGGAAAAAGAGTCTGGTTGTTGTATTATCACTGTTAGGTCAGATAATTGGGGGGAATTTTGTTTTACTACTTTCTCCAACTTCTGTGATACACATGGAATCAAACGCCAGCTAACCACACCCTACACTCCTCAACAAAATGGTGTTGTAGAGTGGCACAATCGTACAATTATTGAGATGGGCCGCTCTATGTTACAACATAGGAGCGTTCCTAATAAATTTTGGGCAGAAGCAGTCTTCATTGCAGTCTATCTCCTTAATCGGTCTCCTACACACGCTGTTAAGGGGAAGACTCCTAAGGAAGCTTGGATTGGTAGAAAACCTAGGATTAGTCATTTGAAAATCTTTGGCTCTTTAGCATATGTATGGATTCCATATGCCAAGCACTCAAAGTTGGATTCCAAGAGTCAAAAGCTCATGTTCATAGGGTATAGTGACAACCATAAGGCTTACCGGTTGGTTGACGTAGACATTGATCGTCTTGTCTTCAGTCGGGATGTTGTCTTTGATGAAGAACGAGGGCCCTTTCACATTTCCTCATCTATGCAACATTCTGAGGATCAACCTTTAAAGGCTTTTGATTTGGGTGTTCATCTTCTGTTTGGTCTTCCTGATGGGAGGGATGATGAAGATTCTATCTTTGATGATGCGCAACCTGATTTTTCTTCAAATGATATTGATTTTCCACCTGCTGAACTTGTTCCAGATCCACAACCAGTTCCAGCGCCTCTTGTTGCTTCTGATGTTTGCACTTCTCCTCATTGGCCTTAATGGTGGGCTAAGACTATTGGAGATCTTCATTATGATGAGCTCATTGAGGGGAGATCGTCTAGAAACAAGAGCAAACAACAACATACAGTTAATTTTGCTCTCATGGCCAACATTCACAGTGTCTATGAGCTTTAGACATATTTAGAGGCTAAAGGAATTCCTGAGTGGGAAAAGGCTATGGAGGCTGAATACCAGAGTCTTCAGAAGAATCACACTTGGGTTCTTTTTGATTTTCCTCCAAGGAAGAAGCCCATTAGCTGCAAATGGGTGTATAAGGTGAAATACAAAGTTGACAGAACCCTTGACAAGTACAAAGCTCGTCTCGTTGCTAGGGGGTTTTCACAGAAGGAAGGCATTGACTATGAGGAGGCCTTTGCTCCTACAACCAAGATGAGTACCATTAGGCTTGTCCTTGCCTTAGCAGCCTAGTTTGGTTGGAAAGTCCATCAGATGGATTTTAGGAGTGCTTTCCTCAATAGTGAGTTGAAGGAAGAAGTCTACATGACGCAGCCTCCAGGGTTCAAGGTTGCTGGTAAAGAACACAAGGTATGCAAGTTGGTCAAAGTACTCTATGGCTTGAAACAGGCTCCTTAGGCTTGGTACATCAAGATTGACAAGTACCTCACTGATCATGGCTTTCAGAGGAGTCCATCTGACTCAAATTTGTATGTCAAACATATTGTTAGTGATATTCTTATTCTTGTTGTCTATATGGATGACCTGATCATTACTGGCAACTCGACACATTTGATCGCTGAGATCAAACAGGATTTGTGCAACACATTTGACATGACAGATTTGGGACTTTTGCATTACTGTTTAGGTGTTGAGGTTTGGCAGACCGAGAACAGTATCTTCATCTCCCAGTCCAAATTTGCTCGAAGTCTACTGGATAAGTTTCACATGTAGGATTGCAAACCTGCCTCCACACCCATGGAAAAGGGCTTAAGATGTCAGCTAAGTCAAACTCACCTGTAGTAGATGAATCATTGTTCACGCAACTAGTGGGCAGCCTCATCTATCTCATTGCCACTAGACCTGACCTCTGTTTTGCAGTGAGCTACATTTCACGCTTCATGACAGCCCCCAAGGCTGATCATTGGGTAGTAGCGAAGCGTGTGCTGCGTTATGTGAAGGGCATTTCTGATCATGGATTTCTTTACATTAGGAGTCACGATTCTAGACTCAGTGGTTTCACAGATTCAAATTGGGTAGGTTCGGTTGATGACAGGAAATCAACATCTGGGTATGTGTTCAATTTGGGATCTGGTGCAGTCACATGGACTAGTAAGAAGCACCAAGCGGTGGCTCTCTCCTCGATAGAAGCAGAGTATTAGGGAGCAGTTAAGGCAACTTGTGAGTCTGTTTGGCTTCGTTGGATGCTTGCGGATATGCAAATATCTCAAGCAGGTCCGACTCCCTTGTTCTGTGATAATCAGGGAGTTCTCAAACTTGCCAAGAATCTAGCCTTCCATGAAAGAACCAAGCATGTGGAAAATCATTGTCACTTCATTCGAAAGCTTGTTGAAGATGGATCAGTTTAGTTGCTATATGTTCTGACAGAGGATCAGACAACAAATAGTCTCACCAAGTCGCTCAGTCCAGATAAGTTTGTAAAATTCAAGGGGCATTTTGGTGTAGTTGATAGATTGAGCACTAAGGGAGGGTATTAAAATATTATTTATTATTTATTTAATGCTCAATAATGTATTTTATTGTAATTATATTGATAAGATCGTTTTTGATCTTATCTGCAGTTTCTTTTTAGAAACTTGCTTTCTCTGTAAATCTTTGTAACTTATTTATTGAGCATTTTTTCTCATTGTTAAGATATAAAATAATTTACCAATTACTTGCGTAATAAATGTTTCGGTGTCACTCAACCAAATGGCAATGTCTTAGTTGGTTCCCTCTATGGTTGTAATGATGGCATCTCTTTCCTTCTTGGCCTTGAGGTAGCACTCATTTCCAATTATTGACTTTCGAGTCATTAATCTGAGATTCACCATCCTGGCACAAGAATTCACAACATTAGATAACGTTGGATGGAAATAATGATGAGCTCATAGGTTCCAGAGCTAAACCTGGTAGCTCTGATACCACATGTAACATGCCAAACGATTAGTTGAAGAAAATTTCCTAAGTTTTTACTGTGCGAGTAAAATAAACTATGTAATAAGCCATTACAATAAAAACCTTTCCTTTCTTTATTGAAAATATATGAGCAAGATGCTATACAACTTACAATAAGGATTTCCATTCCATTACAATAATTCACAAAGTACAATATTTCGGGAAAGAACAAAACTACATACACAGCTCCTTTGAGCTTCATAGCATAAGATATAGATGGTCCAGGAATCCAACTTTCAAAACCTTGGTCTTTAATCTCCTGTTGAGGAGAAGCATCACTCAAGCGCTTTTCCACCAACCACATACTCATATGCGGTCTCCCACACATCTATCAATGATAGATGGCCCTACCCTTCGATGAAGGTATTGGTTGGGTAACCTTGTACGACATACCACTTTGAGCTTAGTGTTGTACCCTACATGACTAGGATTTATAACCTGCGCTAGGTAGCCCACATGCATTTTGAATAGACACGATGAACTGACAGTGGAGTCTTGAGCAATCTCACTAGTTACAGTGGAGTCTCGGCAATCACACTACTTTGGCCAAAGTGTTCTCACTTAGTATAATCGAGCGATGGTCTACCATTCACCTATGCTATGGCAAACTCGTTTTGACTTAAGGCCATTATATCTATGCTTAGGCAATCCTTCTGTACGAGCAAGCTACTCCCCAAGATAACCTATCTCTTTATCACAACCTAAGGTAACACAACTTATTAAGAAAAGTTCTAGTTCCCTCCTTTCACAAGATAACAATCCTAGGAGTAACCTACTAGCCCTCTAGCACAAGTAAATATCTAGCTATGAGTGTACCTTAAGCTACCCATGTTTAACCATATCTAGGATTAAAATATTATTAATACCTATGTCAAACAATCTCTCCTATCATGGAATAATTACAAACAATGCATAAACAAAGTAAATAGTTTCCACTTTTCTTTCAAAGCAAACAATATTTTCCGCTACATGCAAGTAACAACAAAGACTAGTTTAAACAATCAAGACATAGCTTATTCAAAATAGAACAAACAAAAGTAGAATATCCTTATGCCTGTGATAAGCTTCCCAATCGGTTGGCTGCAAACACAACACTTCTAGAACAACAACTATCTTGATATTGATCCTCCAACAAAGTCTCACAACCCTTAACTCTCAAGTTAGCAAATGCTTCTTCTCGAAAGATAATAAAACTCTCTAATACTCAAGGCTCTCCCTCATTGTACTTGGCAGAATATTGAAGGCATAATGTAATTAAAATGCAGAACTTGCTCAAGGAATAATGCATAGAAGAATGCGTCCAAACAAATGAACTTACTCATCTATTTATACAACAGTTTGAAGATCATACAACCTATAGTTTAGGCATGAACTTTGACAGCAAATTGCATGCACAACGACACATCAATTTCAGCTAAAAGGTGGTGAATATATAAGCACTTACTCAGCTTAAACAGCTACAGGTCTACTCTCTTATTTTGATAGCAATTGGAGACTAATTCAATCTCCACATGATAGAATTCGGTTTGCACATCAAAACAAACATCTACAGGTAATGGGATTCAAAGATGGTGCCAAGCTTCATTATTCATTCTTAGAGATGGTGTGAATTCCTTCTCAACAGAAATAGTCAATAACAAGTAAATGACACAAAGCTTGTATTGAAAAAGTCAAAGGATGAGTCGATTCCCATAATATATCGATTTGACAAAGTCAATGATTGGTTTACTTGCCTTACAGATGTTAGTCGATGCTTACAAAACATGGCTCAACAGTTTACTAAATCCACGGCTTCCACAAAAGAGACGTCGACTTATTCAATCAGTACTCATTGACTTAATGATTGCTTTTTGCTTGTAGAGTAAAACTCTTCTTTTGTTGACAGTAGGAGTATAATGCAGCTAAAGAATATAGTCATTTCTTTCACAAAGTCGGCCTTGATTTAGTTTAATATATTGGCCTTTAAGTTGTTTGAGATAATCGACTTCAAAGCCATATAAATAGCATTTATAAATTGGCTGATAATCATTGCTTTGGATAGTCGATCTCAAAGAAAATACCATTTAAATATATATATACACAACATATACGTATATATATACTTACATATATATATCTATATGTATATGTTAGTATATATCTCAATAAAGCATGTATATATAATCGATATACAAAGGTATACATCAAGATAGCAATCACATTGTTATTTTAATATATCGATTGTGTATACATATATATATATATATATATGCCTCTATGTACATGTATACGCATGTATACATTATCAATACATTCATATGGGCATGCCCATTTGCCACCATACGCGTATATTGATACATATATACATATGGATTATATATATACACTTTATATATATATATATACACACATTCGATTCATACACAAAATCATACACAATTACTATGGTATTGATAAGAGACTACGAGTGATATATCTTTACGTATACATTTGCATGCCATTGGTTCCATCGAATAGTTCCATGCGCATAAGCAACTTGTGCATGAGTGTGTATAGGTACGTCTACCTATGTACCCTCATGTGCGCGTTCCATTGTGCGTATAGTCTATCATCATCATGCATGTGTGTACATATACACATACCTCGTATGTTCCACATATCAATACAAGCATGGTAACAAAGAAAGAACTCATAAGCTCAAACAGATAAAATCACCCAATAATGCACTCAATAGTAAACTAGACTCTTACTAATGCAGATATATTAACCAAGGATGACTTACCAACTTCCACTTAATAACTCGACTTAATTATTCTACTGTGGTGTGTGTAAGCTCAGATAGGTTACGTTACTGGTTATCGAACCAAGACCTTCTCCTGAGTGATACCTCTCCTCCGCTTGGAGGAATTGAACATATATCTGCAACCACTAACATATGCACACAACAGTTAGCTGTTCACAAAATATGTAGTATACATAATACATCTCGAATTTTTAGAATATCAATTCAATATTCATCAATCACATAAATGCATTCCTTCATAGAACATTAAATGAGATGACATTCATTCATAAAGCAGTGATAACAAAGTGCACGCATAATTTAGTCATCCACCAAATTCACGTTACATTCACATTTTACCCTACATAGTAATAGTAAATAGTAATTACACAATTGGGTTGTAACATTTTGGCAAGAGTTGTTCCAATTGGCAGGTACAGAGTTGACACCAAGCACGAGCTACCATCCTCAAACCGATGGTCTGACAGAGATAGTAAATAAATGGATTTAGGGCTATTTGTTGAATTATGTTTCAGGGCAGCAGCATGCTTGGATCAGGTGGTTGTATTTAGGGGAGTATTGCTACAATGCTACCTACCACTTGTCGATTGGCATGTCCCCCTTCAGGGCCTTATACAAGTATGATGCCTTATCATTTGTTGATTTGGCCTTTGATGATAGCAGGGTCCCTCGGGCCAAGGAGACAATGCAGAACCATCAAGATATTCTCAAGGCGTTGAAGGACAGTCTTCAACATGCACAGAATCAACAGAAAATGTATGTAGATAGGCACCGAGTTGAGAGATCATTTGAGGTTGGAGATTTAGTTTTCCTGCGCTTGCAGCCATACAAACAATCCTCACTAAAGAAAAGTGGTGCAGTAAAACTCAAGCCATGTTTTAATGGGCCCTATAAGATAGTGAGGAGAATTGGCGAGGTTGCGTATGAATTGGAGCTTCCCGAGGGCAGTAAAATCCACAATGTCTTCCATGTTTCTTGCTTCAAGAAGGCATTGGGTTAGCAAGTTGTGACATCTCCTGAGCTTCCTCTATTTGATGAAGAAGAAAATTTGGTATTGGTTCCTGAAGGTATTGCTGATTGGAGAAAGAGGAAGCTAAGAAATAAAGTGATTCAAGTATATTTGATCAAATGGAAAGATTTACCAGTTGAGGATGCAACTTGGGAAGGGGAAGAGATTCTGCAGCATCCTAATTTGCGATTGTTAGAGGACTAGCAATCCCGGGAAGGGAGGACTGTAATGTCTCCTTCTGCATAGCGAATGTTCAAGAGGAAAATTTCTAGCCTTTTCATTCCTAGAGGTTAGAAAATCCAATGTTTATTCAAGGAATATGAGAATAATTAAATTAAGACGAAAAAGCTATAGTTCAGTTGATAATATTTAATTATTCATTATGATCATTGATGGGGGCCACTTATAAGTGAGGACTTAATTCTTACTAGACGTCTCCTCTTGGGGGTTAATAAATTAAATGCCTAAGTCTAATATTTTTGCAAAGGACGATTTTTAAAATGGAAATAAGATTTCTTCAAAGGCATTGATGGCTTTTTTGGGTGAGGACAAGAATTGGCATCGATGAAAGGATAAAAGGACTCGATTTGATTTTGTGAGGATACATAAATCATTCTTAATTTTATTTTCTCTCATCCGAGCCATGAAGAATGCCTTTTCCAGGATGAAGCCCCTGGTCTTGAGGTGATTGGGACGAAAACCCCATATCATCAAGTGTTTGCAGCTTATTCAAGCATTCAGAGTCAGTTCTGGGAGATGGGCATTGAGTTTCAGAAGCAAATCGCCACAATTTTCTGGACATTTTTTGTCCGACTATACTCACACGTGGATCCCTGAGCCTGTACGAAGACTTCTGGGAGGTGTGCTGGAGTCTAGCTTTGATTCTGGGTGACACATCATCAACAAGAGCCCCATTTCAGTCTATGACAACTTCTATAACAGGTCTGGGCGTATTTCACTTGTTTATTCTGATTGTAGTCTGGTCTGTGAACATAAAATGTGCTAGGGGATTGAGTTTATAGGCTGTTGTAGCAGAATCTGGGTTGCTGCTGTTGTATTACAGCCTTGTTATACTCAGAAATTACCGCTAGACCTGCTGATACCGAAATTCTATTGTAGCTGTTGTTAGCATTGTCATAGAATATCAAACGGTGAAATAATAGCAATAACAGAATAGTATTGTATTGTGCCCAGACAGTTAGTCAATATTTGTTTGCTAACATGAACTGCTGAACATTAAATGTAAATCTGAGAGAATTCATTTTCTGTTCATACTCGTTTGATCATTTCCATTCAATGTTCTTTCATTCATGCACAATGACTATTTGTTAAACGGGAATATATCAAACCAAAACATTGGGAAAAATCTTGTATATCGGAGAAAGGCTCTTACAGAATCAACAACTCCAACAATCTCCATACTGGGGGTTGACATCAATGACAACACTAATGACAACACCTGCAATCTCCAACAGTGGAAATCCCTCAATGGAAATTTCATGCCACTCTAACTCTTGTGGGGATTTGGCTTCATAGGTCTCCTAAATGCTGGTTATATGCATAGATGCAAGTACAGTGTAGAAGGCACAAAATATATGACAAAATGGGAAGAAGCATAGGTTTTACTAGATAATTCGACATTGAGCACGAGGTTTGTTTATGAGAAAATAGTCACCCAATTTCAAATTTCCGTACATATAACAAATGACGGAGGTGGACATTTCATTAACCATGTAGTCTAGTTAATGACAAGTGAATTTTGGATTTTTCATACCCTTTTGAGTTTGTACTACTCATGGGAAAATGGTTGGGCTGAATCGACAAATGAAGTACTCATTGCGGTAATTCAAAAATCATGCAAGATTGAAGGTACTAATTGGGAAGAATGCCTATCAACAGTACTATGTACTTAAGGGAAAGCATTCAAAGTAACTACTAGACGTATTTCAGTTAATGAATGACCAACAAGCAATAGTTCCAACGGCTTATATGGTGCCAAGTCTTAAAATTGTTATGGAGAACTGGTTAGGAGACAAAATAGACTTCTCATAGTCAAGGAAAGCAATCTGATCTTGTAAAGGCTTCCTAGTCTAAAGGTTTTTGTATATGCATTACATTGAATGAATAAAGCTATCATTGGTATTAATTTGCAACTTTTTGGCACAATTCTATTTAGCTGTATTGATTTTTTTCATTTTGCAATAGATAGCTGTCACCACTTCGAAGTAAACAAAGTCTAGACATCTTTGTGACGGGTCCAAAGAAATAAGAACTCTTAGATTCATGTGAGGGGGTGAGGATTTAGTATCTTCAGTTTGTATAATCTCCCCCAAGGATTTTAAGTTTTAACAACTAAGGTGCTAGATATGAGGAATATGACTCAATTCAATCCGTTTGGAGGATGAGAAGACTACCTCTTTGGGTTGATTGACAAAGTCTGAAGGAAGGGCTCTAAACATTGATATGCAAACATTCTAGAGGTTTTTTAAGGCCACTTGTTTTTTTATATTATTGGTTCTAAAACACACAAAAAATCAAACCTTTCATGCAACATTCTACATATGCCAACGTACAACCTTGCTTCTTACCCCAAATTGAGACAATCCAATCATCAAAAACATGATGGGAAAAAAGGGATTCTTTACTTAAACACATAAAGAAAGCCCCAATATTCTTCAATCTCTACTCTTCTTTATGAGTAGTTTTACTTTTGTGCATAGCATCATTTAGGATAAGTTCCAAAGCTATAGGAATGTTACCTTGCTCAACTCTTGATGCTTCATCAATCTCAAATGCTGCTCCATCTGGCACTGCCACTTTGTTATCTGAAACCAGGGCATTCCTGTGGGATGCATATCCATCTTTGTTACTACCTTCATTTGTGTTAACCTTTACTTCACCACAATGATAGGAAATTCCCACAGTCCATAGGAATTGCAGTCACTGCCACTGCCATCATCCTCTTTATGGAAAATAATAATTAAAAGTCTGAAGAAAAAGCCAAACTCAAACACAACCATAAACAATGACCTAGAGGCAAGACAAACTAAACATGTACATAACCAAGGCAACAATGTAAGATTCAAAGGAAAACAAATATCAACCCACAAGAGAAGAAGAGAAGAGAGATATGGAGTATGTCTTTTTTCGTCTTCCCTATGTAATAGCTCCATCTTTGCTCTGGTGTAATCTTAATGAGCAAGAAGAGAGAGGATGTCTTTAGAAAAGAATCCATATGCTAAATGAATCTTCAAAATTCCAATATATTGAATGCGAACCATCATTTTCAAAGAAAAATACCCTGCAGAGAAAGGAAAACAAATTCTATGGATACAGCATGGTTGATCAGCCCAAATGCAATCTTATAAAGCTGCCATATTTTTCATTTAACTGTGCTTCAGTAAACCCATCAAATACTTTTTTAACCTACTAAAGCTGTAGCAAAAACTGGTAATGCAACAGGAGAAAGGCCCATGTAAATGTAATAAAATCTTTATCAAAAAGGATCCTAAAAAATCTAAGGAATTACCAAGGTCTGAAATTCTGTGTGAAAATTCTAAGTCAAGATACTAATTTCCAGATTTCTTCTCTTATGCTAAATGCGCTGATTGCAGAACATTAATAAATTTCAATGTTTGCATATCAATGAGGGAGCCACCTTTAATATGTTGGAGATCCGCCTCTAAGAGACGCGTCTCATGTGGAGACACGTCCGCTCATGGGACGTGTCCCTTTGGGCGTGCGGGTTTTAAAGGCAACCGACTAACACTCGGTTTAACAACCTTAACACATATACCCTCACATACATGGCGGATATATATTATATGAGTTCCGATTTTATTCAATGCAGAATTTGAACATCATTTATTATTTCGAATTTATGCATGCTTATAAATTCGATTTAACTTATTTTTCCAGAAATATGTTACGGATTAATTTTGATCACATATAAATGATGATGATGCTATTTAGCAATCATCATTTATATCTGACCGAAGCTATATCTCATTAACACTCCCTCTTAGCTAGGGAAGATATTTGTAATCAAATAAGTGGAGATATCACCTTCACACGTGATATCAAAGATATGATATGTTTTCTCAATATTGTCAAGTCACATGACATTCTTCATAACACATCTTCATTATGGTATGTGCACTGACATCAAGTCACATGATGTCTACCATAATTCATGGCATATCCACGGATATATAATTATCCACCATGATTATCTCTTAAGGATCACAATGATCTTCAAATGATATCAAGTCCCATGATATTCATCAAAGTGTCCAAGAGATACTATCATGACATGTCCACAGATATCAAGTCACATGATATCTATCATGATAGTTCAACTCATCATTGTAGAGTCGTCACTTTACAATGTCAAATACAAGTGTTCATTATTAGAAAGATTGTCACCTTTCAATAATGTACACAGGGGGAGTAGGCCCATAAGGTCATGGAGTCACACACATGACAAAAGAGTTTACACATTAAACATCTTTATATATTAGTACAACTTATAAACAATTTGTATTTCAAACATAAATATCAAATTACATTTCAACCATACCAAGTTTCTTCTTGAAGTGCTCTACCTTGATTCGGGAGAGAGGCTTGGTGAGAATGTCTGCAGTTTGATCATTTGTACTAACATACTCCAACTGGATCACTTTCCTTTCCACCATATCTCTTACATAATGATAGGGGATCTCAATGTGCTTAGATCTATCATGGAAGACAGGATTTATAGAGAGTTTGATGCAACTCTAATTATCACAATGAATAATTGTAGGATTCAAGGGCTCACCAAAGAGTCCCACAAGCAATTTACGAAGCCAAACTGCTTCTCTTGCCCCCATAGAGGCTGCAATGTATTTAGCTTCTGTTGAGCTCTGTGCAACTGAAGATTGTTTTCTGTAAATCCAGGAGATCATAGCCGATCTTAAACTGAAGCAACATCCTGATGTGCTTTTCCGATCGCTTACACTTCCAGCCCAATTTGAATCAGAGTACCCATGTAGATCTAGTTGGTCATTTCTGTAAAGAAGACCATATCCAATAGTGCCTTGAAGATATCTCAAAATATGTTTCACAGCCATTAGGTGAATTTCCTTTGGCTCACACATGAACTGGCTGAGAACATTCATTGCATAGCAAATATCAGGTCTGGTGTTAACCAGATACATCAAGGATCCAATCATCTGTCTATAAAGGGTTGGATCAGCACACTTGGATTCTCCTGCTGCTTCTTTTAGTTTGTGAAGGTTGGTTTCCATAGGTGTAGACATCGGTCTACAGTCCAACATTCCAAATCTCTTCAGAATATCAATAGTATACTTTCCTTGGTTTAGTATAATGCCCTTTGATTTCTGCCATACTTCCAAACCTAGGAAGTAGTGAAGAATGCCCAAGTCTTTCATGTCAAATTTGGAAGTTAGATCCTTCTTTCCTTGAGCAATGAGGTGATCTTCTCCTATTATCAGCAGGTCATCAACATATAAAATAATTATTAGCATATCACCTTTGATTACTTTGAAGTAGAGATTAGAGTCAGCTTCATTCTTGGAAAATCCTAGTCCCAAGAGATAGCTGTCAACTCTTTCATACCAGACCCTGGGAGCCTGTTTAAGTCCATAGAGGGCTTTCTTCAGTCTGCACACATGTGAGTCAAGTTTATGTATCACAAAACCTTCAGGCTGTTCCAGATAGACTTCCTCTTCAATGGTTCCATTTAGGAAGGCAGTTTTCACATCCATTTGATGGATCTTCCAGCCTTTAGCTGTAGCAATGGCTAACACTGCTTTCACAGATGTGTAATGGGCAATAGGTGCAAATGTTTCTTCATAATCAATGCCTTCCTTTTGAGAAAAACCTCTTGCCACAAAATGTGCCTTATGTTTTTCTATACTGCCATCAGCAGCATGCTTGATTTTGAAGAGCCATTTGGAAGAGACAACAGATTTCTCTTTCGGTCTAGGCACTATATCCCATACATCATTCTTTAGAATGGACTGATATTCCTCCGTCATTGCATCCTTCCATGCTTGATGTCTGAAGGCTTCTGTAACACTGACAGGTTCTGAGTTTATGATGTTGTTCATTAGAGCAACATAGCTAGAGAACCATTTGGGTCTTTTACTTTCCCTAAACATTCCTTTGGGTGCTGCATGATTCTCGGCTTCCTTGATCATCTTTCTAGCCCAAAGTGGCCTCTTTCTACCGTTGTCATCTGTATTCTCATCTGAAGTAGATGGAAGTTCATGTGGCATTTCCTCAGGATACTCCCTCTGAATCTCAGGAGCAGGTTCCATTTCAGGTACTCTAGGGGAATAGGTTTCTATCTCACTAGAACTTCTTGCCCTTTTGAATGCAATGTCTTCTTCAAAGATGACATCTCTGCTCAATTCAATTTGTTTATGTCCGAGTACGAATATCCTATAGGCTTTGGAGGTTTCACTATAACCCACAAATACCCCCTTCTTTCCGGAAGGTTCTAGTTTGAATCTCTTCTCTTTGGGCACATCAAGATGAGAATGAGGACATCTATTTTGGATGTAGACAGCAGTCCTAGAGGCTTCTGCCCAGAAAGAGGTTTCAATGTTTTGGTCAAGCAAACATTGTTTTAGCAGCTTCTACAATGGTTCTATTTTTTCTTTTAGCAACCCCATTTTGTTGAGGGTTGTAGGCAACTGTGAACTCCCTCTTAATTCCAGCACTCAGGAAGAATTCCTTAAAAATTTTAGAGGCGTATTCTTTCCCATTGTCTGTCCTTAAGGTTTTTATTTTCTTCCCGGAGAAGTTTTCTGTAAGGGCTTTGAACTCTTTGAACCTTTTGAGGATTTCTATTGACTCTTCACACTTAAGGAAATAGATCCAGGTTTTCCTAGAGAAGTCATCTATAAATATGACATAGTATAGAAATCCTGCTTTAGAGGGTACAAACATGGGTCCACATAAGTTTGAGTGAACCAGTTCTAACACATTTAGGGTTTTGCTCAAGCTATTGTGAAAGGATCCCTTTGTATTCTTTCCTAGGGCACAACCTTTACAAGTTCCTTCATGAGATGGTTTTAACTTAGGTAAGCCTGTTACAAGTTTTTCCACAGAAGGTAGGGCACGGAAATGAAGGTGTCCTAATCTTCTATGCCAAATCTCATTTGAATCAAAGGTGTCAAGGGTAAGGGCTTGTTTAACTTCAGTGCATAGTTCGTAAAGGTACCCTTGTCTTAAACCTATGGTTTGGGCTTTCTTGATAGTTGAGTTCTTAGGCCATGCTACAACTTTCCCATCCATAAAGGTAACTCTATATCCATTGTCTTCAAGGGCAGAGATGGATATTAGATTCCTCTTTATTCCAGGTACAAATAAGACTCCAGTGAGTTGAAGAGACAGACCAGATTTCAGTTTGATGGAGCAAGTTCCAACCCCTTTTACAGGGTGTGCAGAATAATCCCCAATGGTTACTTCTTCATCAGTCTTTTCAGTCATAGTGTCTAGGTGTTCTCTGAATCCTGTGATATGTCGAGAGGAACCACTATCAATTGTGGGTGTTGTTAGATACTTGACTAGATAGGGTTGTATAGAACACAAAGTTCTCAGATTCATGATCTGAATTTGTCTTTCCTACTTTGGCAAAAGATGCTTGTTGCTTTGATTTGTCAGGGCACTTCATTGCATAGTGGCCATATTGATCACATCTAAAGCATTGAACTTGAGATATGTCTTTCTTCTTAGAAGATCCCTTTCCATTGGAATTTTTCTTTCTTTTAAAAGATCCTCTCTTGTAGGAGTTTTTCTTATTCCTTTTATTAGACGTTGTGTTGAGTACATGAAGGTCTTCATCTATGTTCTTCTATTTATTTTCTTTTGTGGAGAGTCTTGTTTCCTCTTGAAGGCAGTCTGTTCTTAGCCTATCAAATTTGAGGAGTTTAGACCTTGCACTTATTCCTTGAACAAATGACTCCCATGAGTTTGGTAGGCCTCCTAGTGCAATTAGAGTTAACTCTTTGCTATCAACCTGATATCCAATTGTGGATAATTAATCCCTTAGTTCAATGATCCTCATGAAGTATGCATTGATTGTTTCTCCTTTGTTTATTTGGATATTGTTGATTTGCCTCTTTAATGCAAGAGTCCTACTTGTATTGTTGATCTCATAGGTGCTCTCAAGAGATTTGAACATTTGATATGCAGTATCATGTTTTGCTAGGATGGGCACTATATGATCCCTAACTGCATCTACTAAGATTTTCATGGCCTTTTCATTGTTTTCAATCCATTGAGTTTTCTCAGGATCAACCTCTGGTTCCTTTTTGTTTTCTCTCACAAGTGAGTTTAATTTGTTCTCCTTAAGAATCATCATTATTCTAAATTTCCATGATGTGAAGTTGTTTGCTCCTGCAAGACGATCTTCAAATCTGATCACACTTGACATTATGAAGAATGTGATGTGAATTCGATTTTAGAAAATACGAATTTTCTAGAGCAATCTGATATCTAGATTTGATTTGGATTCACACAACTTGGCTCTGATACTATGTAAATGTAATCAAATCTTTATCAAATAGGATCCTAAGAAATCTAAGGAATTATTAAGGTCTGAAATTCTGTGTGAGAATTCTAAGTCAAGATACTAATTTCCAGATTATGCTAAATGCGCTGATTGCAGAACATTAATAAATTTTGATGTTTGCATATCAATGAGGGAACCACCTTTAATATGTTGGAGACCTGCCTCTAAGAGACGCGTCTCATGAGAGGACGTGTCCCTTTGGGCACGTGGGTTTCAAAGGCAACCGACTAACACTTGGTTTAACAACCTTAACACATATACCCTCACGTACATGGCGGATATATATTATATGAGTTCCGATTTTATTCAATGCAGAATTTGAACATCATTTATTATTTTGAATTTATGCATGCTTATAAATTCGATTTAACTTATTTTTCCAGAAATATGTTAAGGATTAATTTCGATCACATATAAATGATGATGATGCTATTTAGCAATCATCATTTATATCTGACCGAAGCTATATCTCATTAACAGCCCACTTCAATTCCCTGCTCAAATAATACCTAAAGGTATAAATTAGGAACAAGCTCAAAGTTGCATATGTAGATCTGGGCGTCATTTTCCCAAGAAGCTTGATTCTTTTAATGTAATATTGAGAGTGGTGGGGATTAAAAGACAAAGAATGACAAGGGGACAAGTGCTCAATTCTTCCACAACTGCTATCAATGCGAAATTGGCACTTAGTGTGCTACAAGGATGCTCACCATTTGGGAGTTAATTTCATTTTAATGCTAGAATACCCAAATACCTGTAAAAAGACCCTTTCTTCCAAGTTATTCAGAAATGAAATCAAAATCATATGGACATCAATGTTCTTTAAAATATGTTAACTGTATTACTTTTTTTTAAGCTTCTATGGCACCGCAGCATCCTTTTATTACTTTGCTCAAAGTTCTCACCAATATATAGCATGCCAATTTGTTCAAGTTGATATGGTTAAAAATTAAAATAATCATGATTGAGTAATTAAATGAATAGAGTTTACTACATCGAGGAATGTAACTGGAATCAATCAACATCAAAAAATTCACAAGATCATTTGAAGCAATCACCAAATATATATTGTTCAAACATGATCCATACATTGCTGCAACGAAAATTCTTCCACAGAACCAATTGAAAGCAAAAGTCAAACAACTGAAAAGTCACAAAATGTAAAATGGCACATAAAATATTAACATTGCAACCTTATATCTTCTCGTTAGCCAAATGAGACAACATGGATATCTACCAACATCAGATCAGAATGACATGGATATCAAAGTCCCTTAAAATATGTTAATTGTATTACATTTGATTAGATTTCTATAGCACCATAGCATCCTTTTATTACTTTACTCAAAGTTTTGACGAGTATATAACATGTCAATTTTGTTCAAGTTGATATGGTTTTAATAATCAGGATTGAGTAATTAAATGAATAGAATTTAGTACAGCAAGGAATGCAACTGAAATTAATCAACATCGAAAAATCAGCAAGATTACTTGAAGCAATCACCAAATATATAGTGTTCAAACTGAAACATGATTCGTACATTGCTGAAGCATAAATTCCACCACAATACAATTGAAAGAAAAAAGTCATACAGCTGAAATGTTACAGAATGTAATCTGACACATAAATATTGACAATGGCGACCTTATATCTTCTGGTTAGCCAAATGATACATGGATATCTACTAAAATCAGTTCAAAAGCATGATGAAGCCAATTAGTGTGTTGAAACAATGGACCAAGGGTTTGAAAGATGTTTTTTTTTTGTCTCAATAATACCCAAGTTTACTTTTTAATTTTTTTTTTTATATATTGCTAATTAATTACAAATATTCTACTCTTATGAGCATCAGCATAAGACTGATGCAAGCTCTTGTGAGCACAACCATGAGACGAATATTAGCTCCTTTAGAGCAGCCACACTAGAAAACACCTATGCAAGACCGTGTAATGTACCTGGTTCTATTCAATGTAAGATTTTGATATAAAATGACACTCAGATCTGACAAACTTAAGGCAGTTAGAAATAGGATAAATGCTTCAGAATTCAGAGGCTAACAGCTACGAATAGTAAAAATGAGACACACTTGGGATTCAATGTTGACCACAATACATATACATTTGTCTCAGATTTTCAGATACAACCACTAGCTACAATTCAGTCTTCGGATAGATGACGCGCCAATTTGAAGATGGCTCCCAGAAAGCGATAGAGTATCACTGAGGCGTGAGACAAAGGAGAGTCGCCTATTGCACTTCCACGGGCCCGAGACTATCACAAATCCTATCTAAATGCAGCTATTGTTATGTATTGGGGCTCGCCCTATACCTCCCGTCGTGAATGGTGACCAAAACCCGACTTAATGACCCGCCACGATATGCTATTGATTAAACACTGGCGGATCGATGAATGATGGCGCGATGGAACTCCTAGTGCTTGTGTCAATAATATGGAACTCCAAACAGTGCTAGCGGATGATTGTGCTCTGCTATGATGAACCGACAATGTGAATAGACGGGTCTCAGATCTTCCATCAAATGGAGGTGCCTATTAATGATTTTGCTGATGAATTGCCGCGCTCCCAAGGAATCTCGCGGAAAGCTAGAAATGAAGCGATGAGTTTGGTATGAGCGCTTGTGCCAGGCGTTTATGATCTTGTAGTCGATTCCTTGCCTTTAGCGTCAGGTTCCTTCCGTTTGAGCTCGTTGGTTGTGAATGAACCCAAACACTATATATTGGTCTATTGGTTCTTGGCGTGGAATGCCTATTGAGAGCACTTGTTCTTCAGAAAAGAATGTAGATAGAACGGGATTCACGAGTGGCCAGCGTGGGGGTGTCATCCCACCTAGTTGATTGACAAGGGGCTATGTCCCTGAAAGCCCAGAAGCTACGCTCCAAAACTCCAATTGTGATGATGAAACATTAAGCCAAGACCCCCTTAAATATTTGCCATTGCAAATGGTCGGCCAAATATTTTATTTAAATTTAAATGTTATTTTATAACAATTTAAATTTTATATTATTATTTAATATTATTTTGAGTTAGCATTTAAAAATGCTTTTTATCCACCAACTTGAACTAGGTCCCAAATTGGGGACATGACAGTCCTCCCGTCTCGAAAATTGCTTGTCTTCAAGCAATTCACACTTGTATACCCGAATCCCATATCAATATGAAAGTCATTGCTCTGCCATTCTATTGGGCATCATTGCCCTTCTGCAGCATCTCGTGAGGTATCTCATCAATCATACCAATTCCCATGTCATCATTTTCCTCTAGCATGCTTCATTGAAGAATACCGCTATGCAACCTTGAGACGAGATAAACATCTCTCATCCAAACTCCATCAATGATCTGATCATCCTTGGAACAAGGGAGTGTAAAGGTTTCTTGGCCCTCCTTCATGTAATCAAAGTGCATAATCACGAGGTTTCCTAGATAGACCTGCAATTCTTGGGCATGGGTTGATGCAACTTGGAGTCTTGGACAATACAATCTTTTGTCATTGAGGTGTCCTCTTGTTGATCAACTTGAAACTCCGATCCTTCTTCTTGTTCTATTATCATGATGTCTTCTTTGACCTCCTCATGCATAGCTGAAATCTTCTCTACTTCAGGCTCCACTTTAGTGTCTTCAAGGGACTCAATCAGTTCTGCGACTTCCTCCTTTTGTGCGTTTGGCTCGTGTTCCATCACCTTGGGCTCTTCTTGTTTCAAGATTGGTTCTTCCGGCTCCGGCCCTTTAATCTCTTCCTTGGCAGTTTTTGAATCTTCCCCTTCTTTCTTCTTTCGCCTTATGTAGTCATAAAGTCCCTTTTTGTGAGAGTAGAGGGACTTGTGTTTGCTCTCAAGTACTCATCAAGCGGAATACAAGCCTTTGCATCATCTAACAAGCTTTGCTATTCGTTCAAAATTTTGGATGCCTTAGTCTCATATTGCTCTTGAACAAGATCTATGTCCTTTATTTGAGGTCAATGCTCTTTCACCAAATTCTTCCCACCCATGGATCCACAGGCTGGCAGGATGAAGGCTTTGATACCATTGTAATGTACTTGGTTCTATTCAATGTAAGATTTTGATATAAAAATCACACTAAGATTTGACAAACTTAAGGCAATTAGAAATAGGATAAGTACTTCAAAATTCAGAGGCTAACAACTGCGAATAGTAAAAATGAGACACTCTCGGGATTCAAGGTTGACCACGATACATATACATTTGTCTCAGATTTTCAGATACAACCAATAGCTACAATTCAGTCTTCGGATAGATGACGTGCCAATCTGAAGATGGCGCCTAGAAAGCAATAGAGTATCACTGAGGCGTGAGACAAAGGAGAGTCGCCTATTGCACTTCCACGAGCCCGAGACTATCACAAATTCGATCTCGGCACAACTATTGTTGTGTATTGGGGCTCGCTCTATACCTCTTGTCGTGAACGGTGACCAAAACTTGACTTAATGACCTGCCACAATATGCTATCGATTAAACATTGGCAGATCGATGAATGATGGCGCAATGGAACTCTTAGTGTTGGTGTCAATAATATGGAACTCCAAACAGTGCTAGCGGATGATTGTGCTTTGCTATGATGAATCGACAATGTGAATAGACGGGTCCTAGATCTCCCACCAAATGGAGGTGCCTATTATTGATTCTGCCGAACCTTCTCCTCCTGACAATAGCAGTGAATTGTCGTGCTCCTAAGAAATCTTGCAAAAAGATAGGAATGAAGCAACGAGTCTAGTATGAGCGCTTGTGCTAGGCACTTATGATCCTGTAGTTGATTCCTTGCCTTTAGTGTCGAGTTCCTTCCTTTTGAGCTCGTTGGTTGTGAATGAATCCAAACACTATATAATGGCCCGTTGGTTCTTGGCGCGGAATGCTTGTTGAGAGCGCTTGTTCTTTAGAAAAGAATGCAGATAGAACGAAATTCACGAGTGGCCAGTGTGGGGGTGTCGTCCCACCTGGTTGACTGACAAGGGGCTACGTCCTTGAAAGCCCAAAAGCTACGCTCCAAAACTCCAATCGTGATGATGAAACATTAAGCCAAGACTCCCTTAAATACTTGCCATTCCAAATGGTCAGCCAGATATTTTATTTAAATTTAAATGTTATTTTATAATAATTTAAATTTTATATTATTATTTAATAGTTAATATTATTTTGAATTAGCATTTAAAAATGCTTTTTATCTGCCAACTGGAACGAGGTCTGAAATTGGGGACATGACAGACCAAGAGTCACCACTTAGAAATCCACTTATTTAGAAACCACCTACACACTAAAAGCCAATTATCGAAGATCAAGAGTCACAATTTAGAATTCCATATTAGATGACCCTTTTGGGACTCGAACTTGGTCTCCACAATGAGAACTCAATGATTTAACCAATGAAGCTCAACCCCTTGGACACCCTAGTTGACTTTTGAAAAGAGGGGTGGGTAAAAATGAACACATTCAGGGACCACTTGGAAAGACAGAATAAGAGTCAACTTGGGACTGGGACAAACCTTGGCAATAGATTATGAAACTGAGTAAATTCTTGACACAGGTCACCTAACTTGGACTTGGTAGAGTTGGCTCTGCTCATTTTCCTCAAGATATGAGTTAAATTTGGAGATCTTTCTTGGCTACTTACTGAGTATTAGGAATTTAACCTTAAAGTGGAGATTATTCTGCTGGTTGCATTGCTTGTGCTTTGTTTTTCCACAAGTAAGGTAGTATGGTAGACTCAACTTAACAATGCAAGCCCTGACAAAGCTATCAGGCAAGTAAGTTGTATGCTGCCATCAGATGGTTCACCTTGTAAATATGTATGATGTGTTTGCTTTGGGAATGCGATGACATGATTAGCAGTTTCCCATCATATGCATACGCCATGCTTGTCACCTCTTTTATATTCCAGGTTTGATTGAGTAGTCATGCAGCAGTAATTGAATTAGCAGATAATTAATACAGTACGTCTGTGTGCGCACATGTGCTGAACACCCTGGATTATTGCATCAAAATCTGTCTCTCTTGAAGAGACCCTAACATAAATCTTAAAGGGAACAATGGAAAAGATAAATGACAAGAGTGGGTGCAGTTGTAAACATGTACTGTTGAATTTATCCAATAATACACTGATTACTTTGTGTACAGTCCTATCAAATTGGTTTACTAGGGTTTGAAAATGAATATGAACTGAAAAATAGGTTGCAGAATAGTAAAATGAGATTAGAGTAATACAAAATGATTAACAATGGCTGAAATGATCTATAGTTTGTTGAGACTCTTAATTGCTCAAAATTGTGTCACAGTCCCCTGGACTGTCAATATGACAATAGAATGATAGGTCAAGGTATATCAGAAATTTTCTAATCTACATTTCAGAAGGAAAACAGTAATGGACATGGGAAATTGTAAAAGGGTTAGAGTCTTGTTATGCTAGCATGATATAATTTATAAACAAAATAACTAAACCAGTTTAGCACATTTGTGCACATACTGTATGCATAGTTCTCTAAGAAATTTTATGCATGTCATTTGGTTCATGTTAAAATTTTACCCTAATATTTTCATCATTTTCTGATCAATCACAAACAAGAAATATAATTATATAGGGGAATTGCATTTCTGAAAAGACAAGGCTATATTATATGCAACTGAAGTAAAATGTTTTGCAGCCCCCAGTCATGTCTCTTGATGAATATGGAGCACTGTTACATGCGGGGCGTTGGGGTATCCATGGTGTCTCTTTGCCTGGTAGAGTTACCTTTAACCCAGGATATACAGGTTATGCAACATATGGTGCTCCACGGCCACAAATGGTATGATTGTTGCTTCTGAAGCATGAAATCATTAGATCTTTTTTTCTCTATTCGTGCATCTATATTGAGAAATTGAGGTAAACTCTTGTATGTTGCAGGGACAAGTCATTAGTGATGATGTATGGAAGGCTGTAGAAAAGCTTTTGAATGAAGATCCAAGGAAGCGCTTTGGAATGAAAGAGGGAGCACAGGCACCTAGAGTTGTTATGAGTGAACAGTTTTTATAAAATTGACCATAGAACTTTGTACCACTGTCATTGCACATTCACTGCACATCCACCAAGTATGTATCTTGCTTTACACGGATAAAGTCACTTCATTGTCCTCTTCATTACAGTAACAGATAAGAGTTAACTTGATTCAGTTTTAAGGCATCCACGGGTTGAATTTTGTTCAGCAATCCCTATTGAGGAATGAATCTTTCAACATTAAAATTTCAGTATATACCTTATTCTTTGCCATTTGTAGTTGTATGCAAAAGATATTCAATTCCCATCCTTGTAAGGGATTTGATTATGCCTGTTTAAGGCAGCATTTTGCATAATAACAATGATTTGTGGGAATTATGATCAAATTTTTAATAGCCTGTATATAATTATGAAGTGTTTCTGGGTCCTTTCAAAGTGCTGATTTCTCTGCAATCAGTATTTCTCCTTAATAAAGGTTATTTTTAGTAACATGGACATGAATGTTCTAACTAACTAGATAATTTGTTCTGCTGTTGCCAAAAGTATTGTATAGAAAAATAAAATAAAGAACACACACACGCAAACTTTGAAAACATTTCGCAGGATAAGGTCTCCTAATCTGGGAAGGTCAAATAGTATTCTCTTATTTAGAGAAAACCAGAGAAAAATGTTTAAATAGTTAATGAGATATAGATCTGGTGGGTATCTAAATGAAAACAAGATTAATGATGGTGAATGATTTGTTTTATCCAACCTACTCTATCCTAGAAATCTGGAACCTGTAATTAATTATAGCAGACTTAAAAATAAGCAGACATGTTATACCAAACTTCATAAATGGATTGATTATTTTCTTTTGTTTCCTGATTGTTTTGCATGTCCTTGTTCACAAGATTAGGGTCTAATAAACATAAGAGTTCCAACTGTAAAAGGTGCTTCTTAATCGCAAAACCTTTAGAAGCCTCGTAGGATAGGTTAATAAGTTCCTGTGATGCGTATTGGCTACCAGTATCACTATTTCAAATTCCACTCAATGTTGATTGTTTGGATTTACTCAAATTTTATTTTAAAATATATTTTCTTAGGAAATTTCTTGTGGATTTAGACATTTGACTTTAATGGTTATGAGAACCAATTAGAAACAATCCTTATATCAAATCATGAAAATAATTGTGCTTTTGTAATTGTTAAGAGATGCAGAGCATTGAAAAGAGGCTTGGATCTGGTGAAGAGTACATTAGTTAGCTTGCTCTGTAGGTTGCCCCCTACATGACTCAAAACAATTGATCACTGTCACGACAAGTGCATGTAGTGGTGGTTTCAATATGTTGATCCTTCTCTGTTGGACTGAAATGCATAAGATGACGTTGGAATGTGAGGGCTCAAGCAGAGACGCTGGGTACAACTTAAAGGTAAATCCGTTGATTCCCCAGATGCATGCTCAAGTATGATAGATCTAGGAAAACCTTGTTCACACTTGCAGTGAGGCATGGTGTAGGGACCATATCTCACTGGTTTGATTTCACAGTGAAGACCTTGATATCGCTGATGTAATTAGCATAAATATCTTGTACTTGATTCACCAATGTGAATCTTATCTGAGAATACAACAAACAAAATTGATTAAAGGTACATTGCCCCTGTAGTGTTTGCTTAAGGAAGCAATTAATTTGTGCTTTAGAAACGAGTTGCCTATGTGGTGCAAATCATAGCTGATACATGAGATTAATCTGGAGAAACCTAATGTGGGAAAACTCCAGAAGACTAAGGCTTTGTGTTTTCTTGCCACTGTTATTATTGCAAAATTACAGGTTTATTGCCTTATTGAAGTCTTTGAGTACACCAACATATAGTACTTTTACAGCTTGCCATGCTCTACAACTTACTTTAGTTCACTCTGTATATGCTTACATGTTACAATTTGCTAGGACACCCAATTAATGAGATCTGGATATTAAAACACCCCCGTAAGAATGTAAAAATGCAAATTTGGCAGTATTGAATCAAAGACAGTTTCCCTTTCATTACTCTTTTTTTGGACATGGGAAGAACTGCCACAAACATTAGGGAGAAACTGACATGACACAAACACGATCACCTAAACTAAATTAAACTGACGTGAAACAAGTGGAACTGCTATAAGACAATTGAAACTGTCACGACAGTAGGGTTACTGCTACACTATTACTGCTAGCAATTTTGCCATAGTGCAGATTGTTTTGTTTCTTCTATGTTTTTATACACATTCTTTAGTTGTCCACAACCCCAAGGTGTTCATATCATAGTTGAAAAACTCGCAGAGTACTTGCAAAACTCACATGCCAAAAACCCAAGTGAGTTACTTGCCTAAAACTCATAGTGATTTTTGATAAAAACTCGCTAAAAACTTGCAATTTTACATGTAAAACTAACCTAAATGATTATAACTTTGTTTTTTTCACCAATTGTTAATTTTTTTATTAGGTTATTTAAACATTTTCATAGACAAAAAAACACCAACACCTAATTGTGCTCTCAAGTGATAAAATTGTCAAATGGCATGCACCATGAAAGTTTGTGTGGTTTTAAAAGCCTTAATTATGGCTTGGTGGCAAGGGCTCCGTTCCTCGACCTTGTCCCTAGATCTCATGAGGGGCACTACCCCTTGACCTTGTTGGGGTCATTGCCCCAGACCCCTAAAATGGGTGCAGCCCCTCAACCTTGTTGGGGGTGTTGCCCCCAAATATCCATGAGGGGCCATGCTTGTCAACCCCATTGGGGTCTATGATATGTATTAAACTCTAATTTTGATTTATATATGATGGGAATCAATAATATGTTCTACAAATTTAGTAATGTGTTTTTTAAGAATATTTTTAAAATTTTATGTATTTTAAAATGTTCAAAAAAATTGTTCAGTTTTTCTTTGAGTTTGTGTCTAATCTTGAGTTTTAAAACATTTTTATAAACAAAAAAACACCAACACCTAATTGTGCTCTTAAGTGAAAATTGTGAAATGGTGTATCATGAAGGTTTGTGTGGTTTCAAAGGCCTTAAAAATTGTTCAGTTTTTCTTTGAGTTTGTGTCTAATCTTGAGTTTTAAAACATTTTTATAAACAAAAAAACACCAACACCTAATTGTGCTCTTAAGTGAAAATTGTGAAATGGTGTGTCATGAAGGTTTGTGTGGTTTCAAAGGCCTTAATTTGGGCTTGGTGGCAAGGGCTCTCGTCTTTGACCTAGACCCTAGACCTCACGAGAGGCACTACCCCTTGACCCTATTGGGGGCATTGCCCCTAGACTCCTACGGGGGGCGTCACCCCTCAACTTTGTTGGGAGCGTCGCTCCTAAACCCTCATGAAGGGCATTGCCCCTCAACCCCATTGGGATCTATGATATGTATTACACTCTAAGTTTGATTTATAAATGATGTAAATCAATAATACATTCTATAAATTTAGTAATGTGTTTTTTAATAATATTTTAAAAAATTTATTTATTTTAAAATGTTTGATAAAATTGTTGAGTTTTTCTTTGAGTTTTTGTTGAGTCTTGAGTTTTAATTTTTTTTGGGCCTGCCAGGTAGTTGCTGAATCTGAGTTTTACAACTATGGTTTATATCACCTAAATCCCTTTGACAACATCTAAAGACTCTCATGCTGCCCCATCTCTGAAAGTATCATCATATTATGGGTGGAGAGTTTTCAAGTTTAATCAATTTGACCAATGAACGAGGATAGTGGCTTAACAACTTGAACTTACTAGCTTTTCATCATCCAATTTGGATTCCACCTTCCCATTCAGGAGGCTTTTGGTTCGAAGCTCAAGAACTTTTGTTGATTGTGGAAAATGTATTGGTCAACGAAGCAACCTGTTTAACTATTGTGAAGGTTAAAATGGAATCAATTTTGAATAATATACCTATATCCCAGTTCTCCTTCAATTATCCTTTCACTTAATCAACATTGTACCTGATCACATGTACAACAGATAACACCACAAACCAAAATTTAAGGAGAATATGATTAAAGAAGACAAAATCTTGGATATAAATGTTGTAAATGATGACCATTTACTATGTGTCTCTACTAATCACCATCCAAATTTTACTGCAGGAATCGTTGATGTCCAACCTTTAAAAGATCAAATTTATGAATGTTTTCTTAGATCCTCTTGTTTATTTCAAAATAAAACCAAATCACTTGAACAGTTTTTTATATAACTTTTTCTCAAAATATTTCTCAAGTTTGTCTTCAGATTCTTCAAGTTTATGCAAAGCAGCCATCTAAGCTTGATATAAAACCAAAATATTATCTAATCTCATGCAAAGTAGATCAATATTATCATTTTAATATTGCAAGGCAGTCCTAGTACAAATAAATGAAGTACAATGGGCATTATGACTTAAAAACAATAAACTAACATAAAAGTGAGTATCATGTAGTTGTTTATCCTAGGGAGTTTGGAAGAGCTTGGTATTTTAATTTATTTTATTTTTATGGACAATTTTCTTCATGATGTTAATTAAGGTTTTGTTGGTTGCCTTAGTTTGACTCTTACCTTGCGAGTAATATTTTGAAGAATGGAAACAAATGATCAATGAATAAACAAGGCAGACAAAGAATTCACAAGAACTAAATTGAGTATCATAATCACAAAGAATCTTGTATGACACATCAAAGTGAAAGATAATTTGAAGTGATAGAACTTTTCAAGAAAGCGACGGTAACAAATGATCAATGAATAAACAAGGCAAACATAATTCACAAGAACTAAATTGAGTATCATAATCACAAAGAATCTTGTACGACACATCAACGTGAAAAGATAATTTGAAGTGATAGAACTTCTCAAGAAAGCTACATCATGACACTTGGGGAAATTGTGAATGGTTGTGAAAATATAGTTTTGAAGTTCATCCCCTTTCAGTGAAAGGTTTATAAGGAATCTATGAATTTATGGCATAACAAGCAACCTATACCTTTCTGCCAAAGTATGTCAATGGTAGTTTGTACAGTAGATTTTACGAGGAGTGGTTTTAGCAACTTAATGACTGCCACGACCATCTTTAAGCACCTTAGAAGTTGCTCAATTGTATCACGAGTTAGACATCTCAAAAGAATACTATTCCTATTCTACAAAATAAAGAAAATTTAAGAAACTCTAAGCGATTATAATCTTTGATCTTTTTATTCTATCTTGTTTGAGGAACTATAGCAATGCTGATTGTGTAGATAGTAAACCAAATTATGATACTAGTAATCTCTTAACAATAAACAATCCCAATCTTCCATAATAATCCTTGTTAGCTTTTCAAGAGTTTTGACCTTTGAGGGTTTGAAAAAAGGTTTAGCATTAAGGCTTCTAACATCAAAATAATACAACATTGATATCGCACATGATATTTTTATCTAAATGCTTAGCAAAGATCATGTTCCCTTATTGCTTTGTAAGTTCCAAACTCAAAACTTGAGTTCTAAAACCCACTTTGCTAATTTCCATTCTAACAATGTCTTCTTTAAGATATGACATAACAAAGACATTTGATCTTACTTTGACTTTATTGACCATTGGGAGATACTTAAACTTGTTTAGAGTAGTTACTAATGAAAGCAACAAGTTTCACTGATAGGATCTCGAGTTTCAACTCTTACAACATGAGACTTACATACCCTATAGGCCTCTCTTCTTGGTTTTTATTGTATAATATAATAATGTCTATCACTTTATTTGTTGTCTTCATGTACAAAATAATAGGTTTCTTTGAAGTTTGGTTTAGCAAGGACATGGGTTGAAGAAATAGCCTCTTTAAGATCATATAAAGATTTATTAGAATTTTGATCCCAAATAAAATAATGATTCTTCCTAAATAAAATTTGCAAGGAGTCAACTTTGTTAATGAAATTAGACAAGCATTTGTAGAACTTGTTTATTGAAGAATAATTGAATGTATTGAGATAAACTTAAAAGATAAACTTAAATGTCATCTTTTAATATAATGTTTGTTAGATTTAGAATTAAATTGAATAGCCACCCAAAACTCAGTGCAAAAAATAGATCAAATAAAACTATTCTAGCAATGATAAAAAAAATTAAAATGTAGAGTCGAGCTAGTTTTCACGAGAGATGCAAATCCTCAAGAATCGCATTATGAAAGCTCACAATAACAAGAATGAATAACAAGCTAGAGGGGGAAGCTCCAGTCGACCTCAGTAACCTAGAAAATAGCTCCCCGAGGACTCCTATTTTTGGGTCTCCTAGTAAGCGAAGCCCTACAGGGAACCTTAAGAAATCCAAAGCTATGAAAACCCAAAAGAAGCCCCATATAGGTCATTGAAGAAGATACTTCGATAGGTGAGTAAGAGTCATTTGACAAAGGGATTGTGAAATCTATGGAGGAGAATGACAAGAGAAACATGGTTACATGCACTAAGGATGAGGCGAATGGGTCAAGGTCTAGTATAAGGTCCAACTAGATTGTTGGCTGCCCCACCCTAACCTCAATATTAGGGAAATTTCCAATGAATCTATAGAAAGCGGGGAGAAATAAATAGAAGAAAAAGATAAGGATGAAAATGATGAGAATGAGGAAGATGAAACTGGGGGCTTGAGTTTGTTCGAGGAGATGAATGTCCTCTCAGACTCAGATGATTTTGACATTGCCTCCAAATATGAACCAACCCAAGAAGGATGCACAAAATGTGAACAAATTGGTGTTGAGATGGTTGCTCTCAAAAGAAAAGTGGAGGAACTTGAAGGAAAGCTGAAACTCCTTTCCTGATTTAGCTTTAAAGTTATGCATAAAACGACCACCACACTTTGTCTCTTGTAGGATAGGGAATTCAAATGATAAGGAAAAGCTTAGGGGGTCAACAATGATACTAGCCATGGGGAACTAAAGAAGTTCCTTATAGAGGATTGGGGGCAGTTGTTTGCTTAGTTCTATTTTTTTAAATCTTTGTTTATGTTTTAAACACTCTGAACTATTATGCTATTTAAGTGCTATTATTGACCTGTATTTTGCCAATTTTGATATGCCCTTCGAGCCTTTTGTTTAAAGGGATTAACATCCTCATATAATCCTAAACTTTTGTCTGATTATAGTTTGTTGCTTATTTAATAAAAACCAAGCTAGATGAGGAAAGAGGGGAGGCAAGACCAACAAATGAGAAAAGTAACTCCTACCTGAATATAGGTAAGAGTTACATTCACAACTAAACAAGCAAAACTAAACGTGTAGGAAAATACATAATATCCAAGGAAAATAAAGAACCTACATTAACACCCCACTTGAGTGTAGCTTAGGTAGATGAAATGATGGGTTATGACAAATGAACATTGATGAGATGCTTATATACAAACATATCCCCCCAAGAGAAGCCACACGACCCTCTACCCCCAAAGAAAAGAGATAGAAGCTCTATAAATAGAGAGAAAAGACACCCTAAAAGTAGAGAAAGAAAGGAAGGACTAAGTAGGCCCCTTTCCCACTCATGTCTCTACTCCCAAAGTAGCTTTTCACACCCCAACAAAGTTTGTAAATGAAGAAACTCCATTTTTGGGAAGGGTTTGGTGAAGATGTCGATAGTTTGCTTGGAAGTCATGTAGTATTGGATAACAGTGACCTGTCCATTGATAAGTTCTCAAATGTAGTGCATGCGAACTTCTATGTGCTTAGTTTAGCTAAGGGTAGATTGGGTTTTGTGAATTTGTATGCCACTCTACTTGTCAGAAAATGATTAATGTCCATTTGAATTGGATATCAAACTTAGTGAGAACATGCTAAAACCATATGGCCTTAGTGGTGGCATTAATATCTTCTAATAGTCAACCTTAGTGGAAGATACATCAATAACAAATAACTTCTTGCTCAACCAAAATAGGACCTAAAAATGATAGTTGTACTATGTAGTGGACTTGTGATCTCGAGATTTTTTTGCATAATCTACATTTGTATATCTTGCTAAGTTAATATCAATGCCCACTACATAGTGTATTACAAAACCATGAGCACCTTAAATGTAATGGAGAATCTACTTAGTTTCCTTCCTTGCAACTCATTTAGCTCTTGCATAAATTGAAAGACAATGCTCACAATATATGAAGTATTGGGGCTAGTATGAGTCAAGTAAACGAGGCTCCCAATATGGTGTCGATACAAGGTACCATAAACCAAAGCTAAAGAGCACTAAGCTTCAAGTATGTTTCTAGAAAGAAAGGGAGTTGAAGTAAGCTTATAGTCAACTATATGAAACTTTGAGAGCAAATCAAGAGTATACTTGGCCTTTACAATGGTAATTTTGGAACTAAATTAAGATATCTTAGTCTTGAGAAATAGTGCAAGAAGCATAAGTCAATCATCAAAAACTAGTCATGAAGGGCATTTTCTATTGCCATAATTGATGAAGAAGAACTCCACATGATCAATAGGTCATTAACATATATGACCAAAATGAGGAGAGAGTCATCTTGTTGTAGAATGTAGAGGTTTAGATTTGAATGACAATGAGAAAACCTAACTATGAGAATGAAGGAATACATTTTAGCATCCTGAGCTCAATGGGCTTGTTTCAAGCCATAATTAGAATTCCCAAGTCTGCAAAAAAAGGAAGAGTCCTATAGAAAACCCTATGAGTGTTTGATGCATATTTCTTATTTAAGGTCTTTGTGAAGGAACACATTCTTTACATCCCAACTATTGAACATATGTTGTCATTGATGTCAAAGGTGCTCACTGATGTCAAAGGAGTGATGCCTGTAGATTGGTGAGAGTTCAGAAGATCCGTGAGAATTAAATTTTAACCATCATGTCATTTTGAGTTATGGATGTATAGTGGGCTAGCTATGGTGCTAGAATTAGTCGAGGAATGTATGTAGTGTCATACTACATCTACTCATGTTGATGGAAGTAATCATAAAGTTTGATCCAAAATGTTTGAGGTATGTTACCCAAACAAGGAGGTTCTGGTAACATGTTTCGATTTGCATTTCTTCATGGATGCAAGTTATGTCCTGCAGTTTGAAAGGAGAGTATGTCTACACATGGTTTCTGTTATTCTAGAGTTCTCAAAATTTATGTTCATCAGGCATAAAGTTTGAAGTGACAAACGGGTCGCTGTATTGATTAATTAACCAGGTTGATGTTTTGGATCTGTGCAACAATGGCTTGTAGCTTGTGCTCTATGGAGGTAGCATGGGATGGCGGAATAGGAATAGGTTAATGTCCCTGAAGAAAGCACACAAAGTCATGTTTATTGGCGGCAACAAATTTGATTTAGGATCGACTCGATACATGTTTCGTCCAAATTTGAATTTAGGTCCACCTTAGTCAACTTGACTAATTGCAGATGGTGTTAAGGGATTCTTGACTGACATGAAATGATGTTAATGTAATGGTATGTATATAATGAATAATCATCATAGTTTAGATGCGTGAAAGTAAGTGTGAATGCACAAGCAAGTGTAATTTCAGGTAGTGTAATGGGAGTTGCATCCCAATCAGTGTGCACCATCATCAGAAGATCATAAGTTGTGTAGGAGAGTGTCTGCAGGAAGATAAGATCATGTGTAAGCTATGTGATCAACATTGAAGATCCACAAACCTTATCTATGTAATCTGGTAGGACTAGTGTCTTACTTATTGAGTTGCTGCTCAGATCTTTGTATTGGGGATTGGTGTCTCCAGTAGGTTGGTGCCTACAAATACAATAAGGGATTGGTGTCTTTGGTAGGTTGGTGCCTACTTCATGATTGTAAGTTATTCATTATTTCTATGTTGGATTTGGACAATAGGTCCAACAAACTCTTCTCACCGTGGTTTTTCCCATTTTGGGTTTCACATATATTTTGTGTCATTGTGTTAATATGTGCATTTGTGTTGCTTGGTTGGTACTAGCTATTTTGGTTAATGTTTGGAGAAGTGACTAATGGTAATTCATGTTGAAGTAAAGAGTTTTAAATAGATTTGATATACTAATTCATCCCTCCCTCTCAATATATTGTGTGTCCTTCACCTACAAAATGTTGCAATGATAGTAAGTGAGTTGAATAGAGTTCATCTTTGCAACTAATGTAAAGGCCTCAAAGTAATTAATACTAGGAGCTTGAGAAAATCCATTTACAACTAATTGTGCCTTGAACTTATTCACTAACACATTTGTTGTAAATTATGTTTGATAGATCCACTTGCATCAAACAAGTTTCCTTGCCCTAGAAAGGGGGACAAGATCCTAAGTGTGGTCCCTAATCAAGGGATTGTATTCATGGTAGCATCCTTCTCAAGAATTCTAGATGCCTTCCAAAAAGACTATGGATTGGATACATAAGTAATGTAAACATGTGGAAGTCCCAAAGATTATGAATATGTTTGGCTAGTATCTATTAAGCCCAAAGTGAACCTGGAGTTAAAGATTCAAGAGGAGAGTCCTCAACCTTAAAATGCTGACTAGGAAAGAGAGCAGATGAATCCTTATCATCACTCTTAGCATTAAGGTGGAGGAATATGAGCCATCATATAAAATATACCTAGGTAGATCTATATCCTCAAAACTACAATCATCTAGCCAAGGTGGCTCCAATGTGAATGTAGAAAGAGAAGTGTCAAGAGTGGAGCTCTCATCTTAATAAAAAAATTGTGTGGGATAGGGTGGATGTGATGATATCCCTTAACACCATCTAGATAACCACAAATATGTAAGGTTTTCTCTACAAGTCCATAGCCTTACATTTCTTTGTAAGAATGTTGGCCCATGTAGGAGAACCAAAAAATTTGAAGTGCTTAATTGTTAATTTTGACTACAATCTCTGAAAGGAGTGACTCCCTTTGAGGCTCAACGAGGAATGTGGTTTTGAATATAAGAAGCACAATTTGTGGCCTCTACCCAATACTAAGGTGCAAGAGATCTAGAGTGTATCATATAGTTTATAATTTCATTCAAAGAACTATTCAAAACCTAAAACAATTGATCCCTATGAAGGTTAAAATACACATATAAACACAACAATCCATATGCGTCATCACATTTGTTAAGCCATTAGATTTTATCTACATTTAAAATAGGATATATCTTTGCACCCGTAGTTATTTTTAATAATCCTTTGCTTTTCTTAGCAAAATTAACATTTTAGATTTCCATTCGTAATAGTTGCATAGTGTAATTAAAGAAACTGACAATTGATCCATAATGTAGAAAAATAAGTGCAAGAATGGAAAAAAAGAGGGCACATGATGACTCCTATCATCAAATGGTAAAATAGCCACTAGTGATTGCAATGTTTGACACTTTATGATTAATGCATTTTATAATATGAATATCTAGACTTAAAGAGTTTTATAAGGCCCAAAAGTGGCCAAAATATTGAAATTATAGATTAAATATAGAATAAGAAGTGAGAAGCACTAGTGCAAAGTATGTAGAAAAATACAAGTGAGAAGCATTAGTGCGAAGTATGCAAAAAATAACAAACTTTCAAAAAAGGGACCCAAAAAGAAGTTTTTTTTTTTGTACAAGTTATGGCCCTCCAAAGGTTTTAAAATAAGAAACACGAAGAAAAGCCTATGAGAAAATTCTTTGAAAAAATTTGAGCATCAAACCATAAATAATCAGTCCACTTTGAATAATATAAAATTATTATTAAGATGCCATCTATTATGAGTGTAACCCCCATCTATTTTCTTGACTAGGAAATAAATAAATAACTAGTTAACATAGTGTATATCATAGCATTATTAACATGAATAAATAACTAGTTAAAAGAGTATATACAACTATAGGAAAGAGTGGAGAAAATACCAAACGGTGAGAAAAATAAGTCTTATTACCCAAAAATAGATGGGGGTTACACTCATAATAGATGTCATCTACCCTTATTAAGATCCATTCACTATAACTAAGCTAAACTATATGTGTAGGAAAATACATAATATTTAACTAAAGAAAATAAATCCAATTAAAAAAATCTCTTAAGGTTTTTAGTAACTTCGAAAACATATTTCTTGGGATTCAAATACTTCCTTTTATTTCTACATTTCACAAAGATTCCCTTGAAGTAATTAAGTTATTTGCAATAGCTTTTGGAATGAAAATTCAAATCATCAAGACGACCTTATATATACAAATCAACTCATAAAAAGAAACATGCATAACCCTTTGAAAAAATGAACTTCCATTCATTAATCTAAAAGGCTAGTTATTATAGGAAAAAGTTTCTTTTATTGCACTATGTTGTCATTAGTGTTGTCATTGATGTCAACCTCTAGTGTGGTTATGATGAGAAGGTGTTTGTGATGTTGAGCACATGTTGCAAATGCAACAGGTTCACTTGGTTTCCAAGTGCTTTTGAGAAAATTTGCATAAAAAGTGTACAAGGTGAAAGGGATGTGTTTTGTATTGTAGTCCACATTTCTTCATTCTTGAAGATTGCTTGTGTGGTTTGGATGTGATGATTAGGATTCTTCAAAGGTGTTATATCTAGAGTTTCCAATTCTAGATCACGTGGCAATAGAAGATGTGGTTGCCAGTGTTTGGCTTGTGAAGAAGGATACATGTGAGAAATGGAATCGCCTCACATTTCTTCACGCTGAAGTTTCCTGTCTTGCAGATTTGAGAATGTGCTAATGATGCTTGTATCTATCTTCCCTTGGATGGTTTGGTGTTCAACTATTCAAAAAGCTTGGTTCATGAGTTGTATCTCGATGATAGTTTGACTGGTTGCACAAGATTGTAGCATTCTTACTTACATGTGTTTGCGCCAATGTTTTGAATATTTTGTTGGTGTTGGAATATTTCAAGATGTTGTGTAATGTTTCTATGTGGTCCACGGGATGTCTCTAGACCTTGTGGAGTGTGAATTTGGTTGCTTGATAGTGTTAATGTCAGTTTGGCTGACCTGGTGTGTTAGCATCATTTGCGGATGTGCTTCATTGTTTGTGGAAGCATGATGTAGCATGTCGGTGTAGTTTTGTGTCCTAGTTAACCCTTGGTGTGGTCCTCCACTTCTTTCCACCACAGAGGTATTTGGTGCCAACCTATTTGGTGGTTGTACATTTGAGGTGCGTACGTTTCATTGAGGCCGACCTAGAGAAGATTGTTTGAGGTCGTAGAGGATATATATGTAAGGTCAATTGTTGGAGAAGTGTGTGATGTGATGTGTGGTGCGAAATGATGTGTGTGTGTGATCATGCATTGAGATATGAGTGTGAGCATGAATGCTTAAGACAATCAGAAGTAGTGAGAAAAAGGAGTCTACATTTTAGTGTGGTTGAAGTTGTTGGAAGAAGTGAGCCAAAGGTTGTAGAAGGTTGCGGTGGTTTCTCTTGTTGCTTTGAGGTAGTGAAACTCCTTGTAACATTTTCCTTCTATTATCTTTGTAATCTAGAAGAAGTGATTTTCTTGGGCAGTGAGCCTTTCTCTTTTGGATAGTGAGTCCTCTGGGTATTGATATTCATATAGTGAGCTAATCCTCAACGTGGTTTTTCCCTTATTGGGGTTTCCACCTAAAATCAGGTGTTCTATTGTGTATGGTTGTGGATGTTCCATTTGTTTACATTCATATTGATGCTTAATAAGGGTTTGAAGGTTTTAATACACAATTGATTCACCCCCCTCTCAGTTGTCCTATGTGTCTACAATTGGTATCAGAGCAGAGGTTCCTTGGAAGAAGCTTAACCTCTTGAGGTAGATCCCGATGGCGCATAGGAATGGTGTCAAAGTCCCTATGTTTGATAGAACAAATTATGCCTTTTGGAAAGCAAGGATGTAATCCTTTCTTGTCTCATTAGGGTTTGGTGTATGGAAATCAGTTGAAGATGGATATACTATGTCTACTACTCCTTCAACAAGTGAAGATGATATCAAGGATTATGAGAATAATGAAAAATAAGGAATTCTATTTTGAGTGGGCTTTTTGATTTAGAACTTGTGAAGGTGATAAGCTACAAAACTGCTGAAGAGGTTTGGGAGAAGTTAAAAAGTATTTATGAAGGAGATGCTAAGGTCAAGCAAGCAAAGATGCAGAATTTCAAAGACAAATTTGAAACCCTAAGGATGTTAGAGGATGAAGATATTCGAAGCTACATGCTTAGGGTGGATGAAATTGTCAATGCCATAAATGGTCTTGGTGAAAAACTAGAGAGTGAAATTGTGAAAAAGGTATTGAGAAGCCTTCCTAAATATTATAGTGCTAAAGTTTCTGCTATTGAGGAAGCTCAGAATTTGGATCAATATTCTAGAGATCAATTGTTTGGTGCTTTAACTACTTTTGAATTAAGAGAGTTTGACAAAGATGCTTCAAGGAAAGAAACTACGTTCAAAGTCAGCAAGAAAGAGAAGAATGATGAATCTCATCCGGATGATCTTGATGAAGTGGAAGCAGATTTTGTAAGAAGGTTGAAAAAGGGGATTGGTAAATATAGAGGTAAGTTACCCTTCAAGTGTTTCAGTTATGGAAAGAGGTCATTATGCTTCAAAATGTCCAAGCAAAGTTCCAAATGAGAAACATAAAGATCATAAAGGTAAATCTTTCAAGAAAGTTATTATGTTAAAGAAGACAATGGCACATCCGATGATGAGGAATTAGACTATCCAGATGATGGAAGTGATGAATGCTTGTTCATGGCTTTGAATGTTGGAACTAATTCTACTAACCTTGAAAGACGTTTGAAAGAAATTTCTCCGAAATCAGGTCACAGTATTGAAGGAATTATGTTGACTGCATTTCATGCAAGAGAGGAGAGAAACTACTAGATAATTGATAGCGGATGCTCAAATCATATGACAAGTGATAAGAGTAAGTTTTTAAAATTTGAAAAGTATGATAGTGGTCTTGTTAAGTTTGGTGATGACACATCTGCTAAGATCTATGGAAAAGGTTCAATCAGTTTTGATGAAAAACACAAGAAATGATATTCTTTATGTCAAGGGTGTCTAACACAATCTTCTCAATGTAGGACAAATGTGTAGCAGAGGATTCAATTTTGTGTTTGATGATGATGAATGTAAAATCATAAAAAAGGAAGCTTTGAAACATTGGTTGCAGGAGGAACAAGGACAAAAGGGAATGTTTATCAACTCAAAGGTGTTGATGGTAAGTGTTTTATGACACAAATCAATGCAAGCTGGTTGTGGCACAAAAGAATGTGTCATACCATTTTTGTAGTCTAGTAAAGATCAACTCTACTCATGCTATGAGAGATATGCCAAGAATTACAAAGCCTACCAATGCAATTTGCAGAGTGTCAGCTTGGAAAATAGACAAAGAAGAGATTCAAATTTAAAGAATATTCTACTACAAGATCTTTGGAGTTGGTGCATACAAACCTATGTGGACCTACCACAACAAGAAGCTCTCAAGGTGACATGTACTTTATGTTGTTAATAGATGATTATGCTAGAACGACTTGGGTGACCTTTCTCAAAGAAAAATCTGAAGCCCTAGATAAGTTTAAAGCATTTAAATCTATGTTGAGAATGAAATGGATTTGAAAATCAAGTTTTTGAGTTTTGATAAAAGTGGTGAGTTAACCTCAAATGAGTTTAATAGTTTTTGTGAAGATTATGGGATAAGAAGGCATTTATCAGCTCCTAGGACTTCAGAACAAAATGGAGTTTTGGAGAGGAAGAACAATACAGTTCAGGAAGAAACAAGAGCCATGTTGAAGGAAGAAAATCTACCAGATGCCTATTAGAGAGAAGCTATTCATACTATAGTTTATATTCTCAATAGAGGACAAGCAAGAATAAATTGTTCAAAGACCCCCTATGAGCTATCGTACGGAAAAAATCCTAATGTGAAATATTTTAGAGTGTTTGGAAGTAAATGTTATATCAGGAGGGATGAAGAAATCTTAGGAAAGTTTGATGCAAGATCAGATGAAGGAATATTCTTTGGATATTCTACAAAGAGAAAGGCATATAGGTGCTACAACAAAAGGCTAAAGAAGATAGTTGAAAGTGCAAGTGTTAAAGTGGATGAAAAATCACATCAAAGCTTAGTGCTGATAGAAGGATATGAGTATGATGAACTCCCTTGTAGAGAAGAATCAAAATAAGAAGAGAAAGAAAAAGAGATGCTTGTGGAAGAGGAAGAAGTTTCAGAAAAGAATCCTAGGACTCCTAAGTGTGTGCTGAAAATCATTTTGAGGATAAAATAATTGGAGGTAAAAGATAAGGTGTGTTGACAATAAGAAAAGCTACCATGACATAGGAACATATAAAATTTTATTTACCTTTTGAGATAGAACCTAAAACATGATCAAAGTTATGAAAGAATAACTGAGGTAGATTGAGAAGAATCAAACATGGGAACTAGTCCCAAGACCAACAAACAAGAATGTGATAGGAACTAAATGAGTTTTTAGTTAAAAAATGAATGAGAATGGAGAAGTGGTTAGAAATAAGGCTAGGCTTGTTTGTAAAGGTTAGTCACAAGTGGAAGGAATATTTTGAAGAAAATTTTGCTCTAGTAGCAAGAATAGAGGCTATTAGGATGTTTTTGGGATTTGTGGCACATAAAAACTTTAGGGTATATCAGATGGATGTAAAGTCTGCATTTTTGAATGGTGAGTTAGAAGAAGAGGTATACATTGAACAAATAAAAAGTTTTCAATTATTAGAAGATCTTGATATGGTCTGCAGGTTGAAGAAGACATTTAATGGGCTCAAATAGGCCCCTAGAGTTTGGTATGCAAGATTGGATAGGTACTTATTGCACTAGGGATTCAAAAAGGGTACTGCAAATAACAACCTTTACTTCAAGGTTGAGAGAGATCAAATCCTGATTGTAGTTGTGTATGTTCATGACATAATATTTGGAGGAAATGAGGCAATGTGTAAGAGGTTTGCAAAGGAGATGCAAAATGAGTTTGAAATTGTATAGGAGCGAATTTGCACACCTTAGGAAAATTCCCCTTTCACATACCCTCACCTTAGAAAATCAAATCCAAAGGAAAAATTCCACATCACCCACCTGCCTTCCATCCACTTGGCGTTTGTCTTTTGCATCGGTGAGAGAATATTTGTCGAGGACGAACGCGCGATGCACAAACGTTTGCATGGCACACTACCATCCTTGACAGATTCTTACATCTAAAGTTGGCAGAGGCGTTACACACTTGATTGAGGCTGAATTGTAACGTCCCTCTTCAACCAACGCCGACCCACAAATGGCTTATTCCTTCTCATCCCACCTTCAAAAACATTCCTCATGCATTCATTTGATTCAATGGAAATCTTCTTGGCATCACTCTATGTATTCAATCTCTCTTTTCACTCTCAAGCAATATTCCAGCATTCCATTGTGAGCATTGCAGCAACTTTGAAGCTCCATCAACTCCACATTGCAAGTGTGAGGCAAGCCAAAGAAGTGTGGACTTGGAGTCTTGCGAGACCTCCCTTCATCACCGCTGCGGCTGTGGTGACTTTTCCAAATCCATACCTTGCATTCTTCTTCCATTGGATAGTGAGCTTTTGGGTGGAGGTGGTAATGCTTCGCTCCTCTCCTTTGTGATTTGATAGAGTAGCATAGTATTGCTTTGTAGTGTTCATTGCAATCTTTACTTTCTACTTCCTTTATCGCATATTCTACTTCGTTGATTTTTGGCTATCTGTGGAGGTGGAAACACCAAAACGGGGGTCTGATTGAGGCAGACCCCTATACAACCCTAATAATTTTCCCTATCTTGTTTGTGTGTAGGTGGACGTACACATGGAGCTAGCTGGTGAACTAGCGCTTTTGTGAGATTATCTTCATCACCCTATCTTTTATTTACTTGCTTTATCATCTTCGTATTTACTTTATGTACTTTCTCATTCTATATTTCCCATCAAAGTCAACTAGCTAGGCCGTTAGTAGGTTTTTTGGCAGTTTTTACTGTACTTCATGTTTTATGGTTGTATAGATGCCAGTGTGCCAGAGAGATGCTAGCGTGCTGCGCTATCATCCCATAACCACATTGTCGTCCTTGAATAGTGAGTTGTTTGAGGTGCAATATCGACTCCAAAAACTAGCTCGCTTAGCCGAAACCTGAAATACGAGTCTAAAGAGTGGAAAAAGCACTTCATAGTGCTCTTCATTCTCAATCCCCATCCTTTAGAGTGAGGTAAGTTAGGGCAGCCCTCCGTTCTCGGCTCTTTGTGACCTAGAGCCTTGACGTGGTTGGTCACCCTCTCTTACATTTTTGGTGAACTTGACATGGAGAGTGTCTACCCATTTGTCTATGTTGAGACTTTTTCCTCGTACTTTGTGATTGGTGTGACCTTGAGTGTTAGGAAGGTTTATGAGAATCACAACCGATTCCATGACTTTTGGGTATGTTTTCAGGAGAAGTGTGCGACACCTACCGATGGAGAAGATGAAAGTCACTTCTAGTTCCACCTCCACTTTTCCCACTGTTTAACTAATGAATTTACCACTAGTTTTCCTACAAACTACACCGACAAGATGGGTTTCATGGAAGAAACCACTCATGTGCCTACTTCTCCTGCATCCCCTACAACTTCGTTTGTAGATGAGGACGATGCAGTGCATATTCCTGCAAAAAACCTAATGGCATTAGATAATAGATTGCTAGACCTTGTGCATCACTTAGAGAAAGCACCAAACATGGCGAGAGCCACAAGGCTTGCAAGCGAGGTGATATAGTTTCTAGGGGAAGATCGAATAGGCTTGTAATTTCTACGTAGCCTCGCTGATCTAACCGATACCTATGTCCCTTTGTATAGGCCTAGATTGAGCACCACCCGAGGAGAAGTGCTCGATGCCTATGAAAGACAACTAGGTCTCTCAATACCCACTACATCCGTATGCATGGACGAATCAGGGCCCTCGATCATTATCTCTTCTGCTCCTCAAGAGCCCCACATTCTCAAGGTGAGTAAAACACCCCTTGGGTTCAATTTCACTCCTACTGCCCCTGGTGGCGAAGGCTCGGGTGGAATAAGTGGCAGTGGCTTTTGTAGTGGAGGCAATGCTAGCGGAGGTGGCCTTAGTGGAGGACACATAGGTGGTCTTGGTAGTGGAGGTGGCTCTGATGGAGGCCCTACTGCTGGTGGTGGCTCCAATGGAGGTCATAGTGGTGGCTCCAGAGGTGGTACTAGTGGTGGTGGTTCTAGAGGTTCCACTGGTCCTCTATCATCTATTGACCCTGTTTTGAATGCCCTGGTTCAGAACATGGGTTGTATGTAGAACTAGCTAGTGATTCTCTCTCAGGCCACTGCCCAGCCTATCTTTCAACCCTTCTTTCGACATAGCCCATTGTCGGTGACAATATTAAGTACTCCCTTCCCATAAGGAATGGAGATTCCCAAATTAAAAAAGTATGATGACAAAGGGGACCCACAAATGCACATGTTCACCTTTAATGCCATGTGTACAAAATTCTTCCATCACGATGCGTTGATGGAAAAATTATTTCCTTGATCTCTTAAGGATATAATGCTTGAGTGGTACTGTTCCTTACCCAACAATTCTATTTTCTCATTTGATCAACTTGTGAATTAGTTTCTTTGATAGTTCCAAGCCAACATCAGACCGAAGATGACCTTTTCGGACCTCATCCGATGCAAGCAAGGGGATAATGAGAAAATAATTGATTTCATAGCGTGGTATCAAGCACTTTTCTCATAGATCTCGTACCCACTACTTTTGACATGTAGAAGGTGAACTCATAGGGAACCTACAGAGACCTTGGCAAGAAATTTTACCCTTATGAGGTACCCTTGTTTCGCGCAACTGTTTGCAACATTACAAGAATATCAGCAGACGGTAGTTGAGTTCGGGGGATCCTCATGCTTCCATTCAGAAGGAAAGTCCATTGTATCGATCTCAAGAAAAGGTAAGGCTATTGCGAATGTAGTAGCCGCAACAAATGATAATGGCCTCAAATGCAACATAGAGTTCACAAAGCTAGCAAAATATTATTCTTCCATCTTGCAGAAGTTGCTGAAGGATAAGATAATAACCTTGGAGAACCCCAAACCTCTCAAGGAGCTTTACCATGATTGGTACAATGCAAATTCCTTCTATGAGTACCATCTAGTCAATGATCATGATATTGAACGCTGTATGCACCTGTGTCACAAGAGACATGACCGCATCGAGGATGGTACAATTCGTCTTGACGAGAGTAAAAAAAATATGAATAAATCGGTGGCGAAAGAAAATAGTGAGTTGCAAATATACATGGACCCATTTTTGTCACATTCTGCTAACTTTATTATTGATCCCTCTGATTCTACCACTCAACCTTCAGAATACGTTAACATGATCATGGTTGCTCCTTCCCTGCAACTTGCGACTCGCTCACCAGATGTGACATTCACTTCGCAGGACATGCCCTTGAAGAACAAGCCCTCTCCCCTCTACATTCCTACTCGTCTCAATGGGAACATTATGACATGGGTCTTAGTTGACCCTGCGAGTTGAGTGAATATCATTATGGAGGAGATATTGTGGCTGAATTCATTGCAAAGGGAGGAGTACAAAGAAACAAATTCTACCATTCGTACGCATGACGAATTTTCTCTCAAGCCATATATCTCAATAAATTTTTCCATCCTAGTTAGACCTAGGGTCGTAGACACAACCTTTGATGTTATTCCAAAATCAGATTTGTTTAGAGTGAAGTTAGGCATACCTTGGCTAGCTTCCATGAACGAAATTACTTCCGTCATTTATAAATGTTTGAAATTCTCACATGAAGGTGTTGTGCACGTGGTGCATGACACTGGATACCAGCCATTGGTGTCCAAAGGAGGCTACTTGTTAGATCATTTTTGGCCCGCCCTAGTCAGTCTGCTTCCCCCAAGAACAAACCTACTTTACAAAAACTATGTGAAGTATAAGACTGAGGACAAGGGACAACCAAATTTGAGCCTTTCGGTAGTGTAGCAGCAAGTTGCCTCCTCTTCTAGAAAGGGAAAGGAGAAGCCTGCCCATCTTCAGGGTGCCTCTTCCAGTCCTCTTTTTGAAGAAGATGTTTGGATGAATACTCTTGGCTTTTACTTAAGGAAACTATTCATATCGGCTTGGTGCAAACCCAAGATTCAGATATCTGATCTTCGTACTATACATCATGGACCTTGGCCCTACCTATATGGTAGAAGGAAGGGTTCTCAAGTGGAGTCCTCTACATCTCGACCTCCACGCCCCCCCACCACTGTTGGTCCAAAAGCAGGGAATGGTAAAATGCCCACTGTTGAGGCACTAGAGCCGACTCCACCCATTCTCTCTCAATCGCTTCCTCCTGCTCTCATTCAAGATTTTTTCCCTCTGTCAGAAACAACTGTGATGGACACCCCTATGATTGAGTAAGAGCCTTTTGTCCCTTCACAGCTGTTGGCCTATAGCTCAAAGAGTCACAGAAACTGCCTTGCATGTGAGCGCAAGCACTGGTGAAAGGCTTTGGCGGCTGAGCAGACCGCTTTATAGAAAAAGGAAGAGGAGATGACTGCCCCTATATCATGGCCTGTTGTTGTGTCCTCCTTTTTCCTCCTCTCTACTTCCATTCAATCGAGTTTAGTGTTGCTTTCGGCTTTTGATGTGAGCATGAGCACGCTTGACCCCAAAAAGGTGCATGTGTTTATCGCTCCTTCGGTCGAGCTGCCCCTTTTGATGTCCCTTCCGGACATCCCGCTATTCCCTAAACCTGTGGACATGCCAAATACCTCGGTGGTGCCCGTTGCGGTTTTCTCCTCCTCTGCACCTCTTGCCTCCTCTGTGGGGAGTTCACATCCTCTGATGAAGCAGAAAGTGGAGGTTGGCCCTTCCAGCAATGGAGGGCGTAAGAGGAGCCCATCTCCTTCAAAGGGTGTGTTGGAAAAACAAGGATAAACAACTGAGAGGGGGGTGAATTAGTTGTTACCAAAATCAGATTTATTCAACATTAATCAACCTTTAATCTCAGATCTAATAATTAACAATGCAAGCATAAATCAATAACACTTCAGAGACACATGAACAACAAGATTTTATACGTGGAAACCCTGTTAGGGGAAAAATCACGGTGGATGTTAGTCCACAAGATTATACCCTATTAAAATTATAATGAAGAGTAAATAGGGAATGCACAAGCATTCAGGCACACTACCTAGAGCTCACTGCTCAGAGGAAGGATCACTGCCTTACATACAATAATCAGATTAAATCCACCTGATGAGGTTGAACTGAGAAATTAGCTTCTACAAAAGCCTGATTAAAATTCCGGTTAGGCACATAAAAACTTCTACACACTCTGCTCAATCTCTTCCACACTTTGCTTAATCTCTTTCACACTTTGCTTTTCTCTTGAATTATTTGATCTTTATTCGTACATGTAGTTCACTTACACACCGATCATACATCAGAATGAGGAAAACAACCACTCTTATATATCCGCTACACAGATTTACATCAACTACTCTGTCAACCACAAATAAAGAATAAATTACAACTATCGACCTCAATACATAAATAAATCTTAATGCACACCAACCTAAGTCGGTCACAACATAGTGAGGACCGAAAAAAACACCTTCGAACACACCAAACAATAAAAGATTAATCCTCATGGATCCACAACACACTACTACCATCATGTCGGCCAAGAACATGAAAACTCAAGCACACATCAGAAGAATCTCCGATCACGATCACACAAAATAATGCGGACGTAGAAAGGATAGAGAACGATCTAGACTCATCCATGAACATCAAAGGACCATGCACAACAACTGAAATTGCTAGAATTTCATCCTCTTCTTCCAAGAACACCTGCTACAGTAACAAAATGATTGTAGGAACACAAAGCTTCATAACTTGCTCAAATCTTGATGCGTACCACTGAAACTTTCAGACAACATACTAGATAGACTCAACAACAAACCCTTTAATGCACACCTTCTGATTATGAACTTACAACACTTTCCAACACTCTGACCATCTCAGCTTCATTGGCTGCTTGCAATATATTTATTACAATTTTCTCAATCTCCTCGACATATACAACCTTCAGAATCACCAATTCTAATAATGTTGACATCAATGACAACCACATATCAAAAACACAACCATAAAATCCAACAATCTCCCCCTTTGGCATTGATGGAAAAACATGATGTGAAAAATACCATCAACCCAACTAGCTCTTCTCCAACAATCTCCCCCTTAGATTGTGCACTCTTTTCCTATTTTCTCCTTCCATTTTATTCTTCTCCCATGTTTTTCACTTTGCTCGTCTCCCCCTTTGACATCAATGGAAAAGGTACACATGCTCTTATCCTCATATTTAGCACATATGACTACTCCCCTTGAGTAACAGTCACCACAACATCAATCTGGAATAAGATATGGCTATGAGTTCATGGACTGATGCAAGGACCTGCATCTTAGTTCATATTAGGAGGGGAAATCACCCCTAACTTGCCTCTAAGGTACTCAAAATTATCCTTAGGCAATGGCTTAGTAAAGATGTCTGCAATTTGCTCCTTGGTAGGTATATACTCCAGTCTAACTTCTTTGTCACTTACTTTATCTCTCAAGAAGTGATATTTGATGAATATATGCTTTGTCTTTGAATGCATATTGGATTCTTAGAAATGTTTATGGCACTTAAATTGTCACATAATATGGCAATGGGTTCTTCATACTCAATTCTGACATCTCTCATCATTTTATTCATCCACAATACTTGAGTACAACTATTTGCAGTAGCAATATATTCTGCCTCAGCAGTAGATAATGAAACAAAATTCTACTTTTTGCTTAGCCAAGATACCAACTTCTTTCCTAAAAAGAATGCACCACCACTTGTACTTTTCCTGTCATTAACATCACCTACCCAATCTGCATCTGTAAAGGCATTCAGATTAAGATCATCATCGTTAGGATACCAAAGACCAAGATCAACTGTCCCTTTCAGGTATCTGAAGATTCTTTTCACAATAGTCACATGAGACTCTTTAGGATCAACTTGATATCTAGCAACCATGCATACAACATTCATTATATTTGACCTGGTCTGAGTCAAGTAGAGTAACCCACCAATCATTGACTTGTATCTTGTTTGATTTGCTTTAGGAGAATCATCATTTTGTGTAAGTTTGCATACAGTTACCATAGGTGTATCAACTAGTTTTGAGTCTTCCAAGCCAAAAATTTTCATTAAATCTTTTACATATTTGGACTGGGATATAAAGATTCCATCATCTAACTAAGTGATTTGTAATCCTAAGAAGAATTTTAGTTCTCTAATCATTGAAATTTCAAACTCACTTTTCATTTCATCAGAAAAATTCATACACAAATCATCATCACCTTCAAAAATAATGTCATCAACAAAGACTTTAATGATTAATTATTTATTTTGATCCAACTTGAAATACAAATTGTTGTCGGAAGTACCTTTATTGAATCCAAGTTTCAATAAGTATTTGTCCAATCTAGCATACCAAGCTCTAGGAGCTTTCTTAAGTCCATATAGAGATTTCTTCAATCGACATACCATGTCTTTTTCATCAGTTAGTTGAAATCCATCTGGTTGCTCAACATAGACTTCCTCTTCTAGTTCACCATTTAGAAATGTTGACTTTACATCCATCTTATAGACTTTGTAATTCTTGAAAGCAGCATAGGCAAGAAATAATCTTACAACTTCAATTCTAGCAACAAGGGTAAAAGTTTCTTCAAAATCAATACCTTCCATCTGTGAGTACTCTTTGCAAACCAGTCTTGCTTTGTTTCTAACCACTTTACCTTGTTCATTTAGCTTATTCTGAAACACCCATTCGGTTCCAATCACATTTTTGTTTTGAGGTCTAGGAACAAGATCCCATGTATCATTTTTCTCTATCTGCATTAGTTCTTCGTTCATGGCTTCCATCCAATAGTCATCTTTGCGTGCTTTATTGATATTGCTAGGCTTAGTTTTGGAAATTAGACAATACTCTTCTAAAATTCTTCTTCTAGTTTGCATACCCTTGCTCTTATCTCCTATGATCTGACTGTCAGAATGATTTCGCCTTATACTTGGGAGTTTTATGATTTTCTCTAACTTCTTGTTCGTGTGTTCTTTCTTCTGCACTTTTGCTAGTTTCTACTTCTTGATTCCCTTGGTTCACCGAAACAATTTGAAGTTGATTTTGTGTCTGAACATTATTTCCATTGTTAGTACTATCATGTTGATCATCCAAATCATATCCACTACATTTGGATGGTTTATCAATATCTTCATCAACTTTGACATTTGCACTTTCAACCATTTTATGCAACCTTTTATTAAAGCACCGGTAAGCTTTGCTCTTAATAGAGTAACCTAGAAAGATTCCTTCATCACTTCTAGCATCAAACTTGCCTATATCATCATCTCTCTTAATGTGGCATTTGCTTCCATTTTTTTTGAAATACTTGACAGTAGGCTTATAACCAAACCATAGCTCAAAAGGAGTCTTACTAGAATTATTGTTGACACTTACCTGGTTAATGGTATACACAACAGTACTTACAACTTCTCTCCAGTAGAAATGAGGAACATTTGCTTCCAACATCATAGTTCTAGTAGTGTCTAGAAGGGTTTTGTTCTTTCTTTCAACAACTCCATTTTGTTGAGGGGTCCGGGGAGCAGATAGTTGTCTTTGGATTCCATGCTCTTCACAAAAAGAATTAATTTCCTGGGAAGTGAATTCACCACCTCTGTCTGACCTTAAGAATTTGATCTTTTGGCCTGTCTCATTCTCTGCCATAGCTTTGAAGCTTTTGAAGCTTTCTAATTCTTCATGTTTTTCTCTTAAGAAAGCAACCCATATCATTCTAGAGTAATCATCAATAAACAACATAAAATACCTTTCTCCTTGAAGACTTGATTCTGGATGGACCACATAAGTCAGTATGTATCAAGTCTAGTACTCCATTAGAGTTATACTGTTTGCTCCGGAAAGAATTTCTAGTATGCTTTCCCATTTGACATTCCTTGCACATAGTGTTAGTAGGCTTCACTAACTTAGGAAGATCTCTTACTGCTTGAGTAGATCTTATCTTGAAAATGTTATCAAAGTTCACATGACACAACCTCCTATGCCATAACCAACTCACATCAACTTGAGAAATTAAACAACTTTCACTAGCGACACTCAATTGAAAAATATTACCTCTTGTTTTTGTACCTGAAGCAATCACATTTCTACAACTTCCCCTTATTCTATACTTACCATCCTTGAACTAAATATTGTAACCCTTGTCTACCATCTATCCAACACTCAACAAATTATGCTTTAAACCTTCTACATAAAGAACAACATCAGTATTGTGCTTACCACCAAAAGAAATAGCGCCTCTGCCACGAATCACACCAAAAGTGTTGCCTCCAAATCTTACAACACCACCATCATAGTTTTCCAAGCTTACAAACTTGGTTTTGTCACCAGTCATATGATGTGAACATCCATTGTCAATTACCCACTCATCATTTTCTTCAATTTTTTCTGCAAGAGCTTTCTCAACATTCACATTACTAGTAAATTCAGTGGACACCAGAGTATTTTCTTTGATAGCAATGAATACCCATTCATCCTCATTTCCAGTTTTTTTATCAGATTCATCATCAGTTACACCTTCTTCAACATAATAACATTTCTTTTGAAATCTAGTCTTCTCAGGTTTGTGCTTAGAATCTCTTTCAGGACATCTTGATGCAAAATGACCTATCTTACTGCAAGAAAAACATTTAATAGGTAGCTTTCCTTTGTAATTACCTTGTCCTCTGGCTTCTCTTTTCACAATCAGTGCTTCCAGTTCTTCTAGTTCTCTTTCTTCGTCTTCAATCAGTTTCATTTCTTCTTCATACTTGAATGTCTTCTTGGAACTCTCTCTCAGATTGTATCTCTGTTGGATTTTTCTGGATACGATAGCTTTGAATGGTGACTCTGTCTTAGGAGTAGATGCACCAAATTCACTTAACTCAAAGGCAACAAGTTTTCCAATCAGCATGTCTCTTGTCACATTTGTCACTATCATAAGTTCATCAATAGCGTGATCTTTTGTTTTGTAAGAGGGACACACAAATCTAAGTATCTTAGCCACAATCTCTTCTTCATCCAAGGTTCCACCGATACATCTAATGTCCATCACTAATTCATTTATCTTTTGTGAGAAAGAAAAAATGTTTTCATCTTCACTGATCTTCATGTTCTCCCACTTGCCTTTCACACTTTGTAGCTTAGCACTTTTCACTAGTGCATCTCCTTCATACAATGTCTCCAATTTTTTCCAGATCTCATGTGCAGTCTTCAATCCTATCACATTTGTCATCTCCGAATTTGTCAAAGCACTCAACAATGCTTTTATGGCCCTGGTATTAACTTCTGCTTGGTTGATCTCATCTTTAGAGGAGGGACCATTCTGAGGAATAGTATATGCACTCTGTGTGATCTTCCAGAAAGGCTCACCAATGCACTTCAAATGACACTCCATTCTGACTTTCCATAGAGAGTAGTTTGTACCACCGAATCTAGGACTGCCCTTCTTGTATGATGCCATCTCGGATCACCTCAAGCTATTAAACTTCTTCAAAGGAACTATCTATGATACCAATTGTTGGAAAAACAAGGATAGACAACTGAGAGGGGGGGTGAATCAGTTGTTACCAAAATAAGATTTATTCAACATTAATCAACCTTTAATTTCAGATCTGATAATTAACAGTGCAAGCATAAATCAATAACACTTCAGAGACACATGAACATCAAAATTTTATACGTGGAAACCCTGTTAGGGGAAAAACCACGGTGGATGTTAGTCCACAAGATTATACTCTGTTAAAAGTATAATGAAGAGTAAATAGGGAATGCACATGCATTCAGACACATTGTCTAGAGCTCATTGCTCAGAGGAAGGCTCACTGCCTTACATACAATAATCAGATTAAATCCATTTGATGAGGTTGAACTAACAAATTAGCTTCTACAAAAGCCTGATTACAGTTCCGATTAGGCACATAAAACTTCTACACACTCTGCTCAATCTCTTCCACACTTTGCTTAATCTCTTTCACACTTTGCTCTGCTCTTGAGTGATTTGATCTTTATTCACACATGTACTTCACTTACACACTGAGCATACATCAGAATGAGGAAAACAACCGCTCTTATATATCCAGTAAACGGATTTATATTAACTACTATGTCAGCCACAAATAAAGAATAAATTACAACTGTCGGCCTCAATACATAAATAAATCTTATTGTGCACCAATCTAAGTTGGTCACAACATAGTGAGGACCCAAATAAACACCTTCGACCACACCAAACAATAAAAGATTAATCCTCATGGATCCGCAACATGCTACTACCATCATGTCGACCAAGAACATGAAATATTGAGCACACATCAGAAGAATCTTTGATCACGATCACACAAAACAATGCAGACGTACAAAAAGGATAGAGAATGATCTAGACTCATCCATGAATGTCATAGGAACATGCACAACAACTGAAATTGCCAGAATTTCATCCTCTTCTTCCAAGAACACCTGCTACAGTAACAAAATGACTATAGGAACACAAAACTTCATAACTTGCTCAAATCTTGATGCGTACCACTGAAAATTTCAGACAACATACTAGATAGACTCAACAACAAGCCCTTTAATGCACACCTGCTAGTTATCAACTTACAACTCTTTCCAACACTCTGACCTTCTCAGCTTCACTGGCTACTTGCAATATATTTATTATAATTTTCTCAATCTTCTCAACATATACAACCTTCAAAATCACTAATGCTAATAGTGTTGACATCAATGACAACCACATATCAACAATACAACCACAACATCCAATAGGGTGGCCCTGCACTAGCTTGTTCCATTCTACTATTGGAGCAAGTTTTGGCTTCTCTTGAGTTTATCATCGCTCCTGAGTCACTCGGTGAGCCAAGCGGTGAACCTCGGGCTTCGTCCTGCCTGTCCATTGAGGTATGACATGGCATTCCTGTAAAGTGCATGCTCAAGTCTTTGGACAAGGTCCTTGCCTTGTTGCCAATCTTCACAAAATCGCTAACCATAGCTCCACAAGAGCCGAGTGGAGAAGACCTTGCGGGGCCTTCTTCCTTAGGCCTTGTTGCAGGCGCGTCACAAGCTCCTCCCATTAATATTCCACCACTACAGGCTCGTTCACCTTATCCTTATAATGATCTAGATTGGGAAGCAGATGACCTCTTGGTCGATGAGTGTTAGGGGGAGACCTCTTCTTTATCTTTAGGTTAGATGTGTGTGTGTTGTGATGTGTTCCCTCATTCTTGCATTATTTGTTCCTAGATGACCCTTGTCACCCTTGTTGGTGCTTCGATATAAGAGTGATTTTGTGTTATGAACCTTCTTCTATTTGTGTCATCATTCTTCCCCTGTTATGTGTTTTGACTTTCGGCAAATCAGGGATGATGCAATGTGTTGGGGGCATTTAGGCTTCCCTTCCATGTTGACCCGATTTTTTTTAACTTTTTCTTCTAATGCATTCTTCATATGGTCTAATACAGTAGGGGGTTGATGATAGTTCATTTATATACTATTATTATACTTATATATTTATGAGCAGCTCTGACCTTGAAATATCAGATCGCCCCTGTGTCCTCTGTTTGTGATGTCTTTTGTTTTTTTCCTTATCTTTTTCTCTTCTTTGCTTGAGTTGTCCCTCATATGTGTGACAAAGCCACTTTCACAATGCTTTGATTTTCAGAAAGTGATTTCGTTGCCAACGAATCCTTTCTTGAAAATCCTAGTAAGATTTTTTAAAAATTGCATTCTCGACTTGGACCCCTAGCAGAACATTTCCTTCATCATGGGTTTGAAAGAAAGAACTTGAGAACTTTCCTCCAAGAAGGGAAAAACCTTTTCTTGTGAGAGAATCCTCGACCTTCCCCTTGCAAGGGGGCATCTTCTTCCTTTCGAATTCCTTGATGAAGTGAACATTTTTCGAAAGGATTCCTTGATGATGAATTGATTTGATAAAAAAACATCTCTTTTACACTCTCAAATAGCGTGTCCCTTGAGTGGACCCCTTTTCTTTTGAAGGGTTCTTGAGGGACCCCTTTGAAAGCCCTTCAATTTGTTGACTGTCTGATTGTTCGTTTGCGTGGCTGCTTTATTTTTTGACATGTTTTGTCTGCAGATTAACATGTTGCTTTGCAAGTATGTCTCTAAAGCCACTTTCCAGTCTGACTTTGCGGAGTTGCCTTACATTGGGCTTCCTTCATGAGAGAGAACTTGGGGGTTGCCTTCTTGCAGGTCCACAGGCCTGTAAGGCACACACTTCACTGGGCTTCCTTCATGAGAGAGTACTTGGGGGTTGCCTTCTTGTAGGTTTGTGAGCTTGTGAGACACTTACATCCTACGAGATTTTTCCATCGTTGGTCCAAGGGCCTTCAATGTACTTTATGTAACTTCATAGTTCTGCGGGGCTATAGAGTCCTTTTTTAAAAAACTCCCTAGGGAGAGTACCTGTGGAGTCCTTTGCCTACCCTACACTTTCAAGTTCACCAGATCACAGTCTGTTTCCTCGAGGATTTAGGTATGCATTTCTATCCCTTCGATCTACTTTATCGAACACTCATTGATACTCGTGCTCGCTAAAGTGGGGGAAAAATGTATAGGAGCAAATTTGCACCCCTTAGGAAAATTCCCCTTTCACATACCCTCACCTTAGAAAATCAAATACAAAGGAAAAATTACGCATCACCCACCTACCTTCCACCCACTTGGTGTTTGTCTTGTGCGTCAGTGAGATAATATTTTTCAGGGATGAACGCGCAGTGCATAGATGTTTGCACAACGTGCTGCTGTCCCTGACGGATTATTGCATATGAAGTTGGTAGATGCGTTACACACCCGATTGGGGCTGAATTGTAACATCCCTCTTCGACCAACCAATCCGAAAACAACTCATTCCTTCTCATCCCACCTTCAAAAAAATTCTTCATGCATTCATTTGATTCTCTGGAAATATTCTTGGCATCACTCTACACATTCAATCTCTCTTTTCACTCTCAAGCAACATTCTGACATTCCATTGTGAGCATTGCAGTAGCTTTGAAGCTCCATCAACTCCACATTGCAAGTGTGAAGCAAGCCATAGAAGTGTGGGATTAGAGTCTTGCGAGACCTCCCTTCATCACCGTTGCGGCTGTGGTGACTTTGCCAAGTCCATACCTTGCATTCTCCTTCATTGGCTAGTGAGATTTTGGGTGGAGGTGGTAATGCTTTACTCCTCTCCTTTGTGATTTGATAGAGTAGCATAGTATTGTTTTGTCTAGTGGTCATTGCAATTTTTACTTTCTACTTCCTTTATCACATATTCTACTTCATTGCTTTTTGGATGTCCATGGAGGTGGAAACACCGAAACGGGGGTCTGATTAAGGTAGACCCCTATACAACCCCAACAATTTTTCCCATCCTTTTTGTGTGTAGATGGACGTACACATGGAGCTAGCTGGGGAACTGGCGCTTTTGTGAGATTATCTTCGTCACCCTAGCTTTTATTTACTTGCTTTACCATCTCCGTATTTACTTTTTATACTTTCTCAATTTGTTTTTCCCATCAAAGTCAACTAGCTAGGCCGTTAGTAGGTTTTCTAACAAAATTTTTACTGTACTTCATGTTTTCTGGCTATACGGACGCCAGCGTGCCATGTTGTTGTTGTAGAATCGCTCTGCTGTCCTTGGATAGAGAGCTGTCTGAGGTGTAATACCGATTCCAAAAACTAGCTCGCCTAGCCCAAACCTGAAATCTATGTTTGAAGAGTGACGAAAGCACTTCATAGTGCTTTTCATTCTCAATCCCCATCCTTTAGAGTGAGGTAAGTTACGGTAACCCTCCACTCTTGGCTCTCCATGACCTGGAGCCTTGACATGGTTGGTCCCCCTCTCTTACAAAAATGCCAATGTTTGGGGAGATGACTTTCTTCCTTGGGCTACAAATAAGTCAATTATAAAAAAAAATTATATTCTTTTCACAATCAAAGTATATCAAGGAAATGTTAAAGAATTTTGGAATGGATGATTCTAAACTAGTATGTAGTCCCATGGCTGTAGGTAAGAAATTAAGAAAAAATGATGAATCTCCTAAGACAGATTAGACCAAATATAGATCCATGATTGGTCGATTACTATACTTAACGACAACTAGACTTGATATTATGCATGCAATATCTTGTGGCTAGATTTCAAGAAGATCTTAGAGAATCACAGGTGGCAATAGTCAAAAGGATGTTTAGATACTTGAAGAGCACTTTGGAATATGGTCTATTGTATTCTAATGATATTGAATTTTGTTTTTGTTTTTATACAGATGCAGATTGGGAAGGTTGTGCAAATTAAAAAATAAGTACAAGTTAAGGTTCTTTCTTCCTTGGAAACTGTTCAACACAAAAACTGCCAAAACCTGCGGTTTTTATATTTACCTTTGCGGTTGTGCCTTAAAAATACAAATGCTCACTGCCCTCGGAGCGCTCCACGTGGCTTCCTCACGAAGCATTTCACTTTTCTTTCGCTTCGCTTTTTGGCAGTCTCCATCTGCGTACCACATGGCTCTCTCTGGTTGTTTTCCGAGTTGGGCCCACCTCGTACTTTATTTTGCTCGGAGCACTCCACGTGGCTCCCTATCAAGGCTTTCTCCTGGGCATCTTTTCAATTTTTTGCCAGGCTCCATCTGAGTGACACGTGGTGATTGCTTTTGTAGTAGTTACCTTGGAAATGCCGCTGAACTTTTTGTACTCGCCTACTGCTGAGTTTCTTGCTGTGGTGCCGCGTGTTCTCTCCTGTTGCTGTGTGGTTTTCCATTCTATGTCGTGGCTTCGCTAGCATGCTGCTAGCTGATCGATGATTGTTGTGGCCACTTGAGATGATCTGAGCCATCGGTCTCTGCTTGTGGTTTTCTTTTTTCTCGATGCATTTTCAGGCGGTCGGCTGGCCCATAGATACGACCATGTTTCTTTTATAAAGGTTGTTGATTAAGTTTGCAAAAAACTCCTAAACACTAGGAAGAAAGCCTTTGTAATAGTTTCATTTAATTCGAAGACTTCGGACAGTGCCAAATAAATTCGGCCTTTCTATTTTCAAGCATTTGTTAGAACTATTGGACTGTGTTGTTATCTTCTTTTCGTATGAATGCCTGTTCTTCAGTTTCTGTAACTTTTCATAGCTCAATGAATACAGATCATGTTTCTTCGACTCCTCTGTGTTAGACAAAGTTATGCTTGATTATATTATGCAAATTAGAGGGTATTTTTATGTGACAAGTGCTTTTGAGAAAAATAACTTAATTAACAACATTTTGGTGGTTCGGGCCTTTGCATTTTGCACTGTGCTCTGTTGAAATTCGTTTATGATCTTGGCGCATCGCTTGTAGTGTAGTTTTTACATTCTTATTATCTTTCTAACCCTTTTCTCCCCACTAAACGAAGAGTCGGCTTCGATAAAATCTCGGAGGTCACTTAGCTAGTGCACAATGTCCCCCAATAGCTAAGTTTCCCATAAGACTACTACTACATGCAAAATTCTACGTCAACAGTTCTTTTTCTGGCACGCCCGGTGGGACTGTGAACTAGCGCGTTCGCCTGAGTTTTATAAGTGTGTATGAGCCATTGGCCTGTAACTAGGTCGTAGGCTGCAAGAGTCCCTGGCCAGCTCATACCGCCTTTAGTTTCTATGCATCCGAGAGGTCGCCGAGGTAGCCCTTCACCTCCTCCGTCTCCTCCTTCTACGCCATCGCCTAATCCACCTACACCTATGGCTGCTAGAAATTATGTAGCCTGGGACTCCGATAGTCCATTAGTAGCACCTGTGCCTCCTGCAGTATGGGCCCCCATCCCTACTTCCACTCTAAAAGCTATCCCTAAATATTATGGGGATGAATCAAAGACACCAACGGAGCATCTGCAAGATGTAGCAGACGTATGTCTGGTACATGGCGTATCGAACAAAAATGTAGCCCTCATATTGTTTGCCGCCTCTTTCCAAGGAAAGGCGCTAAACTGGTACAAGACATTACAAGCTAGTACTATTGCTACTTGGGACCAGCTCGGAACCCCATTTTACGAGCGTTTTTCGAACGCTGGCGACAAATCTTCGCTATACCATTAGCTAGCAAACATAAAGTGAGCTCCTCATGAAGCTCTGCCTGATTTCAATGCGAGGTTCCATTCGACCTGGCAGAGAGTGCCTGTTGGCAGCCGACCACCTCCGGATCTAGCGTTCATGTTCTACCTAAAGTCAATCAATGCCGATATCTCCATGATGTTACAAGCTCTGGGCGGAGAAAATCTTCCTGATGCTTATGCCTTGGCTGTCGCTGTAGAAAATAATCTGATCGCTACAGGAAAGTTAGCACTGAGACCCATCATGCCATTGTTCCCCGAGTGCAACGCTGCAGAGGTCGAAGTTGCTTCCACCAATGCCCCTACGACTCCTCCCCAATCTATGTACGTCTATCCCGGAAGTATTCTGAGTCCACTTCCACCAAAGGCGTTGACGACAGCTCCTGTGCCTAATCTCATGGCCGTCGAGATGAACGAGATGATTTGAGCCGTCGGTCTCTGCTCGTGGTTTTCTTTTCTCTTGATACATTTTCAGGCGGTGGGCTGGCCCATAAATACGGCCATGTTTCTTTTATAAAGGTTGTTGATTAAGTTTGCAAAAAACTCCCGAACACTGGGAAGAAAGGCTTTGTAATAGTTTCATTTAATTCGAAGACTTCGGACTGTGCCAAATAAATTTGGCCTTTTTGTTTTCAAGCATTTGTTAGAACTATTGGACTGTGTTGTTATCTTTTTTTCGAATGAATGCCTGTTCTTCAGTTTCTGTAACCTTTCATAGCTCAATGAATACAGATCATGTTTCTTCGACTCCTCTGTGTTAGACAAAGTTATGCTTGATTATATTATGCAAATTAGAGGGTATTTTTACGTGATAAGTAATTTTGAGAAAAATAACTTAATTAACATCATTTTGGTGGTTCGAGCCTTTGCATTTTGCACTGTGCTCTGTTGAAATTCGTCTATGATCTTGGTGCATTGCTTGTAGTGTAGTTTTTACGTTCTCGCTATCTTTCTAACCCTTTTCTCCCCACTAAACGAAGAGCCGGCTTTGATAAAATCCCGGAGGTCACTTAGCTAGTGCACAATGTCCCCCAATAGCTGAGTTTCCCATAAGACTACTACTACATGCAAAATTTTGCGTCAACAGAAACATACTAGTTTCTTGGTTAAGTAAGAAGAAAAATTCAGTGTTACTATCTATTGTAGAGGCAGAATATATTGTTGCAACATCTTGCTGCACACAAGTGTTGGGGATGAAACAAACATTGAAAGATATCAGAGTATCATATGATGAACCTATTTCTATCTTGTGTGATAATACAAGTGCTATTAACATTTCAAAAAATCTTATAATGCATTTAAGAACAAAGCATATTTCTATTAGGTATCAGTTTTTAAGAGAGAAAGTTGTTGAGGATGAAGTAATGTTGGAGTATGTGCCTACAAAGGATCAAATAACATACATTTTAACAAAGGTACTTCCAAAAGATACATTTGAGTATCTCAGACATAATCAAGGGGTTATTGCCCCTCCTATTCTCAACTACATGCATAAGATGGTGTATTTGTCCAAGGAAGCAATTCAAGATGTATTTTTTTTGTCCTGGACTGATGAAGGCTACCTCTTAGGGGAAGTAGGTAGTTGTGTCTTTGGTTGGTGCAGTCAAGCATAACATATATTGTACCTAAAATTTGGAGAGAGAAGTATGCAGATGCTTCCCTTTGCCATTAATGCCAAAGGGGGAGAGAGTGAAGTCTGAAAAACATAGGAAAGAAGGTGTAAGAGAGAGGGACCAACCACATCAAGGGTCTAGGTCACGGAGAGCCGAGAGCGGAGGGCTGCCCTAACTTACCTCACTCTAAAGGGGTGTTTCAGATAGGGGTCGAGAATGATGAGCACTATAAATTACTTCTATCACTCTTTAGACCTGAAATCCAAGTTTAGGCTAGGCGAGTTGGTTTTCAGAGTCAATACTGCACCTCAGTCAACTCTTTGTTCGAGGACGACAATGCAATTCTTGGACGACAGTGCAACGAATTGGCATCTCTCTGGTGCGCTAGCATCTATATGACCAAAAAACATGAAGTACAATATGAACTACCTAAAAATGAACTAACAACCTAGTTGGTTATTCTTAAATGAATAAAATAGAATGATAAGATGTGAAAAGTACAAATGAAGATGATAGAGCAAATAAATAAAAGCTAGGGTGATGAAGATGATCTCACAAAAATGCATGTTCACTAGCTAGCTCCACACGTACGTTAACCTACACACAAGAAAGGGGAAATTGTTAGGGCTGTATAGGGGCCTGCCTAATTCAAACCCCCATTTTGGTGTTTCCACCTCCACAGACAACTAGAAAGCAATGCAGTAGAAATATGTGATAAAGGAAAGAAGAGAGAATAAAAACACTACAAAACAATACAATGCTACTCAACCAAATCACAAAGGAGAGGAGTGAAACATTACCACCTCCACCCAAAAGCTCACTAGCCAATGGAGGAGAATATGGACTTGGCAAGGTCACCATAGCCTCAACTGTGATGAAGGGAGGTCTTTAAAGACTCCAAGCCCACATTGCTATGGCTTGCTTCACACTTGCTATGTGGAGTTGATGCAGTGTTCTTGTTGCAATGGAGTGTTTAAGTGCTGCTTGAGAGTGAAGTGAATGCTGGAAATGCTAAGAGATGGCTTGAGAATGTGTGTAGAGATCAAATGAAGTGAGAATGGGTGAATTTGAAGGAAGAATGAGGAAAAATAAGGCATTTTCGGGTTAGTTGGTTGAAGAGGGTTGTTACAATTCGTCCCCAATTGGGAGTGTAGCGCCTCTGCCAACTTCAGATGCAAGAATCTATTAGGGACGGTAGCGCACCGCACATGCGTCCCCAACAAATATTCTCTCACCGACACAATAGACAAATGCCAAGTGGAAGGAAGTCAGTTGGATGATGTGGAATTTTGCCTTCAGATTTGATTTTCTAAGGTGGGCATGTGTGAAAGGGAAATTTGTGTAAGGGGTGCAAATTCACTCCTATACATAAGGAGAGATAAGTCTAGGGAAAGAAATACCCAAGTAAGGGGGGGAGCTACTTGAGAGTTGGATTTACTTTTGTTGTTGATGGTTTTTTAGAAAGCGTTTCCATCAATGACAAAGGGGGAGATTTTTGCACTATGTTTTCATTAGTACATTGTCATTGATGTCAACCTCTAGTGTGGTTATGATGAGAAGGTGTTTGTGATGTTGAGAAAGTGTTGCAGATGCAACAAGTTCACTTGGTTTCCAAGTTTTTTTGAGAAAATTTTCATAAAGAGTGTAAAAGGTGGAAATGGCGTGTTCCGCGTTGTGCTCCACATTTCTTCATTCTTGAAGATGTGCTTGTGCGTTTTAGATGTGATGATCAAAAGTCTTTAAAGGTGTTATGTCTAGAGTTGCAAGTTCTTGATCTTGTGGCAGTAGAAGATGTGTTTGACAATGCTTGACTTGTGAAGGAGGATATCTAGGAGAAATGGAATTGCTCCACATTTCTCTGCGCTGAAGTTTCTTGTCTTGCAAATTTAGGAATGTGCTAATGATGATTATATGTATCTTCCCTTGGATGGTTTTGTGTTTAGCTATTCCACAAGCTTAGTTCATGAGTTGTATCTCAATGGTAGTTTGATTGGTTGCACAAGATGATAGCATTCTCAGTTACATGTGTTTGTGCCAATGTTTTTGAATATGTTGTTGGTGTTGGAATATTCCAAGAATTTGTGTAATGTTGCTATGTGGTCCGTAGGATGTCTCCAAAATTTGTGGAGTGTGAATTTGGTTGCTTTATAGTGTTAATGTTAGTTTGGCCGACTTGGTGTGTTAGTCATTTGTGGATGTGCTTCGTTGTTTGTGGAAGCATGTTGTAGCATGTTAGTGTAGTTTTGGGTCCTAGTTGACCCTTGGTGTTGTTTGGCTTCACTTCTTTCCACCACAAAGGTATCTAGTTCCAATCTATTTGGTGGTTGCATGTTTGAGGTGCGTACATTTCATTAAAGCCAACCTAGAGAAGATTGTTCGAGGTCACAAAGGATATATATGTAGGGTCAATTGTTGGATAAGTGTGTGATGTGATGTGTGGTGTGAAATGATGTGTGCGATTGTGTGTTGAGATTTGAGTGTGAGCATGAATGCCTCAGACTACCAAAAGCAGTGAGCAAAAGGTGTCTATATTTTAGTGTTTCTGAAGTTTCTCGAGGCAGTGAGCTGAAGGTGGTGGATGGTTGTGCTAGTTTCTCCTATTGCTTTGAGGTAGTGAACCTCCTTGTAATAGTTTCCTTCTATTCTCTTTGTAATCCAAAAGAAGTGATCTTCCTAGGTAGTGAGCCTTTCTCTTTTGGACAGTGAGTGCTCTGCGTAGTGAGCCTTTCTGACAGTGAGCCTTTTGTAATTGGTATTGATATTCATAGAGTGAGTTAATCCTCATCGTGGTTTTTACCTTATTGGGTTTTTCATGTAAAATCTGGTGTTCTATTGTGTATGGTTGTGGATGTTTCATTCGTTTACATTCATACTGATGCTTAATAAGGGTTTGAAGGTTTTAATGCACAGCTGATTCACCCCCCCTCTCAGTTGTCCTGTGTACCTAACACCTTTGTGTATAGTGAAAGTAGGCTTTACAAAAGTTTGGTTCTAACCATAAATTATATAAGTAAATGAATCATTTCCAAACCAACTACTTGTTAATTTAGATGCTTTTTTTATGCTCACTTTATTCAAGATGTGAAAATCAATACAATCTATTGTTGCCATTTTCTCCATGGGGTGTAAAGTTTGCTGCCCACTTAGATTATCTAACAAGATAAATGACACCAATACTTAATGATCATTATATCAAGCTCCTTATTGATCGTGTCCTTTAATAAGTATATTAATTTTTGAGGTCTATCAAATAAGAATTTTTAATATGTTTAATATGTATTTCGCTCTTAATAATATTTTATAAAATTGAACTTTGATGGAAAATATAAGGATAACCCATAGATTTTAGGTGGAGCTTGCATTAAGAGGAGCTCTAATGGTAAAATCATTATGGTCATTCCAAAAAATTCAAAATAACACAAACAATGAAGCTAAGGCCCAAGAATTAGTCACATGTATTAGTATTTATGCTAATTTGGGGGTATCTAAACTAATAAATGAAGGGGATTTCATGTGCGTCATGCATGCCTTGAAGAGAGGGTGCTCACATAATTGGAAGCTAAATGATAAAATCCAAAGTCACTTGGACTTGGTTTAGTCTCTTTTTGAGTTTGTAATTAGTCATTGCTATAGGGTGACAAAAAAAGTTGCCTTCAACTTGGAAAATATAGCCATTGTCAATGAACATGCTTTTGGTAAATTCTTCCCCATTGGTATGGTAGGATGCTCAACTAGACAAGTTGGTTCTTAACAAATTTGTGGGTATATGTGTCCCTAGTTAGCATGGTTACATCCCACATGCAAATTCTAGAGAATCATTATTATATAAAATAAACATTACTTTATTGATACAATTAGTCATTATCTTTTTTCACTAATATTTTTCCCCTACAAATTGTGTTGTATGTAGCTATTCTTGCAACATATAACATTTCCCATCAATTTTTTTGTTCGACTCCTTAGTACAAATTTCTCCCATTAGTGAGTGAGATTTAATGCAAATTCCCAAAGTTAGTAATGGAGTGCAAAGATATATACTAGTGGTTATTTCTATAGCTACAAAAGGACAATAATTATTTGTAAATCCCTCACAAATTTATTGTTGTTTGTGGCAAGATCTTCTCATGTCTTTTTGGTTGCTATAATTGGAGTGGATTAAAGCCTTCTGCATATAGTATCTTGAGTTTTGTGTATATTGCATTTGAGCTTTCATGTTCAAAGTCTTAGCTATGGATGAAAAAAATAGTCTTTTTTTTAGTCAAGAAAATAAGAATCAAAAGATAGAATTTTAAAACTTGGGACATCAAGAATGACATTTATCATTGATTCTCCCTTCATACAAAAATTAGAGGTGACAGTTGACATATTTTATTGGAATTTTTGCAATGTCACTAGCTGAAAAGAAAATGCAAACCAAGAGTTTGAGTTTAACTATGTGCTATATTCAATATCTTATCTATTAATTGAGTATAATTATATTACATCATCATATATCTTTCTTTACATTTATGTTCCAATTTTTTTTTTGATAGGTAAGCTTGTAGCAGAGTGGCTTGTATTTTTTTTCAAAAGGATTTTACATTTTGAATCAAAAGGCCCATCTCAGACATTGTTACTAGACTCTGGTCTATACAACAAAATATAGAGATTTATCTATAACCCAACTTGAACATAGTTTGGCCTATACATCAAAACCCAGACATGCCTCCATATCTCAGCTCGAAGATATACATTGAAGCAAAAACATAGATTTATATGAAAACTAGTAACCCAAGCCTATTCTAGCTCCTCCCTCTCCTCCAACATGACCTGGTTCAGAAAATCATACATCCATTCACTGCCAAAAATTGGCTCCAAATTCGTTACCTTCCACAAGAAAGAACAATCTTTTGCGGCCTTTTCACAATGCTCCACAAGCGTAGTGCCAACAAATTTGGCCAATAACGGAAGCCACAAAATGTCTTCGTCTCCCTTGTGCAGCTGCCCGTAGTCTCTATAGCGCAGTATTCCAAACCCCGGGTGCACCATTGCAACAACTTCCTCCAACCCACCAAGAAAGTACCGCCGCACTAGCACCCTCGCCAAGCCGAGAACCATTTCCTTTGGTTATGCCAAATCTAGCAATGTGGCCACAAACCTAGATGAAACATCCATGTTCACTTGGTAACGATCGTGTGGCATTAGGAAATCAACCCCCAAAACCTATTTTATGATCGTGAGCTCCACGACTTAACGGGTTTAAAAGACCATCTTGAGTTTGTGATCAGACACGTCTCCTAGGAAAGACATTTAACGCTTCGAGTACACCAATCTAATCGACGTATCCATCACACCGCTGCTAGAGAAATCTAGAAGAGCTATGTCTACAGTAACCAAAAAACTATTTCCTTAAATAGATGTGTATCACCCCAAGCATTACTACTGATGGCGTACACATATTACCTCACCCTACCAGAATATAGGATCACACTTAGATTTTCTTGGATTTGCCACTTACACCTATTATTTTTGCTAGAATTTCGCATAAGTGAAAGGACCCCCTGCCACATTGCACCTTTCGAGGACATCACAATGCCATTTCATCTTATGATCAAGGTGTAGTTCCTAACTCCAATGCCATTGCATAATAGCTTACACATGTGAGTTAAACTTTGTGGGTAATCGAATAGACACTATCCGTGGTCAGGTTGGCAGGTTTGTCAACCTCCTAGTTAGCCTCTTTGCAAACATGATTTGCAACCATGTTGCTGAAAGTGTCCAGCTTAACTAACACTTTCTCTAGGTAACCACAAAGTTTCCAATTCTGTATAGAGTGTGAACGAATTGCATTGATTATGATTGTAGAGTCTCCTTTGATCATTAAGGTAGCCACTCAGATTTCTTGACACAACTCCAATCCATGCAACAAATCTTGGAGTTCGATTGCATTATCAGTGCCTTGTTGCAGTGGGATTGATGCACTACACACCACCTTTCCTTCCTAGTTGTGGATGATGCTACTGGCGCTAGAGGCACCAGGATTTCCACGTGAAGTGCCATCAAAATTCAACTTATGCTACCCCTTCTAATGTGGTATCCAAATTGCCTCCACCCTGGATTTTAGGGATTCTGCTCCACCCGTACCAATCACTAATGGGGGTTTCAACCCATTCCATTTTTTTGTTAACTCATTATCCCACTTTTTCCATAGTTTTCTACTTGAGGTGTTGTGTTGTGAACGACTATTTACTACCTCCATAATGGTTGCCTCAAATTTGTTCTCGAAAGAGAGAATCCCCATCTCCTTTTCTTGAAAAATATGCCTATTGCATTCTTTCCAAATCTCCCAAATAAAAAATAAGGGACTAATTGTCCAAATACTAGTGAAAGCATCCTGCTTATTGAGAAGGGGACATCCTTTGATGAAAAAACTCAAAATATCATTGGGAAGGGCACCAATCCAACCCAACTTCACGCCCAACCATCGCTAACATTACTGTGCAAATTCACACCTTAGAAGGAGATGGTTCAAGTTCTCTTTCACATTCTTACACATAGGGCACCTTGATGGCTCATTGATACTCAATTTCTGCAAACGATCAACTTGGAATCCTAACCTAGAGAGCCACCCAACAAAAGGCCCCCACTTTTGGAAGGCGTAGGTTGCTCCAACATAGGTGGATAGGAATTGTCATTTTTTCTGTTCCCACCTCTTGCCATTTGTATCCATTTTTGAAATTGAATTCACCATTGGGAGAACCGTTCCATTCCAGAATATCTTTGCCATTTCTTCAGGTTAAAAATCTTGTTTTCAAAGAGTCCTCAAAGAGCTAGACCTCTCCCAAAGGGACATTGTGGAGGTCACATTTCTGCTATGACCACCTTTCTAGACCATCCACTTGGTTTTCCTCCATATAATCACATACCCTTGCACCCCATGCTTGTTCGAGAACCCCCCTTAGTCGTTGAAGGTCATCAATTCTAGATAGTGGGGGATATTTGCCCCAAGAGTCTTCTCAGAAGAGAGTCGTTCTTCTGTTGTGGACATCCCAAGTCAGAAAGTCTCTTATTAAATCTATGTTTCTAGACATGAAGTTCCAAATTCTAGACCCCTCAAGAAGTTGGGAGACAGTTAACATGTTTGATGGATCTAAGCTCCTCAAATATTTCAACTACATAATTTTAGCCCACTTTAGCTGAGGTTGTTTGAATAACTTCCACACCAATTTTTCCCCAAAGGCCTTGTTTTGAAGGATTTGCTTCTTTAGACCTGCTCTGACGCCCTCTCTAGGCTTGCAAACCTTGTTTGTAGACCCTTGCCAAAATAATTTTCTTAAGATGTGTTGTGCAGTTTTGCACACATGCCCCACTGAAAGTAGGGACCCTCTCTTGGCTTGCCCTTTTGGCCTGTTTCTGTTGCTTGCCCCCTCTTTTGTGCTTATCTTTGAAAATCTTGGGCTTTTGGTCTTTGGTGCTTGCCTTGGTTGTGGGTGCCTTTGTGTTGAGTTCCTGGTGGTTTTGAGGTCTTGCGGATGTCCTCTCTGGGGTGGTCTTCTTTTCCCTTCCATTTTTTCTCCTTGGTGTTTTGTTTGGGTCCTAAGGATTGCTTCCCTCCCTTAGGTTTTCTTTGTTTGCCTTGTTTCTTTTGTTCTGCCGGAGGCAGAACCAGGATTGGACTTAACTTTGAACTTTGGCTAAGTTCTCATTTTTGTTTCTGTTCTCGTCTGGCTCCGCTTCTCACTCTCTTGCTTTCTTCCTCGTTTTGTCTCTTTTCGTTGTTTGGGTTGGTTTTCCTCCCTTAGGTTTTCTTCGCTTCTTTTTTTCCTTCGTTTGTCGGAGGCGGAACCGGGATGGAACTTAACTTTAAAATTTTGTAAAGTTCTTGGTTCGGTTTTCATTCCCGTTCCATCTCCGCCTCCCGCGTTCTTGTTTTTCCCGCTGTTTTGTTTGTCTTCGGTCTTGGTTTTGGTTTCCGCCCTTGGGTTTTCTTCGGTTTGCTTTTCTGTCATTTTGTCGGGGTCGGGACCGGGATGGAATTGGGCTTTGAACTTTGGCAAAGTTCACGGTTCCTTTCCCGTTCCTGTTCCGCCTTCGCTTCTATCGGAGTTAATTTTGTTTCCACCTCCGCCTATCTTCCTTTCGTTTTCATTTTGGTCCCTTTTCGCCTCCGCTTTCGCCTGTTTCCCTTCCTTTCCCATTCCCGTTTCATCTCTACCCCCGCCTCCGCCTGTCTTGTGTCTCTATCCCTGTTCTGCTCGTGGCTCCGCCTCCGCCTGTCTTTGGTTCTGCCTCTCCCTGGGTTTGTGCTTGACTCTCTTACCTTAGGAACTCTATGGACCTGCTTGAATTTTGGTGATGAATTGAGCATTAATGGTGGCCCGTTTGATTGTAGGTTGGATCGAGCTGGGGTTGCTGGGTGTGCTTTGAGGATTTGGCGTGATTTGCGGTTGCAGTCAAGTATACTTTTCGGCTACTATCATGAAACCCATCCCTGCATGCAAGGTCGACGCATTTTGTGTTCATTGATGGAAGACATATTTGGTTGGTGGATTCAACCTGGTATTGTTCGATCTGGGCCATTCGTTTGCCCAGCTCGGGTCCGATCGGTGGCTCGTCTTCCTCCTATTTTCACGCGCGTTCTTGTTCGCGCGGGTGAAGTCTTGATGGTGGGTGTGGCTTGAGGATCTGTTCCCCTGATTTTGTGTGATCCCAGATCGATCTGATAGGGGTCCTTGTTGCATTCAATGCTGGACAACGAGTTATTGTTGGTTGTCGGGGCCGATTTGATTGGTGGCCGAGCTTCTTTGTAACCCTAGCTCTGTTTCATGTGGCCTGGTTTCTATAAGTATGGCCTTTGGCCTCATTTGTAAGGTTCAGTGGAGCTTTGAGATCAGTAGGTTGAGATTAGTAGGTTAGGTTAGAGTTCTTCCATTGGCTGACTAAGTCAGAAGACTTGTAATCAATAGATTTAGTAATAGAGTAGCATGTTAGAAAATTAGAAGTTAGTTTTTACATTTCAAGCAAGTGCTGTAATAGACTGGAATTGTTGCAAACGTGATGATTTAATACAAAGTGCAGACATTGTGTTATGACTGGTGCCTTCTCTTGCATTGAATAGTCTTGCATATTTCTTGTTCTATCTTTCAAATTGCTTGGAAATGTTTGAATACATCTTAGGTTTAGTTAGTAATGTTTGTGATTTAATGCTTGGAGTGTTGTAGCAATCCCTAGTTCATACTTTGGGCAACTTCTTGATTGTGGGAATGTTGTGCAAGGTCAACCTGTGCCTCATATTCATGTGCTTAGTTCAACTGTAGATATTCATTCAGTCTTATTGAATGAATGCCTACAGCTTGAAAATCTTTAACACCTTAGAAGATTGCAATGTTTTTTGCAAGATTGCAAGTATAGCTTGGGTCGAACAAAAATTAGTTTAAGGGATTGGTCCATTCCAAGTATTTCATCATTTGCATGATTAATCTTAGAAGTAGTGTTAACATTAGGATTTCTGAAACCCTCATCTTTTGTTGTTTCTTTTATTAAATGGTTAGAACTAGAAATTAAAGCATCACCATACCCTAAAATCTGATGAGTTTAGAGCTTCCAGCATTTGTACGTAAGACCCCTTGTGATTACCAACATTTTCACATTTTATCACTGAGTTTGTTCTACTGCATTGTTATGACCTGACACTCATGAGACCTTGGGGTTATCTCTTTGTTCATAGAGATCAATATTTCAAGAGAGACAGGATAAATTTTATTCTGTTTGAGTTGTTGTTGTGCAGAAACACCAAACAACAAGATGCTAGATATTTTTTGGAGCGCACCATCTAAGAGTGGAAGATAGGACATAAGGTAAATGGGGATGACTACCAAAGTTGCTTTGATCATTGTTATTCTCCTTGCCCATGAGAGCCACCTTCCTTTCCATGAAGTAACCCTCTTTGATAATTTATCCACCAAAGGATCCCATAGTTTATTCAACCTTAGCCTAGGAGTGAAAGTAAGGCCAAGAGATGAGCTTGGGAAGTTGGCTTCTTTGAACTTCAAGACTCGAAAAATTTCTTGTTGCTTTTTGGGAGGGGTTTCTAGGAAGAATAACTTCGATTTATGACAATTCACCTCTTGACCTAATGCCAAAAAGTGTTTCTCCAAGACCCCTTTGAAACCCAATGCCTCTTTCCTTTTCACTACACTAAACATCATTGTATCATCAACAAATTGTTGATGAGTAACAGGGTCTATGAGACTTGTGACCTGAAACCCTTCTATCTTGCCCACTGATCTTGCATGGTGGAGTGTGTGGCCTAAAGTGTCAATCATTATGACAAATAGAAATGGTGAGAGGGGGTCACCCTGCCTCAACTTCCAAGAGGATTCAAATAACCCTTCATGGGATCCATTCACATGAATTGAGAGCCTCGAATTGGCCACCAAGCTAAAAATCTAATCAAGCCACCTATGATCGAAGCCAAAAGATTTAATCACACAAAAAAGGAATCTCCAACCCACCTTATCGTATGCCTTATGTATGTCCAATTTTATTAGCATCTATTGCCTACCGCTTTGTTGGGCCGAGTGAATCGCCTCTTAGGAGATGATGACACCATCCAAAATGGATCTACTAGGAATGAACCTCGTTTGTTCTTCAATAATGATGTAAAGAAGAAACTTCTTTAGCCTATTTTAAATTTCTTTAGGTACAATTTTTTATATGGTATTACATAGTGAGATTGGCCGAAAGTCTTTTAGGGAAACAACCCGTTCCTTCTTGGGGATTAGGGAAATGAAGGTATTGTTTATTTCTTTCAATGTCTTCCCTTTCCTTCTTGAATCCTTCGTTGCTTCCCACACATACTTACCCACAATTGGCCAACATTTTTGAAAAAATTAGATAGGGAATCTATTTGGGTTGAGAGCCTTATCCAAGTGCAACTGCCATAGAGCAACTTTTATTTCTTCAAGTATGAAGGAAAAATTCAAAATTAAGATCTGTTCTTCAAATATTATCCTTGGGATATTCTTTACCAATCTGTTTATATGGAGTAAATTTGAGCCATTCTAGTTATTCAACAAGTTCTTGAAATATTCCACAACAACCATCTTTGTCGAGCTGGGATCCTCAATGGTGGAGCCATCTAGTAATTTCAACTGATGAATCTAATTCTTCTGTCGTCGAAATTTAGTTGAATTATGGACGAACTATGAATTCCTATTTCCACCCTTTAACCACACTTCCCTTGACTTTTGTTGCCAAAAGGTTTCTTCTTTTTCTAGGATGTCTGCATATATCCCTAATAGCCCCTTCTCCTTCATGTAGTTGGGTTGATCCATTCCATTTTTCAGAACATCTTCATTCAATAAGTGAATTTCCTCTTCCAATTTTGCTTTTGACTTAAAGATGTTCCTAAAGTGGGTTTTGTTCCACTCTCTTAACATCCACTTCACATATTTTAGTTTGTCCACTAGACAATACATTTTAGTACCATCGAAGGATATTTCATTCCACCAGACTGCCACCAAGTCCAAGAAATTGAGGTCTTGAAACCACATCCGCTCAAACTTAATGGGGCATTCTCAAGCCAAGCATCACCTATCATATTGAGCTGAATTGGGAAGTGATTAGAACTAGAGGATGGGGTTATCATGCATTCCAAGGTGAACATGAATGAATTGAGGTCGTCTTTCATGAGTAATCTATCTAGTTTCTCTGAAATATTGTTGAACCCTAACCTTTTGTTAGTCCATGTAAAGCTCCCATTTTTCATTGAAACTTATATTATAAAGTTTCTATCTACAAAAGTTTCAAAGTTGATATGAGATTGAAGCCTTCTCTGAATTCTACCCCTTTTATCCTAGCTATGCAGGATTGCATTGAAGTCGCCCCTAGAAAAAACATACAATTCTCCATTCCAACCATGAACTCCTCAATTTCTAGCCACATTCTTATATTTTGCTATAGGGGAATTTGGGCCATATACATTAATTAAATTGAATTGTGCCTTGTCTATTAGACCCTTCACACTGCAAGCCAACCATGAACTGTTTCTTGTCAATACTTCTAAAGAGACATATTGGGGTCTCCAAAGGATAGATAGTCACCTAGAGGCGCCCCTAGCTTCAATGAGCTCAATGCTCCAAACCTTTAGATATCTTTTTAGGAGTCCACCTCATTTCCTGCTATTTTGGTTTCTTGTAATAGGATGATGTCTTTTTTTGAAATCTCCATGAAGCACTTTACTAAGCACTTTTTGTTAGGGGCATTAAGGCCCCTAACATTCCATGATGATATCTTCATTGCTTTGAGAAGGGTTTTTCCCTTCCCAGATTTCAACATCCTAGTTGAAATAACTACCCCTCTGCATCCCCATCCTCTTCTAGTTTTTCAATGTTAGGCTTCCTGCCCAGTTTCTTTCCCTTGCCACAATTTGAGGACTTTCTCTTTGACTTTTTTCTTTTATCCCCAATTTCCCATCTCTATCTATGGCATTACTACTTTGGAAAAATTTATCCTCCTCTTGGACTATCGATTCCTTAGCTTTATCCACCCATTCACCCTCTTCCAATGTAGGAATTTCCTCCCACTTAGCATTCACGTCTTGGGCTTGGTGGTCTTCCATAGTTTTGTCTAGGGAGATTTCCCTTTGAGCATTGGTTATACCAAATAAATCTCTAGCAATGTATTTTATTATCCGATCGCTACCTGTTGATAGAGTTGCCACCATTAGGGCTTCATCCTAATCTTTCTCCTCATAGGAAACTTCTCCTGTTTTATCCATGTGAGGGGAGTTTGGATCCTCTCCATTTCCTCTCTCGTAACTTTCCCCTTATTCTAACTATGAAGCCTTTTCACATCATGGCTCCATGCTCGGTAAATGATGTTGACACTGCTCATCCATTTTTTTGAGGTGATTTCAATATCTCAGATCCAATCGACCCAACCATCTTTTCTTGCCTTCCTCATTGCCCCCACCTGTTGGGGCAGTCGGTTGGATCAAGGATGTTGGGGTACCTCTTGTGATTCTAGCTTCCAGATTTTGATTCGATCCTCCCATGCCTAGATCCCCCTTCCTAGGAAAGTGTGGTTCTAATTCTATTCTTTTCTTCCACCATCCAAACTAAGATAATAGTTCTAGTTCTTGTAGCCGTTATCCCCCAAGATCCACTTCCACACATATCCTAACAAACTCCCCAAATTTCTTATTTAGCATATTTTCATCTTCCTGAATGAAGGAACCAATAGCATCCCAATCACTCTCAAAGATTCTTCATTCTAGAATTCCGAGGGAAGATTGTGGAGCCTGGTCCACATGGGGGTTTTGCCCATGCTGTGACTGAGAGGATAAAAAATTGGTGCCCAATCCGTAAGATAAAAGCTACATCCCTCTACTATTAATGGTTTTTTGTTTAAAATTCCTTCTTTTAGAGAATCTGCATTGCATTCAACAAACAAAAAACCATTGGGTAAAGATTTGACTCTTACCTCGTCCCCCCATCTGTCTTTCCACCATTTTGGCATTTTTGCCCATGGTATCCACCTCCTTGCCCATTTAGTGAAGAAGGCCTTGCACTTCAGCCTATCGATTTCACATTGGATCAACACTATGTTAATCATGGCTACCTTGCTATTGGGGATTTTGCCTCTACCATTGTTTTGGAACCATTGCTCCCACGTCTCGCGTTGTGCCCCCTCGCGATCTAATGGCAGTTATGGTTCACTCCCCATTGACGTGGCCTCAGTGTTGCCCTTGTTCGTGGGGGTGTCTGCCCCATGGAAATGCGATTTGCCCCAATGGAAAGGGTGTAATTTCATGTCTCGAATCCCTTCCTTTCGCCACCCATGCACCATCCTCCATGCCTGCTACCTCAAACCGATCGTCGAAAAGTAGATTTTGGCTACGAGCCATTTTTTATGATATTATATTGCTTTTAACTCCTTTGACAGGTATGTTACAATATTATATCTCTCTTACAGTTATATATTAATTCTTGTTGTACTACCTCTCTCTTATATATCTTATATTTTCTTATCGCATTTATCTCCTCATTTGCTTCCATGTTAAGTGTGGTACATGTATGTTTGTATTATAACTTATCTAGATATAGGGATACATCCCTAATCTTGTTTTCCATATTGATGTCCTTTTGAAGTTTTTTTTTTTTAATATACAACAGGGGTGTCCTCGCGACCCAACAGTCCAACAGTATGTATCTTGGGTACCTGGAGCGAGCTAGGGCAAGACTAGTCCCTTGCGGGTAAGATCCCCTGCCCACAAGAAGTCCCACCTCTTAAACCTGGGAGTGGAGTCAAACCCAAGACCAATGGGGAGAAAACCCACTACCCAAGCCAACTCTACTACCTGTGCGGGCTATGTCCTTTTGAAGTTACTACAACATGTCTAATTGAACAACATCGATTCTCCTTTGTCTTTATGGTAACTTTGACTATCACACTGTAATGCACCATTCTTGCACTTGATTAGTATGAGCTTTCCATTAGCCTATTCCAAGGTCCCCATAGGCTAAGTGGAGTTGGTTAGGGGTCTCAGGGCCTATGTTGGGCTTTGTGGTGGTTTTTGGAGTTTTCTGGCATGGGTTACTATTTTTGGCAATGTCCATTTTAGTGCTTACTATTTTTAGTAAGTTTCAATGTATCTCAGTTTGTGTCAGTTTGGTGTTTGGGCATATTTAATATTTTTAGCAGTTGTTATTTTTAGCAGCTGGTCTTGATCTCATGGCTTTGGTGAGTTCTAAGGGTGATTGAGTTAATAAATATATTATTTTTCATTTAAGTTTTGTTATAAAGTTACTTTATAACTTAAGTGAGGGTCGTGTGTTCATAAAAAGCCCCCTTGACTCACGCCTAGCAAAAATGTGACTCAATTTATTTTTAAAAGCTAAATATTTGCCTCCAAAAGTGGGGCACCAAGTTTGTGGGAGGACATAAGGGAAAGATAAAAAATAAACTAAAGGGACTCATGAGGGGGGTGTAGCATCTTGGAGGGAAAGTGAAAATTTGAAAATGTTGCCCTAATTCCTCTTCATCTCTATATATTCATGTTTTGGGCTCTCATTTGGACATCTCTATTTTGGCAACATGACGTGATGTTGTTGGACTGTCTCCAGTTTTCCATTTCTGTTGGTTGAGGACAAAAAACCTCATCTCTAATTGTTGGTTTCAATGGTGAGAGACCCACCCTAGCTGGTTGGAGTGATTCTACCTCAAGGATCACCTTTGCATTCACAAAGTTCATGTTCTTCGACATTCTGGTGGAGTTAGAATGAAGATATTTTTTGTATTTTGACTTGGGATTGAAGATTTTGGTTTGATGAATGATTTTCATCTTTTTGGAGTGTGTTTGGATCTGTTTGAATTTTTTTTCAGAGCTTTGATATACTTTTCTGAGTTCTAGAAATGTACATTTTCACAGTGGCTAGAAGCACTAATCTGTTCATAACTCCGCCTGTGGTTGGAAATTTGTTCTAGGAATTGATCCATAGATTCCTCTTTGTTGGATGTCTCATTTGGAGTATTCACTTAATTTTTTTGGTGGAGGATTGATTTATTGGAGCTAGTCACCCCTCCTAGGGAGCCATCCCATTTTGAGGGTTTGGACTTTCAATTTTCCTTTTTAGAACGACTTTCAAAGGTTTGCAACATGTTGTTGATGGTGTCTTTTCACATTTGAACCATGGTCAATGTGAAGGAGTGTGCTAGGGTTTGATATTTTATGCATTCGGTGTCTTCCATGAGGAGTTATATGCATTTTCTGCTCAATGTATGACAAATAAATGGACTTTATATGACTGCAATTAGGTCTGATATGTATTTCTTTAAGTTCGATTTCAATTATTGTTATATGCCAATATGTTTTGTAATAGCTCAATATGATATGTTGCAAATCAATGTTCATTTCCTTTCTATGCAATGTTTTCTATGAATGCCACACATGTTGAATGGAACTTTGAAACAAATGTTTTTTTGCAATCTACATCATACTCAGTAAACAAAAAAATCAATGGTGGTTATTACTGTTGAGCATAGGTTTTCATTGATGTTAAATTGATGTTAGTAGGTCATTGTTACTGATAGTGGTTATCAAAGGGTGTCAAGGTTGTCAGATGTGAATGCTATCAAAATAAAGAGGATTGTAGGAGTACTAGAATTGTTAGGTCTCTCAAGGTTTTAGAAGCATGTTGTTTGATAGTGTGAAGATTGTCTAATCTATTCAGGCATCATGTATCATGTCAGTAGTGGTGTGACTGCCTTTAGATAGTTAGTGTATTTATTATACCATGTCGAGTATGCAGTTAGTATGAGTATGGTGGTCTGGAAGGATATCTTTTGGTCAGAGAGATTAATTAATATGGATGGTATTTTTTCAAAAATACGTTGGAGCTCTGAGATTTGGAAGGAGAGTATGGCTACACTAGTTCTATCTATTTCTTGAGTTTCTACTAGCATGGCTTAGTGTGCAAGGAGTTTGAAATATCAAAAGTTTCATCAATCTATCCTAAGTTTGAGGCATGTGCAGTAATGAATAATAGCATGCAAAATTCAATTCAAGCATGTAGAGTGAGGATAAGACCCGTTTAAGGTTCTCATGGTGGTGCAAGGTGTCAAGTTTTCTTGGTGGAAAGTTTGGACCATTGTATTACATGTTTCATGTAATTTGAATTTAGGTCCACCGTATGTTGTCTAGGTTGGTGCAGATCCTTGGCCGACATAGAAGAGTGTTAATGTAATATCATGTATACATTTCAAATGTTCAGATGCATTGTATGTATCAGTGAATGTACCTAAGTGACCAATCAAGTGGGATGTACAAGTGTGTTGTAAGAAAGAGTGTAATGAATGGAAGATATGTGATAGAAGTGTGAAGAAAAGAGGGAGAGCTAGTTTTAGTTGGTCATTCTCAGTGCGAGAGAGTCTCTGTTGTATTTTTGGTGCATAAAGGAGTTAAATTTCAAAATTTCCATTATTTATGTATTTTGATGGGATTGGTGTTCTACCTATTGTATTTTTTCAACAAAGATTGGTGTCTCTATTCTGGTGAGGATTTTTGTCTCTTGTAGGTTGGTGCCTACTGATTCTTTTAGGGATTAGTGTCTCTGGTAGGTTGGTACCTACACCACATTGTAAAATTCACTTATTATATTCCTTCTTGTGAGAGTTTCTCACCGTGGTGTTTCCATGTAAATCTAGTGCTTTGTGTTATCTTGTGTTGTGCTTTACTTACTAGCTTGTATGGTTCAATTCTCTTCATGTTGAAAAGCTATTTAGTAGGTGTAAAAGTTTATGGAATTATTGGAATTTTTTTGGTCTATTGATTCAACCCCCCTCTCAGTAGATTGTGTGCCCTTCAATTACACACACTATTCATGGGGAATGATATCACGATTCCAACCATTAGTGCCCCCATGGGTTTTCACCATTGATCTCCATTGGACCGGCCTTTTGGGGTTTCAACCTAATGGGATTAGATCAACAACCCTTGCAAGTTTTCAACTTAATCTAATATTAATTATCAAACTAAATTTGTCTTGCCAACATCACCCCAAGCTTGCCTCAAGATATTTTGGCTCCATTCACCAAAAAAATAGTAAAAATATGAGAGAAAATTATTATTTTTACCATATCTAAATATTGAATTGGCCCATCCACCAGTATACCACATAGCTCAAAATCTCAAAATGGAAATGCATTAAACCTAGTTAGGGTAAAATATTCTTGTAGATGACTTGGAGGTGGTTGTAATTATTAGTCTAATGGATGATGGCTTGATGAAGTCATTATACTTATATCTTGATCGCTACTATCAAAATTTCTACCTCATCTCGATAATACTTTACCATTTTCTATGCATCCATTAGGAGTCTTGTTATTTGTGCCAATCATAGACTTACCACTTCCCTAGGTTGCTTCATCTGAGATATTATGCTTTCTTGTTGATTCTATAAGAGTTGGAATTAGGTATGTAGATTCTCAACTTGTACCCTCATTATTCCATCAAAAGCATTCATTGTATCATAGGAGTTAGAGGCCTATAAGGTCTATTTATCTAAACCGTTAAAATTGGGCTTTCAAAGATTTAATGGAAGTGGGCCAACCAATGCAGTACTCATACATGGTACTATTGATGTTAATGCAAGTATCTTCCATGTTTTTAGCTTATTTTTTACCTTTTTCCTTATACATTTTTTTTTCTAGGTTGGTGAGTCTTTCCTACTCATATGCTTGAAGGATTTCCACCTTATGTTGTGATTTATGATTACCCTAGTTCTTATTTTTATCAACAACCCACTAATCAATTCTAATTAATGTTCTATGCCCATAGAATAATCTAAAATAACTTGTGGAAGTTGTGGTAGGATAAAGGTGCCATTACCTTGCAATCTTATGTATATTTTATGTATCTCCAACACTCTTGGAAAGTGTCCTTGGATGGCAATTTTGTAATTGGAAAATAATTTGTAATTAAGATTCTCAAGGAATTTTGGTACTAGTAGTCATATGCATTCATTAAGGAGGTGGAGCATAATAGTGCGACTTTAGAATCACTAAATGTATTTTCTCAATTTTACGTGTGAATACTTAGTGGAAAATATTTGTATGATGGATGGGGCCTACATGAGTTGGCCACTTCAAAATGGATTGTTATATTTGAGGATGTGAGTCACTAGGAGTTACAAAAGCAAATATTCCTTTATAATTATGTTTATTATTTAGGGGGCTAATTGATTGTGCCCATGTGAAGTCATTTATTGTTTACTATTCTCAAAAAATTATATTTAAGGTGGGAATGAGGATTTTGCATGATATTATGGTTTTGGTATCTATTATTTTGATAAGCCATTTATATGGTTTTCTCTCTCTCCATACTTATATACTGAGGGTATGAGATAGTTGGTTTTTAGAAGATTTTTTTATAGGTACATAGGCATTGTTAGAGTGCCATCATAGTGAAGAGAGTGTTAAGGTGTTGGATGTATCTCATTCTTGAATTTCAATACACAATTTTCCCCTTTCTTGGGTGGATTTTTTTCTTGAAAGGGGTTTGTGATGGTGGTATTAGCACAACCAACATGAAGTAGAATGATAGAAAAATATACCTCTTGAAAATCTAAGAGAACAAATCCAAGGTTATTTTTGGATCAGGACTTAACCATGTTGGAAAAGCTAGGTAGTCTATGTGATTTGCTTACAAGGGACTTTGCTGGTATTATCAAATGGACAATGGTGTGAATTAATCGATTCATATTTTCTTAAACAAAAGATTAAATCTTTAAAGACTAGTTGTAATGTTGTCGATCTAATCTATTATACTAACCTAAACTATTCTAGATCTATCCCAATATTTGGACTACTCTAAATCTAAATCTATCCTAAAATTATCTAGTTGCAAACACGATAAAAAAAAACAAGTTAGTGTTTAGAGGAAATAAAATGAACAATAAAATGAATTGATAATAATTAGTTCAAATCTATCTCTTCAATCTAAAATATTTGATGAGATCAAAGAAAAACAATACTATAATAGATAAGATTCACAGAACCATTCACTTAGTGCAAGCATCTAAGAAAAATCATAATGTAAATATTTTTCAAGTTTAATATCATTGAACGATCTTATTCCAAGCATAGATTAAACACACAACTATATGATAAGAACAATAAATAGATCCTGACAAGTTATTCAACTTTAAATAAATAAAGAAAAAGACATAATCACCTACGTTTGAAAACATGAAACACTATATATTATTGTTCATTAATTTAAAAATATGTGTTGATTGCAATCTTTAGTAGGACTTTCTATGCTGAAATTGCTATAGTTCATTAGTATATGAAATGCCAAACTCTTTACAATATCCACAGGAAGGCCATAAATAGCCATTCTTGGGTGCCCAAAATTTAAAATGCAAAACAAGTTGGCCTAAAACCTATGTTGGCACTTGGGCCTAAAATTCAAAATCTACAAGTTACACTTTATTAGGTCGATCTTATGGGTCCTATACTAATTTTAAATAATTTGAATTGAGTTATTATATCTTTCCAAAGAATAAAAAATAATTAAATAATAAGGCAACACAAGAAAATGCTACACTTGGCAAGGAAAATCGGTCAAATGAGAAGAGATAACCTCATTTAGGTCGTTAATGTTTGGAATTTTATGGTACTTGATCCCTATCTTTTGAAAGAACACTGAGTATTTAATTTTTCTCTATATTTTACCAACATAGTCAAATCTTCTTGAAAACCTCAAAATGCAACCTTTTTCTTTATCATGTCATCAATTATTTTCTCTGTTAGTTGCTAATGTAGAGAGTTCATGAACTATTTATTATTAGTCTCATTGTTGGGCGAACTAGGGAGGAGTCCTAGAAGGTGCAAGGGATTTCCTTAATAAATCCTTCTATCTTTTCCATAATAGCATATACAAAGTTCTTTCTAGTATTCAACTTGGCCTTGCATCCCTTAAATACCTTTAGCCTAATCCTACTGGTCTACAACCATGCTACCAATAACTCTTGATCTTCTCTATCAAATGCCCAATTGGTTCAATTCACTAGAAGGTATTGCCTTCATTGTCTACAAAATTGAGAGATATTCATCCCATATCAAAAGTTTCCCATCTATCTCATTTTCACATTCAATAGCTAAGATGGCCTCATCACTAATATTGTGATAGGATCTCAATGCTTCTTTTATTAACCTAATACCTAGGGCTTTTAACCCATATCTACATGTTGAGTTAGTAGGAATGACCCGTTTAGGATATGCATGTTGAGAATTTTTATTTAAATCCACCAAAATTATTGGAGTAGGAACACTAGTTTTAATTGGTCCCACTAGATTATTGATGCATGAGGTGAGATTTCGAACTTGAGCATTTAGTTCTTCCTTAGTAGTTTCATGATTCTTCATGCACTCCAAATAGTGGAAATAACTATCTATAAGGATATTTTTTCTCTTCTCTAGTTTGGTGTCCCAGATTGACCTGTTATACCAAGTAGTCCCCAAGTGTAATATTTGCTTCTTCTTTGTCTACCATGGGGTTTCTACATGTGCAACTCTAGCACCTTGCTCATGTACAATAATTATGGAGTGTTCTCACCTTCTTCTACTTTGGTTATTCCTTGAAAAACACTACCATAGTTGAGAAGTCCTCCTCTTCTTGTGCATAAGTTCTTTATCTCTTCTCAACACTGTGGTTTAACCAAATAGAGAGCCTTGAAAATTTTAGCTATGAAGAGTGAGGAGGGGAAGGAGTCAATACAATAATTCTATTAGTATCTTGGGTTCCTTCACTCTATTCATCATGTGTTGAGGCCAAGTCTTGATCAAGATTTTCAATGTTTACTTCAATAGTAAAGGGTGTTAGAATAATGTCATTGATGTCAAAGTTTATGGAAAAGATTGTTGGAAGTTGTTGTCATTGATGTAAAAGGTGAGAAGGGCATAATATTGATACTAAATATTGTATGAAGGTATGAATGCCAAAGGTCACTAATTGTTGTTCACATCCAAGGAAAATCATATCATTAGATAATATAATGAATAGACAACAATAATAAATGCAATCATGAAGGTTAAAGACCAGTAAAGAGCAGTGACTAAAGGTTGTTAATGCGTTGATTAAATTGAAGACAACAATGATTATTATTCCTAAAAGTACATATAAATACGAGATGGACTACTATATTATAACAAAATATATATTATTAAGTGCAATATGTATGTTAATATAAAACAATAGTGATTAATATGGTTCTAAATGTCAACGATTAAGATTAGGAAGAGAAAAGACTAAAGGAATCTATTAAAGGTTTTGATAAAAACTAATGAAAATACAACACTGAATAAAGTAAAGAGAAATTAAAATAAATAAAATTTATATGTTAATGAATCAACCACCCCTTGGCACACACAAAGAAACATGTATAAATAAAGTTTAATTCACCCAAGTTAACATATAAGGTATGATTAAGGAGGAGTTATTAACATAAAGAAAAAGATATCAATCACAATTAAAGAGTAGTGGTCGATCATATTAAAGAAATGATTATGTTTGAAAAAAATGAAGCTAAATTATGTTATGAAAGGTGCATGCATTCCACTAGTCACCTCTCTTTATGAAACAAGATGTCTTCTCATGAAGTCGAGCCTCTTAAGGAAGATATATAAAGAGTTAGTAAAGTGTGATTGAGATGAGAGTGAAATAAAGGAAAAGTCATATACACCAGTAGAGTTATCACATAAAGATTTAAAAAAGATATATGCAGATCTAAACAGTTATAGTTATGTGTCATATGTGAAGAATATGAAGAGGGGTGTAAAGTAGGTAAGCTTTACAACATGATATCATTTAGATTGAATAAGATTTATAAGAACAATTACAAGAAGATTAGAGAAGATTTAAGGTGTAACTATATATTAGAGATGGAGTATATGAGAGCAAATGTTTTTGGTATGTGAAGAGTGAAAAAGAATATATCATACAAACACAAGAAGAGTGTATGGAGAAGATATAGAAGATCATTCAAGGCAGATTTGTGAAGGAGAATAATTATGTGTGTTAGTGTATGAGAAGTTGTATAAATAAGATTTGAAGAGAAGAGTTATACAAAGGTTCTTTTTGTAGGAGGTTGGTGCATCAAATTTGATAAGGTTGGTTCCTTGTATTGAGAGATTGGTGTCTCTTACTAAGTTGGTGCTCAATTGCGAGGATTGGTGTCTCTAGTGGGTTGGTGATAAAAAAATATATAGGAGAGGATTGGTGTCTCTTGTAGGTTGGTGCCTACAAAGATTGCAATTTTTTTTATAGATAACATTATTTTTTCATGGTTTTTTCCCACAAGGGTTTCCTTGTAAATTTGTTGTTCTTATTGTGGTTTTAATTGTTAGATCCCGTGTGGTTGTTATTGTTGTTGATTAATTTTTAATTTTGGAATTTTTTTATTATACTAATTCACCCGTATCTTTGTATAAGCGTGTGCTCATCAATTGGCATCAAAGGGGTTTCTTTGGAACATAGTTTAACTACTTGAAGAAATATCTTATATAAGAACACATGGAAAGACAAGAAGGATATGGTTTCTCATCAAAGAGAGAACCATTGTTCAATAGAACAAACTATGATTTTTGGAGCATAATGATAGAAACCTATTGCTTTAGGATATGATATTTGGTGATTCATGGTGAATGGTTATACACCTCTTATAACTTCTCCAATAGGACAGGAAGGAAAGAGGTCTAGTGAACATAATGCAAAGGAAAAAAATGAAATTTTGTGGATTATCATAATCAAAATTTGTGAAATTTATGCACTGCAAATCAACGAAATAAATGTGGGACAAGTTAGAGGAATACCTACGAAGGAGATGATAAGGTCTAAAGAGCTAATCCTCAAACTCATAGAGGGCAATTTGAAATTCTCAAAATGAGAGAAGAAGAAAATGTCACCACCTTTTTCTTTCGATTGGGTGAGATTGTTAACAAAATCACAGGACTTGAAGAAGATATTAAAGAGTCAATCATTGTGCAAAAAGTTTTAAGATCATTGCCTCTTAGATTTGATGCTAAAGTTTCTACTATTGAAGAAATGAAGGATTTAGCATTTGTAACAATGGACAAGTTTCATGGAATCCTCACTGCTTATGAGATGAGGGCCAAACATGAGAATCCAAAAAGGGAAGCGTCTTTCAAAGCTGCAAAGAAATTAAAAAAAAGAATCCAAACTTACTAAAAGCTCATATCACAAATGTAATGACAAAGAAGCCAAATTTGTAAGAAAGCTAAGTAAGGGCTTTAGAAAGTACAAAGGTAAATTTACTCTTAAGTGTTTCAAGTGTGGTAAGAGGTTATTTTTCTAACAAATGCCCTTATCCAAAGAATAGTGATAGTGAGGAAGAAGAAAATCAATAATAATGAAAGGGAGCAAAAATGTTTGATATCACAAAAATAGAAAAAAAGGAGAAAAATGATAATTTCAATAAAAGTTTCTACTCCTACATGGATGTTAGTTTATCTTATGAAAGTGATATAGAGAGCGGTAGATAAGAGAACATTTTTATGAAATTGGAAAATATCAAAAAAAATTCCAAATATGAGGATAATATACGCATGGATAAGGAAGAAAAAACCAAAGGTTATAGTGAAATAGATTTGGAGGAGGAACTCATTTATGCCATAGGAGAAATTGAAAGACTTAGAAAGAAGAATCAAAATAAAAAATTATAGTTTCAAGAAGAATGTGAGACTAAAAATAAGATATCACAAAATTTTGAAGAGGTGGGAAAAACCATTACCAATCTACAAATCCAATTAGAAGAAGCAAGAAGGATATAAGATGTTGTAAAAACTCAACTAAAGAAAATAGAATATTGTGATAAACTTGAATCAAAGATTGTCTCCCTAAGGAAAGAATTGGAGAAAACTATCAGAAATATTAAAATTGAAAAGAACATTGAAATGTGTTAGCCTGCAATAATGGGTTCCAAATTTGGGACATCTTGATTTTTTCTTGAAATCACATATTTTTTTAAAATAGTGATTTAATCCTTGAGGGGTTATATCTAAAGGGTTTGAAGGGGTTTAGATAATACACCCTTAGATCAAACCCCCCTAAATAAAACCCCTCTAGTATTAAATCATACCCACAATGGAATCTCCTTTGTACCTATCAAAATGTTGACAAAAAAACTTTATATTTACCTTTTGAGGGACCAAATAAAGTTATTTAGAAATTAGGTTTTGTAAGTATGTAGTTATTATTATAAGATTTCCAAAAAGTATAAATTTTGAATATCTTTAATTTTATTTTCATATTTATATTGTATTTCTTGTGAATGTATATTTTTCACCAAACAACAAGGTATTTGTTTCACACACAGAACAATAGAGAAAAAATTGTAAAAAATATGTGTGCACTATGTATTGATATTGTTGTTTTATAAAAAAAAATAAAAAATTTTAATATATATAAAACAAGTTATGTGTGACAACATACACCTATACACATCTTATGATTACTTTGACTTCGAAAATTAATTTAAAAAAAAAATGTAACAAAATAATATGAAAATATCCATGCACTAGATATTGATGTTACAAATCTAAATTTTAAAATTTATAATATGTGTGATGACATAAATTTCACTATTTTAAAATGTTGTTTACTGTAAAAATAAGTCATTAAAAGTTATGTAATTTTTTTCACAGTTTTTTTCTATTTTAAATATTTTTAGAATCTACACACAAATTCTCACAAATAACTAGATCACATCATCTCCAAATTTTTAATGGTTTAGTTGCTATAGGTTTCATAAAATAAAAATTTGGTGAAAAATGCTGATTTCAATGTCCTACTTTGGCTAAAAGGTGGGGCACAGTATTGTGGGTTGACCCAAATTTTGGGTGATATTTTAAATGGGTAGAGGTTTCCATTGATTAAAAACAAGAATTGGCTATGAGGAAACTAAGGTGTTAGATAAAGCAGGTGATAAGGATAGCAAGGTTGAGACACAATCAAATGAAGAAAACCAAAAAAATTATACTGATGCACTTAAAAGTCCCATCAAAGGAGATTGGGACAAGGAGGAAAATCAAGTTCCACAAAAGACCTACACCCCTCCAAAATATATTAAGGACAAGTATAGAAAGTCTTCTTCTTGAAGGTAGGCACAAATGACCAAGCTTCAACATTCTTTCTATGGTTATTTCTATTATTTTAATAACTTTGGACATAAAGTAATATATTGTTGGAAACATGCAAGAAAAGTTGTTTTGAACACAAATAGAAGTTATTATGGGTTGGAAAATAAGAATTACAATATCATATGCTATAAATGCAACAACTTTGGTTATAAAGAAAGAGACTGTAGAAAACACGCAAGAAATTTTGGGTGAAACAAGAGTAGAAGTCCTTGTGGGTTCTCAAGCATGAACTATAATTCCTTTGCACCTTTAGTAGATCATAATGTTATATGCTATAAGTGCAATAACTTTGGGAACACATCATGATATTGTAGAAGTGATTTTTAAGAAACTACCTAGGCAACACAAGATGGAGGATACCATAACCAATCAAATTACAATTCATGCACAAGTGTTATCACTAAGTTCATAAGGAGAAGTGTGAATTCAGGAGGAACAAATCATTGCATTTTTTTTCAACTTTATAGAGAAAACAACTCAAGGATGAAATTTCAAAGAATATTAGAGAAAAAGAAGATATGGTTAAAGAAAAGAAAAGAGAATAATATGGTACTAGAAAACTACATTTTAGAAGGCTACAATATACTGAAGTGAAAGAGAATTAATGCTAAGATAATAATACCATAGAAGACATGGATAGAAGTCCCTTTACTATTACTGAAAAGGGGGCAAGTTATAGAAAGAGGGAGAGTTACACCAAGTGAGAGTTATAGGAAAAGGAAAACAATGCAATTGATTTCAAAAGGATGACCTTTATTTAGCATCCATAGATAAAGAAGGAAGAGTTGAAGATGTATATAGAAAAATGAGATAGCTAAACAAACTCCTAATTTGTTAAATTTAAGAATATGATCCAAATTAGTTTTGGACAACTATAGAGAAAATAAGTTACCCACACAATATAGAAATAAAGGATGGAGCCTTACAGATAGGGGGATCATAAGAGAATCTTCAACAAGGAGAGCATAAGAGAATATTTGACAAGGGGAGAAGTATATTCTTATTACAATAGATGTAAGTGACCACAAAGAATATGAATGGATGTTTTCCATGATCTACTTGTGGATAGAAGTATAATGAACATCCCTTTGCCATTGATGTCAAAGGGGGAGAGTTAGAGAAAGAGGGATAATTATGTTGGCATCAATGAAAAAGGGGGAGATGGTTATAATATTATCATTGATGTCAAAGTGTATGGACAATATTACTGGATTTTTTTTATCATTGATGCCAAAGGCGAGAAGGGCATAATATTGATACTAAAGATTGCATCAAGGTATGAAGGCCAAAGGCCACTAATTGTTGTTCATATCCAAGGCAGATCATATCATTAGATAATCTAATGAGTATATTTTGATCATAAATACAATGATGAAGGTTAAAGACCAATAAAGATAAACAATTAAAGGTTATTAATGTTCATTGATTAAATAGAAGATATCAATGATTATTATTCCTAAAAGCACATATAAATATGAGATCTATTAATATATTATAACATAATATATATTATGAAGTGCAACATGTATGTTTTTTTTTTTTTAAGGTAAGTTGTCACCTTGTGGGGGTAACTCCCATTACAGTATAATATAGTAAAAGTATTATTCTTTGTTATTTTCATTTTCTTCCTCTCTATTCCACCAGTGGATTTTGACTTGGCATTCCTCTATTCAGTTTAATGCTTTCCTATTGCATCCACTCTTGTATTTGATTATCGCTTACACCTAGAATCTTGTTCTTTAGCCTCATGTGAACTCTTTGTCAGATGTCATGTCCTCTTTACCCTGCCACTTATTACTTTCACGTCTGCCAGATCTTTAAGCTATGGAAAGCGAAAATGCTTATTGCTTAGCTAAGGACTAGCTCGCACCAACTGCGGTGTGAAACTGGAAGATGGACAACACCTAAAGAAGAGTGGGATAATAGGATATGCAGGTTTTGTACTTTAAAGAATGTTGAGACAGAATGGCATTACATCATGGAATGTCCAACTTATATGGATATTTGGGTCAATTATATTGAGATCCTAAATGTCGACAATCTTTAGAGTCTGTTTGAGGTAGAGAAAATATCAAAAAGTGTTGATTACTTGATAAAAATACATAGCAGAAGATCCAAGATGCAGAAGGAAAGAGAGACCGAGTAATTGTTGGGCGGTGGCTTCTGTTACGGGTTGTTGTTGTGTAATTTACTTTCTTTTGTTGTTCCGTGGGTCCCATAAGTTGTTTGGCCTCGTGGACATGATTAAAAGTCTTCATTTATTCATTCAATTCTCCATCTTGAGTAGCGGCCATAGAGAGGAGACACATGGGTGGCTTAAAAGGGTAGACTTGGGGATCATCATTCGAGATGGATGCCATCTCCTTACACTATGATTTGACAGAATTAGCATGCGCCAACAAATTCCCGCTATCATAATTTTTCCTTCCTTTGTGTGAAAATGTCTCAAGTCAAGTTCGATGAGACCATGGGAAAAATTTATCACACAAAGGTACCTCATGACTACCATTGTGTAGAAAGTTTTGAGAACATCGTTGTGTTTGAGAAAGAAAACAAGAGATGGGTATCCCTGTATATCTACCGTTCACAAAGAGTTAGGTTGTTCTCCAAGGGTGTGACCATTTAACACTAACATCAGTACAATTGGATTTGGAGCTTGCAATCCAACGAAATGTGTCATTTGAATTTAGACATCTCACCTATTATCGTGGCATTTCTATTGACCCCTCATTTATCCAATTTGGCGACACCCAGTTTTGCCAGTCCACACATCTACAACGCCCAGATGGTAGCGGTCAAAAAATAAGCATGATTTATTTTGTTTTGACCATAGTCGAACATTTCACTCTATTAAGGCAAATGGGTATGAAATTAAGCTTATAGTGTAAGCTTGTTAACATCTGGTTAGGGTGACCCATTGAAGAGAGGACGGGTGTGCAAGTTTCCTTTTGAAAGTTTTATGTCTTATGCTACAAATGGTGTCTACTTGTGTAACTAATTTTTAAGCATTGCCTCTTTTACTTTCACAGATTTATTTTGCATTTGTATCACAAGGGTTTTTCGGAGTTCACATTAAAGGCATGCCATTTACCTTAACACTTGTCAAAAAAATGAGTTTGATCTATGAATTTGGTCCCCTATTTGTTGTTAAATTCATGGTCAATGCTTGTTTAAATCTGGGTAACCCATTGCACTATGCCAGTTACATTTTGTATGTTACAACTTTTAAGCCACTTAATAAGTCTTCTATGTAACTAGTCTCAAGCGTTTTGGGGAAAAAAATTATTTCTTTATTCATTCCAGTTAGCATAAATCTTGATAGATACTAGGGATATGCGCATTCAAGGTATGCAACCCTATTTTTTACGGCTCAGAGGAACAAAGTAAAGGCACAAAGATAAGGCTCACTCCCCTTGTAAACAATAATGTGCAGTTTTTTATTGCTAAGCCCTTGATTTTTGGGCACAACCCCTATATCTCAAAGGCAAAACCTTGATTTTGTTAGAAATTTTTGTAGTGATAAGTGCTAAGAGGATGTTGTTTTAAAACTAAATCAGTTTGAAACTTTCATTTTTGTTTTTAGACAAGTCTCAGACTTGGATTAGGGGAGCTATGTGTAATTAATACAAGTGTTAGATGATTACTACTTTAATTCTTCATGGGTCCCAATTTTTAGTGCATTTTGATATAGGAAATGTCTCCTATCTGTAATTTTTCCAGATATGCATCCCATACTCCTGTCTGATGATAATAATATTCAAATTTTAACCTTTCAATTTGTTTTCAGACAAGTCTCATGATCAAGATGATTAAGGTATGAAATGATACATCCTATCACTGATGTTTGTTAAGGGAGATTCTCTCAAAACACCATAAGAGGTTTGTAGGTTGAGAATTGAAACAACACTTAGGAATATCGCCTACAAACGAGAAATGAAAGGGTAGTTTGCGTGTGTGCAGGATAGTGCTCTCAGAATCAATGCATAGGTCATATTTATGTTAAACCTCCCCTGTGGTATGCATTGACTTAGACCTATTTGTAAGTGATCCAGTAGTCCTCAGATAAATCTCCTATCTGAAACTTTCCAGTTTTGCAACCCAGACTCTTGTCTAATGATAGTAATCAGCCTATGGTTAGTAAGGGAGTTCAAAAAAAAGATGCTTAGGAGGGCCAAAGGTAGCACGTGTAAAATCCATCCCTAATAGCCAAATGAAGTGAATGGAGGCCGAAGGATGGGCTAACTTGTGTTGGACATTGTGTCTCCTCTCTGGGCCTTTATGCTTTTAGGGCGTACTTTGATGGATGTTGCATTGTTCTATTTGTATTAATTTTTCGAAGCCTTCCCATTTGTCCATGTCCTTGTCTATTGCGAGATCCTCTTTTTGTCTGACCCCTAGATTGGCCAACAGGTCAACCGCAACATTTTCTTCTCTGTAGATGTGTTTAATCTTGTAATCCTCCATTTTATCTAAAGCTTCCCATATTCTCTTTACCCAGTTTTTCAATTTCCAATTAGGTGTGTCTTTCTTTGTAACTGCTTGTAAGCATAACTGGGAATCCCCTTCAATATCCACATGCTTAATACCTTTCTCTACACATAGCCATAAACCCAGTGCTAGTGATTCCATCTCAGCTTCATTATTGGTAGCTATGCCAATTTTCTTTGATATTGCCCAAATGCATTGCCCTTGACAATTTCTTATTATACACCCTACCCTAGCTGCTCCTGGGTTGCCTTTGGCAGCCCCGTCAAAATTAAGCTTATATCTTCTAGATTTTTCCTTGTCCTTGAGTTGTCCCTTGGGTCTTTTCAATTTACCCCATTTTTTCTGTAGTGCCTTGTCCCACTTGGTGAATGTGATGCCTGTTTTTATCATGCACCTTATGTTCATTAGTTTGCATATCCCTTCCTCCATTCTCAATACTAACTCGCATTTTTCCATGCACTTGTATTGAAATATTATATGATTCCTTTCTTTCCATATGTGCCATACAATCATAGAAGGTGCAACTAGCCACACTTCTGCCCATAAAGTATCCCTTTTTCCATTAGGCCAACAACTTAACCACTCATCTAGTTTTTCAAGTCTTACACCACTCCACCCTAGGATGTCTTGGATCCAATCCCAACACTTCGAAGCATATTCACATCCTAATAGTAGGTGATCAACTGTTTCTATATTTTTGTGACACATTATGCATCTATTAGGCCCCTGAATACCCATTGTTTCCAATCTGTCTGAAGTTAGAATGCCTTTTTGTAGGGTTGTCCAAAGGAAGGCTCCAGCCTTGGGAAAAACTGTTGGGTACCAGCATAATCTAGTGGGCCAGCTGGGGTTGTCCCTTATGGTATTTTGTATCTGGTAACCCAATTTAATCGAATATTCCCCTTATTTTGCAGCACACCAAATTATTTCATCTTCTTCTTCAGTCAACGTGATCCTTCTTTCTTGTAACATGTGATCTAATGTGGTTCAGATTGCTTCTGGAACAAGAAGTGTCCTTGTGTCAATCCAATCATGTTGGGTTCCAAACTTTGGTTGCTACATAAGAATGTAGTCCCTTACTTTGTGCCCCAACTTATCTACAATCGGTCCAATATAATCCTGTATGCCTTCTACTTCTTCCAATGGTTTGTTTCCATTCCATGAATCAGTCCAAAAATTTGCTTGCTTCCCATTGTTAATTTTCCATGTAAGGTGCTCCGTAATGATGCTCCTACAATTCCATAAAAAGTTCCAAACTATCAAACCCCCTTCATTGGTTCCTATTGTTAGAATCCTTTTGGGATCAAGGCAGTCCATATATTTTTTTTGAAATATTTTACACCATAGTTGCCTAGATTCCTTGTACATTTTCCAAACAAGCTTTGCTCCAAGAGAAATATTTTGTTCTTTCATTTTCCTTAGTCCTGCACCATCCAATTCTTTTGTTAAGAACACTTTGTCCCAGTTTAATAGTGGGAACTTTTTTCCTTCTCTTGCTCCCTACCATAGGAACTTCTTTAGGAAGTTCTCAATACTATTTTATGCTTTACTAGTTAGCTGAAAGAAGGACATCACATATACATGGACTGCTAATAACACAGATTTGATCATTAGTATCCAGCTAGCCAAAGTCAACCATTTGTGTTTCCAAGCAACAAACTTATTTCTACATTTATCTAAAGTTTCCAACCAGTGTTGTGTACGACAAGCTCCTACAATTAGAGGAACCCCTAGATATTTTTTTGGGATGGATGCAACCGAAAACCCAAGATACTTTGCAATTCTATTCTGTGTGTTTGTTTGTATTGAAGAAGATTATAGCAGATTTCCCTTTATTGACCAGCTGACCTGAGATTTTGGAGTAATCATCCAGAGCCCCTTTAATTATTTTTGTTTCCCTCATAGTGGATTCCCCGAGTGAAAGAGAGTCATTTGCAAATTGGGTGTGCGTTATAGGGTTGATTCTCGGAGCAACTTGAATACCTTTCCACCTACCATCATCCCTTTTTTTCTTGAAGCATCTGCTCATTGCTTCTGCCATAATTATAAATAGGAAAGGTGACAAGGGGTCCCCTTGCCTAAGTCTGTTTGTGGCCGGAAAGAAGCCACACATAGAACCATTGACACACAATGAGTACCTTATCGAGGTTATGCATTGTTGTATCAGGGCTATCCAATTGTTATCAAATCTGAACCTTTGAAGAACTTTAATTAGAAATCCCCATCTTACCTTATCATATGCCTTGCAAATATCTAGTTTTATCATCATCCCTTGAATATTTTCACTTTTCATTGTATGCATTGCTTCATTGGCTACAATAATGTTGTCTATGATTTCTCTTCCTAGGCAAAAACTACTTTGTTCTTCTGATATGATTTGGTTCAATACTTTTTTTAGTCTATTTGTCAGAATCATTGAGGGATCCACACACCTATTTCTTAGGTATTAGGGTGATTACAGTATTGTTGACATCCTTCACAAACTTTTTTTCTTTCGAAAATCTTCTGCTACCTCCCAGACCTCTTTCCCAACTAGATACCAATATTTTTGATAGAAGCTTGTAGGAAAGCCGTCTGGTCCTGGGAATTTGTCCAGATGTAATTGAAAGGTGGAAAATTTGATTTCCTCCATTGTTATTGGCTGATTCAACATCTTGTTATCTGCCTCTGTGATGCATTATGGTATGCATTGTAGTACATTTATGTTGTTATCATCTTCTATATTGGCTTAATTGCCTAGCATGTTTTTGAAGAAACTGACAACTTCTTGCCCTATTTCTCTCCTTTCCTTTATTGTATCCCCTTTTTCTGTTATGATTTCACCGATCCTATTCATGTTCCTCCTTATTTTGGATGACGCATGAAAAAACTGTGTTCTTATCACCTTTTTTCAGCCATGTTTCTCGACTTTTATCTCTCCAATACAACTCTTCTCTTGCCAATATCTACTTATGATGGTCCTTCAACCCCTGTTCTCGTAAATAATCTGCCTGGTACATTCCATATTTTATTACTTTGTTATTTAACTCTTCCAATTCTTTCTCTATTTTTTCTTTTTCTTGAAAAATGTTCTTGAAAACTTCTTTATTCCATTTCCTTAGATTTTCTTTTAATGTATGGAGATTTTTCATAATGATGTAACTAGGTGTACCTTTGATCCTACAATATTTCCACCAGGCTTCTATTGAGGGAATTAGAGTTTCATCCCTCCACCACATACTTTCAAATTTGAAGTAGTTTTTTGTCTCTTTAAACCCTGAGTGCATGTTTAGCATTACCGGGAAGTGATCTGAGACTGACACTAGGATTATCTTTATATCAACTATGGTGTCTCCTGTCATCCAACTGGCTGAGATAATGAATCTATCCAATTTTTCCACAATATTAGTGAACCCCTCTCTTCGATTCGTACATGTGAATGTTCCATTTGATGTCTGGCAGTCTATACTATTTATTTCTTCCACGAATTCTCTAAAATCTTGCATAGATTTGTTGACATTCATCACTCCATCACTCTTTTCTGAGAGATTAATGATGGCATTGAAATATCCACCAATAATGTATTGCTGCTCCCCTGTTTGTAGTATTCTGCTGCTAATTACTTCCCAAGTTGCTCTCTTATCCTTTGTTCTGATGGGTTCGTAGACATTGATTAGATTGAAATCTTGGTTACCATCGGTGACCCTGCACTCCATCCAATGGTTAGATGTCTAGGTCAAGCTTACTGTGATACTGTCACCTTTCCATATGATGGCCAATCCACCTATCGTTCCTGTAGCCTCCTGGAAAAATCCAGACCACGACCTGCTATATTTTAAAAAACTCCCTGCTTCCTGATTGTTCAATTTTGTCTCTTGCATCATAATAATATCTGACGTTGTCCGTTCCATGTGACACTTGACTAAGTGTCTCTTGTCAGGGGCGTTTAAGCCCCTGACATTTCATGTGAGGATCTTCATTTCCCTCCAAGGGAGGGGTTACCTCCCTTGGAAATCAGAAAGTTGGAAATGCATATTAAGCCCTTCTCTACTGCTTCTTCCTCACATTTTTGCTTATTAGTTTTCCTTCCTATACCTTTCTTTCCTTTTCCCATTGCTCTTGCAGCTATTTGACTTATACTTCTTGGATCTATGATGTCTAGTTCATCCATTTCCAATAGTTCCTCTACTTCCATCCTCTCCTCAACATCTGAGTCCCCACCTTCAAGGTTTACTGGGCACTCCATTTTACCTATCAAGATATCACCTCCTGCAGACTTATGATATCCATCCCGTTCTGGGCCAGGTTCTTCGGTTGGGACTTTCGCATTCCTTGTCTGGCTCCCCTCTATTCTATCACCTCCTACAGACTTCTGATATCCCTCTCATTCTGGGCTAGGTTCTTCGGTTGGGACTTTCGCATTCCTTGTCTGGCTCCCCTCTATTCTATCAACACCTATAGCTTCTTCATTTTTATCTGATAGCATGAGTACTTTGTCTTGGGCAAGGCCACAAGGCTTTCTTCTCCATACCATCTCCTGTTGCTTCTTCTTCTTGTTAACTCGCCTAACGATATCCTCTTTTTGGTTCTTTCCTTTGGATTTTTGGATAGGCCTGCTATTATCTTCTATCCTGTGCCAAATATTCTTAAATGGTGGCTGCTTCTTGGGGGCTGTGGAGGCATTATAGTCCTTTTCAGTGTGTTTCCTACTGTGACATTTAAGACAGTAAAATTTTCATTCTTCTACTTCAATGACTTGTTTCCAATATTTTCCCTTAATTCATAGCTGGATCTCTTTTGGAATTCTCTTGATGAGTGCTATTTGTAACCTAGCGTATAAGTTTGAATCTCCATCAAATAGATCTGCATCAATGTCTGTAAGAGTTACCAGAGACCGACCTATTTTTTCCATACAACTTTTAAACCAGTATTCCAGCAGTAGATTGTAGAGTCTTATCCATACTGGGAATTCGTAAGGTTCTGCTTCTAGAGGATTAAAATTGGACTGCCATTTTTGCATATATAAAGGATGCCCTTCCATCTCCCATAGGCCATCCTACAATATTCTATCCTTCTCTTCCTTAGAGGTACAAACTGCAATGAAGAAGCCTTTTGAGAGAAATCTCAATAGAACTTGGGTCCTCCACGTCTTCTCAACCCATTCCCTAATCTTTTTTCTCTCGCTTCTCGATCTTGTGAATCTACATATGACCGCAGTATCTTTTAAAATACCGATGTCTTCCTCTGTCTCTTCTGTTAGGTCGACTGCTTGAAGTTTTGTGAATTCCTTGAATTTGCTTGGGATTGATGCTTCTGTGTAGACCTTGTCTTTGTCCGGCCCCAGATCTCCCATTTTTCATGCGCTTATTATGCTTGTTTTTTCACATAAGAACCTGCATATGATATTAGCAATCTTACCTGCACCTGTAAAAAAAGATAAACCGTTAGAAAAAACCAAAGAAAAACTATCTAAATTAAGAGGGCTCTGCCCTAAGTATCTTCTATATGTTTGCCAAAAAATTTCTGGTGGAAAATTCACAGTTTTCTTGAATTTTGCAAGTAGATTTTCTTTTTCGATGTGATGAATTCTTATCAAAACTAAAATATTAATGAACACTATGAAATGCAACATGTATGTTAATACAAAACAATACTGATTAATATGGTTCTAAATGTCAGTGATTAAGATTAGGAAGGGAAAAGATTAAAGGAATCTATTAAAGACTATTAAAGGTTGCGATAAAAACTATTGAAAATACAACACTAAATAGAGTAAAGATAAATTAAAATAAATAAAATTTATATGTTAATGAATCAACCACCCTTTAGTGCTCACAAAGAAATATGTATAAATAAAGTTTAATTTTCCCAAGCTGATTAAGGAGGAATGATTAACATAAAGAAAAAGGTAGCGATCACAATTAAATAGTGGTCGATCATATTAAAGAAACAATTATGTTTGAAAAAATGAAGCTAAATTATGTTATGAAAAGGTGCATGCATACCAGTAGTCACCTCTTTTTATGAAACCGGATGTCTTATCAGGAAGTCGACCCTCTTAAGGAAGATATATAAAGACTTAGTAAAGTGTGATTGAGATGAGAGTGAAATAAAGGAAAAATCATATACACCAATAGAGTTATCACATAAAGATTTGTGAAAGATACATGTAGATCTAAATAGTTGTAGTTATGTGTCATATGTGGAATATGAAGAGTGGTGGAAAGTAAGCTTTACAACATGATATCATTAGATTGAAGAAGATTTATAATAAAAATTACAAGAAGATTAGAGAAGATTTAAGGTGTTACTATATATGAGAGAAAATGTTTGTGATATGTGAAGAGTGAAAAAAATATATCATACAAACAAAAGAAGAGTGTATGAAGAAGATATATAAGATCATTCAAGGAAGATTTGTGAAGGAGAATAATTATGTGTGTTAGTGTTTGAGAAGTTGTATAAATAAGATTTGAAGATAAGAGTTTAATAAGTATACAAAGGTTCTTTTTGCAGGAGGTTGGGGCCTCAAATTTGATAAGGTTGGTTCCTTGTATCAAGAGATTGGTGTCTCTAACTAATTTGGTGCTCAGTTGCAAGGATTGGTGTCTCTAGTGGGTTGGTGATTAAAAAATATATAAGAGAGGATTGGTGTCTCTTGTAGGTTGGTGTGTACAAGGATTATAATTTTTTTTTATATATAGCTTTATTTTTTCATGGTTTATTCATGCAAGGGTTTCCATGTATATTTGATGTTCTTATTGTGTTTTTTAATTGTTAGATCTTGTGTGGTTTTTATTTTTGTTGATTAAGTTTTAATTAGGGAAAATTTTGGTTATATTGATTCACCCCCCTCTTAGTATAAGCGTGTGCTCATCAAAGAGATCCTCAACTGTTTGATTTCCCTCTAGTTGCTCATCATCACCTTTTATTTGGTTTTTTGGTGCTATAGTTTGAGAAGATGATGAAACCTCTAAATGAGGCAATGAAGGTGGATGAGTTAGCATTGGTACTTCAATAGGTGGATTTAGAATATTTGGAGGTGATGGATTTGGTTGAGGGATTGAAGCTTGAATTGGAGATTGGATTGTTAGAGGATTTGAAGATGGTGTGCAGATATATGGAATGGTAATGGGATATAGTCCCTAGAGGTAGGAAATGAAGGATCTTGGTAAACAAAAGAGTCTAAGTAGCCATTCTCCTCAACAAGAGGAATATGGTCCTCCTAACTCTCACTAGATTGTATCTCAACTCTCTTTTATTTTTCTTCTCTTGGTGGTAACAACCTTATTTTCTCTTTGTTCTATATATATATATATATAATTTATAATCAACCTCATGTTTGATCTTAAAAACCTACTTAGAGTAAATTAAAAAAAAAAATAATAAAACTAATCAAAATATATATAAAAAAGGATTCTAGACTCTGAGCTCTATCGTACTTTTAGATTTTCATGAAATCACCCCTAGTTGGAAAAATTCAAAGTTGAAGTTGAAGTTTTTTTGAATTTTACCTGAAATAGGGGTTAAGTTGCCACATAGGTAGCCACATAGATAGTTTCAATCAAAAGGGTTTCACCTAAAACACTTTCCATTGAAAATCTTTTGATTGAAAAAAAACATGTAAATTGAATCACATTTCAAAATTTTTAGGGATTTTTTTTATTTAATAGTTTGGGAAAAAATAGTTTCTCCCAAAATAATATTTGCCATTATAAGCCACATGGTTTTGGGTGAAACTATTTTTCCCAAAATAGTTTAGGTTGAATCTGTTTCACTTGAAGCTATTTAGTCGACCAAAAGTGTGATATAACTCTTTGCTTTTACCCTTCACTATTCTTCTTCTTCTTTTGAGTCTTTGTGGTGGGGCGTGGATTTAAAATATCACAAGGATTCTTCAATAATTCCAATGAATTGCTCATAATTTCTTCTTCTTTTCTCTCCATTGACTAATCATCAAGCATAAATCAATCAATATTAGCAATTAACTCATTGAAGACACTACTTGTGTTGTAGGAGAGATGCAATGCTTTCCATCCTCCTTCAGGTTCATAGGTGGCTTGGCATATTTTATGCTCTAATCATATCAAGATCAACGTATAATAATCTCTTATTCTTATCTCATTCTCATTTAGGTAGTCAACCCAGTGATATTCTAATGTAGGTTCATTTTTGTAATATGCCCCTATTAATGGGTTGATCCTCCTAGTGGGATCATATCTTATCATTATATTATCATATAAATCCCTGGCCAATGGTACCATTTATAACTCTACTGTCTTTTAATTTTTCATGTTGGCTTAGGAGTATACACCCACCTTAATGAGGAAAACATATCCAACCTTGTATTTGTTGGCTACCAACTTCTAATTTTTTTCTACTTGCCTACAATGGTCAAAAGAGATGATTTTTTAACTAGGGTACTCTGGTAGCTTGTAGGGTTCCTTATGGAATCTATCCACTCTAATGTACATGAATATTTTGAACTAGATATACCAATTCCCATATTTAGTCAATTATTCTATTACCTCTAAGGATAGACTCTTCCCATAATCACTTTCCAAACCCTTGATCACTACATATACAAAGGATTTATTAACAATAGTATAATTTCTCTAACTTTCCTTGAACTCCAATTATGGAAAGTGATAAAAATCTTGATTTCTCCCAACTGGAGAGAACCAAATCGTCTTAGTCCTAGATAAAAATCTTGATAAGCTAGCATGTATACAAGGTATGAATTCATGTGGATTCTATTAAACTCCAACACATCAACCAAATATGCATGGAGGTTATCATTGATGGTAGAACCCCAGTCAATTTTATTCTCTTCCATAATTTATAAGATATAGTACCACATCCAAGGATGGAATTATCCAGTGTAGTGATACCCATATACCTTGCTTAGGAGTGTGATGAAATATTTGACATCCTCTTTGAATTCACTCTTATGCTAAAATATTCCCATATTAAGTGCAAACTTATTGGAATCACTAAGATTATTATTGATGAAAATTTGGGTCTTCTTGTCATAAATTTAGATCTGCCTTCATATTAATCTCATCATACTGTGTATAGATAGGGATTGCAATTTTTTTTCAATAATATTTTCTTAATATTCAAGACCACCTATCTAGAAGGGTGAACACCTTTCTTTATTTTTATTATACCTTTAGGCACAAGTGAGCACTAACTCTAGATAATGAAGTGAGATTGGGAAAGAAACACCTTGCATCAATCTAGATTTGGCCACAATGATAAAGAGGGATCCTGCAACTCTCATCACACCCTTCCAACACACAAGAATTTATTTAACAAAATAAATATAATAACACCAAAAATCAGTAGCATGTATGAAGTTTATATTACTCAACAATCATCAAGATTACAAGGTTTTAAAGACAAACTAAAATAAAATCATGGAAGACCTCTAGACTGATGAGAAACAATTATGAATTAGACTTAGAAGTCTAAAAAAAACAACAAAATCAATCACCGGTAAGCTTTCTTCAACCCCTCTCCTTCTTGCCACTTTATTCTTCTCCTACCTGCAACCTTCTTCTAGAAAATCAATTGTACATTGAACCACACTTCATCCAAGTTATTTTTTGCCCATTAACACCTCCAACATGCAACCACAAACTCTTCCCCAAGAAAATCTATGCCCCCTTTCCTCGCTTCCCAATTCTGGAAAATGAAAATTCCTAACAAGAGTGTTATGGCCACTCTTTCCAGCAACTTCAATACTCATCAATGTTGCAACTCCTCCATGATCGAATCGTAGAAAAATTAATTAAAATTCATAAAATATAATTTTAAAGTCTCCAATGCATGTGAAATTTACCTCCAAGAAGAATAATCATCATTAGTTGGCACATTGATTCCCTACTCCTCACAATAGGAGTCTAGTTTCAAAAATTTCTCTACCTACACAACATGGTCATCCCATTTTGCTAGCACTAATAGGGAGTAATTAAATGTCATACCACAATTTGAAACTCCAACAAAATACCACACCTAAGATTGATTTTTATCAATTAAATATTCAAAATACATTTTCCAGCATATATTTTCCATCACAACTTGCAACCAAAATTTGTCCAATTATTAAAAATCTAATTTTGGACTAAGAAAAACAAATTATTTCATATAAAATCATTCAAACCATGTGAATTTTTTTTTGGTGATGCAAAATTGCTATTAGACCTTGGATGCTCTTGCATCAGACACCCAAGGTAAGATTTTTTTTGTGAATATGGATTCAAAAAATGGATTTAAGTGGTAATACCACCCTTTCAGATTGCAAGCAATCCTCAACAAAATCCATCACTAAATTTGGTACCTGCAATTGATTGTTATTTCTCCTCTTCCAACACTTGGTTGGAACAAGCAACCTCCTTCTCTGACAACTCTGTACTTCATTCTTCTCTCCTCTTATGGAATTTTATCCACCATGTATCATCCTTATCCTCCTAATACCATCCATTCTACTCCCTTCTCTTGTGGGATTTGACCCACCACTGACTGACCACGTCCACCGAATTTCACCTGCAACATCCTCTATAGCTTCTACAAGCAAACATATACTATCCACACACCAATATGCAACATCATTCAAATATTTCCTTGCATACAAATCAATACTAACAAAATCTATTTGTTCCATCTCTTTTTCTCCGTCTACACTCACTACCTCTTTCATCTCAACATGCAAATCATCTTTATTTTCATCTTCATACAATTAAGTCATTACCTTTGTTTTCACACCTTTCCAAAATCAAATTGATCAAATTGGTGCTTTAGAAGTGCTGAATCAGGTGCTAACAGACAAAAAAATGAAAGTTATATGATTCACACAAAGATTTGTGTGCAAGCTTGGAATGGTATCCCATGGACCCTTGCAAAAGGATTTTTCCCAAACCTTCATGGATTGTAAATTTTTAAACTTTTCAGAAATTTTGACATTATTTTAACAAACTTTCGGCATTAAAATCTCTCAAAATGAAAAAATATCTGACTTTAATTATTTTTTCACATTTCACATGCTACCTCCATGAATGCCCCTACCAAAGTATTCTACTCCAATCCTTACAAGTTTTCTAGAAATAATTTTTGGAAACTTCCTATGGAGCCTTAGAATGACAATTTGATAAAAACTAACTTTATGCAAATCTAAACACACCTAGAGCTTTCCAAAGCTAAGATATGTCAAATGAACCCCAAAACACACCAAAATTAAAATCCAAACTTGGAGCTTATTTTTGGTTGATACTGATTTCCAGTCCACCTAGATGCTCCTGCATCCAACACATCGAGTAGGAATTTTTTTGTAAGTAGAACTCACAAATTGAGTGGAGTAGTAGAACTACTATTTCAGGTTGTGCACAACCTATAGCAAACTCCATCACTGATTTAGGTAGAAAGAGTTTCCTCCTCCACCTCTTCCATCACTTAGCTAAGAAAATTGTCATCCTTCTCCACCAAGTGTGCACTCTATTCATCCTTCTTCTCGTGGATTTACATCCACCATAGACCACCCTCCTTTTCCACATCTCTTCTTCCCTCTTTTCCTTCTTCATGGGATCCAACCCAACACATACCAACCACCTCCACCAAGTTTCTCCTGCACCATCATCTACAACTTCTATACACAAATATGCAACATTTGCATACCCATTTGTAACTAAAAATTTATCTTCTACTACTGCAATCTCTTCTTTAGAGGGTAAAAAATCAATATTTTTAAATTCGAAATAAAAAATTACCTTCTTTATTGCACCAACATCTTCTTCTTCATCCTCAAAACCCTTCATGTATGCATCTTCACAAAGTTGTTTGAATTACTTCCATGTAGTCTTGTCCTCCAAAGGAGCATTGTTTGTTGCATCTTCTTCTTTATTGTCTGCATTGAATATAACTTCATCCAAAAATTTCCCCTCAAATAACCTATCTAGCATCGTCATCACTTATTTCAATAAGATATCATCCTCTTCCTCGCCAAACCGCTTGTCAAATCTAGGACCATCCATGTTACAATTTCTAATTGCAAACCTGATGCAGAGAAGGACTCAACTAAACCAACTTGACACTTTCAAAAGATTGCTCCACTTGTAATCATGCTTTGGTGCACTCTAAGGCAACTTGGTAACCTTTTCCATCAAGCCTAAAAAAACCATTCAACAAATCCAAACTTGTGAATAGTGCCAAAGACTTTGACCAAACAATTACAATGAAAGTTTGTGACTGTAAATGAAGCAAAAATGCAGTAAATTGTCCTAAATTTCTCCTTTCCACGTGAAAATGGAGACTCCAAACCGTGCATAGATGATGAACACATAAAAAATAAATTCCTACAAGGTTTCATCATTTTCCCATGGTGGGAACTCAAGCTATAGCATTTTTTCAATGTCTAGAAACCCTAGGCAGGCTTTGGGACAATTTTACCAAAAAACTTGTAACTTTTGAAAATATAAATGGATTTGATTCAAAAAAAATGAATAATAAATTTAACAGACCCCTTCAGCATCTCCAATCAGCCTTTAGGCTGTACCATAAATTACAAGTCTATACCACGCGATAGAACAAAAAATTCATGCAAGAAAACATAGTTTTGATGTGCAAGAATGAAAGGAACAATCATTAATAAATTTCACAAAACATATAATGAGGCCAATCGCTCTAGTCATATTTAAGATAAAATTAATACAAACGTTCCTTCCATATTTCATCAGGATCCAATGGTGGAAAATAAATTTATAACCTTTTTCCCAAAATTGAAAACCCTAGGCAGAGTTCGAGGCGACCTGCACCAAATTGCTTATAACTTTTGACAAACTTAATGAAATTCACTCAAACCAAAATAATATTAAACTATATTCATGTATTCATCTTTTCCCATTAGCTTTAGGCCCATATTGTACCGTACATGGCTATACCATAAAAAAATTAGACTGAAAAACAATAAGAACTGGAAAATGCAATCCCATTTCATGACAAATTTCACTTTTCTTTCATTCCATTCTTCACAAACCTTCTCCAAACCCCTCTACTCAAAGTTACATTTCATATTTACCATATTACAACCCATTCCAACTATTTGTAACAGTTTCTTGATTTGCATGCAACATTTTCTTGCTTTTTTGCCACTTTGCCAAAGTTGCATGACGACTTTTCAACAACATTTGATAACTATTAAATTTTAAAACCAACGACCCTATTAACACTCCAAAATGGATCAACATGATCCCACATGGTCATAAATGACCTGATTAGACACTAAAACAAACAAAAAAACCCAAAATCCAAATTTTTGCAACATGACTTAAAATGCATCAAAAGATGCCCCTGCATCAAAACCTTCTTCATCCACCTCACACAATGCACTCCATTCATACACTATATTTGCAACTTTCACCTCATAATCTTCTCCATTTTTGTGGTCATCCCCCACATATTATTCCTTGCAATCAACCCCTGCCAAAGGTCTACAATACTTTCTCTTTCTGATCTTCTCTTCGCTGTCCTCTTTCATGAGAACGTTCTTCTTCTCATATCTCTCTTCTTGTATCCCCACTTCCTCAATCACCTTTTTCAATACATCTACCTCAACTTGGAGCTTTTCAAATTCTTCATGGTACTTCCTATTTTCCAATTTTTCCCAATATTGTTCCCAGAATAAAATTCTTATGGGCCTCCTCAAGACCCATTCCATCCTCTCAACTATTGCAATTTCCTCAACTCATATAACATGCTTTGCAATCTGCAAAGACATTTCCTTTGCGACTTCATAGCTCTCAATTGATCAGGGCTTCTCTCCTACTTGCAAAAATATTTTTGAGCTTTCCACAACCGCCTCCTCTTCTCTACCCATAGGTCTTGATGTAGATTGTCTCACGTTCGATGATCTGTCCACATAATCAGGATCATTGGCTTTGATACCATTTAATGCAAGCATAACAACCTCATACTACGAAATCACAATATAACAAAGATTAATCAAAGAGAAAAAATATTTTAAATCAAATCTAAAAATTCTTTCATTTACATTTACACAAGTACAAATTTTCTCAATACATTTTTGAAATCAAATCTACACAAATGTTCTCCCTGTAGCTTTTCCTTGTTGCCTCAAAGCTCTCTTTGATGTTGTTTAGACCTTCACATAGATCCTCCAAAATCTTTGTACCTCTCACACACTGGCTCCTTTTCTTTCCTTCACTGATGTTACTCAAACCTGCAACAAAAACCCCCAATGAATACCTCTATAGAGGTATCTTTCTCCTTCCTATTCCCCACAAATTCCTTCACACATTTTTCATAAAAAACCCCCAAAAAATGCATTGAAAATCATCAATTATTGCCCCAGAATGGGCTCCCAACTCTCCCCCAAGAATAGATTCATATATACTATGTTTATTCAACTTTAAATTATGCGTTTAAACTTCCAGTAACTCCTCCAGATGATGCCTTTACTCAAATGGAATTTTTCTCTATTATGAGAATTTACAAAATTCAAAATCTTGATTTTCAATCTCTTTTATATTTTAAACGTCTCCCAAATTATTTATACAGTAGATAAAAAATGAATGAGAAATACAACTAATAACCTGATTTTCATGACCTCTATAATACTTTTCCAAAATAAAATTAATCAAATTGGTGCTTTAGAAGTGCAGAATCGGGTGTTGACGGGCGAAAAATTTGAAAGTTACCTAATTTGCACAAAAAATTGTGTGCAAGATTGGAATCGTATCTCATGGACCCTTGCAAAAGGATTTCGCCCAAACCTTCACGGATTTTAAAATTTTAAACTTTTCAAAAAATTTTGACATTATTTTAAGAAACTTTTGGCATTAAAATCTCTCAAAATGAAAATATCTTTATTTATTTTTGCACATTTCATGTTCTACCTCCATGAATGCCCCTACCAACGTATTCTACTCCAATCCTTGTGAATTTTCCATAAATAATTTTTAAAAACTTCCTGTGGAGCCTTAGAATGATAATTTGATAAAAATTGACTTTATGCAAATATGAACACACTAAGAGCTTTCCAAAGCTAAGAGATTTCAAATGAACCCCAAAACACACCAAAATTGAAATTCAAACTTGAAGCTTATTTTTGGTTGATGTTGATTGATAGTTCGTCTGGATGCTCCTGCATTAATTATAGCTGAAAGTGAAAGAGTAAAAATTGAAAAAAAAGAGGTAATTTTTAAATTTTATGAATAGTATGCTGATTTACATAAATTCAAAATTGAAAATGTGGAAGAGGATAGTGTGGATATGTTGATGGTTGAGGTGCACCCTAAGAAAAGTCATCATGATGTTATGGCAAGAAGAAATATTGAAGAGAAGAACATAGGTGCAGAAAATAGAGTAATGGAAATATTTAATTTCCATGATTTTATTGTCACTATAGGAATAGAGCATTGTTCAAAATGTTCTTGGAAGATGAAGACAAATTTTAGTGGCTTAATTCTCACAAAGGTGGAATATGAGAGTGGAATTTGGTGGAGTTGGTTAGAGTATAGTGGGAAGGATCCCACAAGCAAAGAGAAGGAAGGAATAATTAGGTGGAGGTGGATGGTTTGTGGTAGGTTGAGCCACACAAGAGAGAGAAAAAGAGGAGGGAAGAATGGGAAACAAATTTTTTGGAGGAAGATGGTGAGCATTCTGACAAAGTGTTGGAAAAGAAGAAGAAAGAAAAAATTTCAGGGTACCATCTTAACATTGGAGTATGGTGCAAGTTGCTTGCAACTTGAGAGAGTAGTTCTACTACTCAAATACATTTTGTGAGTCTATGCTCATAAAAATTCTACCCAATGTGTTTGATGCACGTGAATCTAGGTGCATAGATAATCCTACACAACCAAAAATATTTTAAACTTTATTTCTTGTGTTTTGTTTTGAGTTTTTTTTGTTGCAGGCAAAACTTAATGAAATTATCAACTCCTCCAACATAATAGAATTTGGTGAAGTTGTGGGAAAATCAATTGTTAATTTGATACATTGTTAAAATTATTGCAAGGTGTTCATTTTCCAAAAAGGAAAATCACACACCCAATATTGGAGTGGGCATTTAATGTACTCTATAACTCCATTTTGAAATGGGAAATTTGCATTTTTTTGCAAGATTGGGATGTAGGGCACTGAAGGAGTGGAGAGAGTTGGTTAAGAGGCAAGAAGGAATTTTTTGCATTGCCATTGAATGCACATGCTAGGAAGAGGAAACCCACACCCAAAAAGGGGAATGATGAAGTTGCAGAAGCCTTGACTGGTAGTAGGGAGGAAATCCCACACCCAAGTTGATTCAGAGCTACTAGGCAAGAAAAAGGAATGCAAGGAAGGTGTGAAAATAAGAATTATTTTGGAGAGTGTTGAAATAGATAGCATCGGTCAGATAAATAATGATTGATCGTTGTTTAGTGAGAGATAGAGAGTTAAATAAAGGGACACGTCCCTTGAGCCGACGTGTCTCCACTTTGTGGAGACACATCCACTCATGGGATGTGTCTCCTAGATTAATACTTATATTCACTCTTTCCTCATTTGGGAAACATGGAAATTCATAGATGTTTACCTGTGAGGATCAACATTCACTGAAGAAGAATTTAATCGTCATTAATATGGTATCAGAGCCATGTTTGGAAATATTCGATTAAATTCATGATCTACGGATATGTGAGGAATGAGAGAACTAAGGATGCACGCAGACTGTTTGATTTAAATGCTTGAACGCAATGCAATTTTTTGGACGTCGAATCCGAGTTGGTCCTTGAGCCCTTTCACTGCATGTGCGCCCAAACTATTCTTGGTTACACTATAGTCCATTCGAAACTTGACCTTGGCTGGCTTGGTGTGCCCCATTTCTAGTGCGACTTGGTGCACTCCTTATTAGGGGAGCATCTTACGGACTATTCCTAAGTCCGTTCTGGGATGAACATCCAACTCCGAGAATATCGTTTCACGCAGGACATCAGATTCCTATGCCAAGTAAGGGATGGCGACGGAGCCACTGCATAGCAATCTAGTGACCTACACATCCATTCCAACTCTGAGAATGACATAGAATGCCTTCCTGAGATGTGGTTTCTTGCAGTTTTCACTATCATTGCGATTGATTCCTGTCAAGCGTGGCACTGAGTGCAGGGGAAGCGAGCGGGTATCACTTGAGGAATGGGCCTTTGAGAATGAAGGTGGTCATATTTTGGCAGCCGAGAAAGCTCTTGACATATGCAATATATTTTTAGAAAGTCATGATATATGGTTCTTGCATTTTGGACATTATCGCTGGTATTGATTCTTTACAAAAGAACGCAATTTGACAGTGCTTCATTGCCGATCGTTAATCTCAGAGACATTGGTACCTCTGTTGAAATCGTAAGCCAGGAATAACTTCTCTATGTGTTTGATCAACGTATAAGGTTAAGAGATTCAAAGACTTATAGATTACCGGAATTCTTAAGGTATTGGAACTCAAAAACATATAGCGTGGAGAGGTGACGTTTCACATCAATAGGATCGAAAACTATAGTCTTTCCTATCATAGTAACTTGGAATTAAAATAAATGTTGAAATAAGCAAGGAAGTCGAAGGAGTTTTAGTCAGGATGATGCGATTATGTAAAGAAACTCATGGGTAGGTTGAAATCACCCTTGAGAGAGACGACATCATTATTGGTACTTCCCTACGGGAATCAAGATCACGCGAAGAAATAACTTGTTAGTTCAGGTCGGAAAGCATATCACCGACTATCAATCACGAGCCTTGGAGATTACCATCAATTTTGCTCACTGGTCAGTATCGACAGGATTGGCACTTATTATAGTTGCACTTACATTTGCAAATGGGAGACACCTTGTCACTTGATCAAGGAAGATCCTTAGAATTGAGTAATCTTGATTGACGCGCACAGGAGACCACTGATGGTGCAGGTGGTGAGAGCCGAAGGCTACACAACCACTTTTAGGAGATTTGGAGATCGCGATTTCGGGTCTAATCATGAGAGTATGAAGTAGTTCATAACTCTCGAGTGGCATTAGGAGATTACTCCGAGACTCTAAGATATCAATCTACAAGTCTCTCAAATGGGCGTCAGATGTAGCAATTTGTGTTGATCATCGGAATCATCAACCTATTTATAGTGTAAAAGATTGATTTGTTTTACTGATGTCGTCTTCTAATGTATGCAAGAGTGACGCAAATAGGAATGGTGTATATACGAGGGGGGGGGGGGGGCTGCAAAACATACAAATTCCTTATTTTTGGTCGGTCGCCACATCTAGTGCGAACTCCTCTTCCTGAATGCAACACATGATCTCAGTGTATCGATGTCTATATACAACTTATCGATATTTTATCATGTGTTGTATATGGATGGATTGAGTGTTCTTTGCATTCAGCGCTTTCACATAAAGGGGGGGCCTTAAGCGCATCTTCAAAGTTACCTATCGTTTCATGAGTTGATTTAGGAGTGTCTACAAGATGTAATTCTATCTAGATGAGAATGATTTCCTATAGCCTGGGTGTGTCTTCATCACTCTTGTATCATCATGCTTGGTGACTCCCAGATCCTTGATGACTGCGACGGGTATTTTCTTGTGGTGCCTTCTGAACCAGTGGGAGAGATATCATGCCTCCTTAAATTGAGCAAGATCTCGTGAAAGCCAGGTGCAAACCTAAAAAGTGTTAAGTTTAGCACTCTCGAGGAGTAAAATATGGGAAGGCTACATTGCTTCAGAAATGACCTGGACCTTAGCAGATGTGCCGCATTGAAATGAGTGTGTGTGGATTTTTGATCTTAGAGTAAGGGCGTTCAACATTGCAATCCATGTGATATGTGGATAGAATGAAATTCACGAGTTACTTGCATCATCGATGACAAGAGTAGCATAAGCACTATTAGCTGATACCTCTTTGAAATTGAAGTTCATGGCTGGATGAAAACCCAGACATGAATAAACTAATTATTATGAGTGTTGGTGCATCTACAACTTTGGATTGAAGCCACTTCTATGACCAGTATTTCTAAAAGTGATTGACGCCACTAGGAGGGCGACAATCATAAATATGAGATTGCTACATTATGCATTAGACTTCTCTCTTATTTGTGATCTGCGGATGGTGCGCTTCCTAGCTTGGGGTACGTTAGAGACTCTGCACGGGAATCACTTCAAAACGCCATCCCTAGGAGACCTAGCTAAGGCCCGTCAACTCTCTGTCATCCATTCATAGTGGGTAAAGGAAATTGAGATTATTGGCCCCTCTAAAAATCTCACGAAGATGGGTGTCTACCTTGCAGCGACACTTCTTGTACAACCGAATGCAACAATTCACCACTCAATATGATCGGGCATGTTATCTTCATGTCTTGGTTACACCTATTCAGTGCGGCTGATTTCAATGTTGTTGTTCACTAATTTGGATCGATATCTCTACGTATATTTCTTGCCACAATCTCAGTGTTGTTGTATCTCCAGTGATATTTGTGTTGGGATTTGATCGAACTATGGAGGATTTCTTTGAAATCTCTGAGACAGGGATCAAGAGGGAGTTTTGTGACTCATTGAGAAGAAGTGAAGGTTGTAGAGTTGCAAAATGGTTGTAACAAAATCACTTGAAGATAAGTATTTTATAATGCTCATGAATTCTTGTGTAGTTATTAATTCATGCTATAAAATTGTTTATATAGGCTTCTTGCATTTCTCTTCGAGATAAGTAATCTCTTTCTATCATGCTTCTAGGATAGATCAATAAGGAATAGGGTGATGAGAGATCGCATAGAAAAGCTTAAAGCATCTTGTGTGGAAGTCATGCCGAATGAAGAAATGATCAAGCTTGGAGTCTTAGCTTGCAAGTCATGGGACTACATTTTTGGCTGGAAATATCTCTCGAAGAGGAAGTACCTTTCAGGTTGTCTTCGTGATCAGCTTCTTCGAAGAGGAAGAATTAAACTTCTGAGGAAGTTCTATGATTCAGTGTTGTAGGATGTTAAAGTCAGGAGGTTGATGCAAATGCTTGATTATTCAGAGGGAGCGTATTGAACCTAAAGAAGATGATCAAAAGAGTACCTTTGGGTGTTGTTTCAGATTGAGGTCTATAATGATATCCTGGTGTAGCAGGAAGCAATCTTCTGTAGCACTAAGTACAACAAAAGCCGAGTATATTTCTGCCTCTATGGGAGCAAGAGAAGCAATATGGCTCCGTAAATTGCTTGTGGGATTATTTGAGCAAAAGTAGATAGAGTTTCCTTACCATTATGTAAGAGACATGGTAGAAAGGAATGTGATCCAGCTGGTGTATATTAGTACAAATGATCAAACAACAGACATTCACCATAACTCTCTCTAGAGTCAAAATTTGAACCCTTCAGGTAGAAACTTGGTATGGTTGAAATGTAAGTTATTTTTGAGATTGAGACTCAAATTTTTTTGTACTAATATGTTTAAAAGATGTTTGATGCGTAAACTCTTTTTTCATGCGAGTGACTCCATGAATGTATGGGCTCACCCCCTTTGTGTACATTATTGAAAGGTGACGATCTTTCGATAATGAACACTTTGACATTGTAAGGTGACGACTTTACAATGATTAGTTTCCCTATAATGATGAATATCATCTAACTTGATATCCATGGACATGTCATGATAGTATTTTTGGACATTTTGATAGATATCATGTGACTTGATATCAATTTGAAGATCATAATGATCCTTATTCATGGTGGATATGCATATATATCCATGGATATGCCATGATTTATTATGGTAGACATCATGTGACTTGATGTCGGTGCACATACCATAATGAAAATGTGTTATGATGAATGTCATGTGACTTGACACTTTCAGAAGCATACCATATCTTTTGATATCACGAGTTAGGTGATATCACTTTTACATGATGGAAGTTTATCTTCCCTAGCTAAGAGGGAGTGTTGAAAATAGATAGCATCGGTCAGATAAATAATGATTGATCATTGTTTAGTGAGAGATAGAGTGTTAAATAAAGGGACACGTCCCTTGAGCCGACGTGTCTCCACTTTGTGGAGACACATCCGCTCGTGGGACATGTCTCCCACATTAATACTTATATCCACTCTTTCCTCATTTGGGAAACATGGAAATTCATAGATGTTTACCTGTGAGGATCGACATTCACTGAAGAAGAATTTAATCATCATTAATAGAGAGGAGGGTATTTTATGTCAAAAGAAGAGTGTTGTTATTTTTTCACTGCTCATAGAGAGCAATAATCTAATTTTTGTTTTCCTATAGGTGTTTCTCAAAAAAATAAAGTTTGCATTTTTTGTCTATAGGTAGGTGTTCTTGGAATGGCATAGTTCAAAAATTGTGGAAGCCATTGTAATTCATTTTTTGTTGTAGGTAATGAAAATTTAATTTGAAAATCAAAATTACCTCCACAAGTTGGATTTATTTATGGTACATAATGGTTTTCTTCTTGAAAGAGGGGTTTTGATGTTGATATTAAAAATGATTTGAGACACAGATTGGTGTGGGATTTTATCATAGTTGCTTGTCTTAGCCTTTATCTTCAGGATTGTTCCATTTTTAGATTTCTTCATGTATTGTGCATCGAGAAATAAAGGGTTGATTTTTGGTGCTTTATTCTGAAATTATGTGTTTTGAAAGTTTGATATTTTGTGAGATTCTCACTGCATCAAATTATTATATTTTCATATCTCAAATGGTCAAGGAGGAGAAAATTATAACCATGAACTATTCTAAAGCTTCCTTCTAAAGTAAACTACTTAATTATATGAAAACTCACCATTGGCCAAGGCATGGGAAATGCCTATTTGTTATAACCATTTTGTAGCCTCTATCTTTTCTCCTTTCTCTAAGAAGTTTTCTATATAACTTTGGTAGCTTATTTTACCGATTCTCTTCACCTTCACTCCATCACAACTCAAACTAGTCATCTTAGCAACAAGCTCCTGTATGATAGTGAAATTAACTCCACCAAGAGTAACAAATCCCTCTTCCATGATTTCACGAATTGTGAGGTAAGAGTATCATTCAATCCTCTCTTTGCATAGAAAAAAGGGGTGAAACCTCCTATTTCAAAGATTTTCTATGTAATTCCACATTCTACTTTAGAGAGAAACAAGATATTCGTTCAAATCTTAGCATCTGGTCACCCATTCTAATTTGTACATAGCGAGACCTGTTGGCCTCCTCTAATGATTCAACAACTAAGAACTTAAAGTTGTAACTCAAATATTGGACATTAGTATTGAATAACTATCTTTCTCATCATGAGCATTCATTTAAATGTCAACCCAGGGACATAGAATTGAAATGGGTCAGCATAGTATGTGCACTAGGTTTCTATAGTAGCCATATTCATTTTACAACTAGAAAAGACATGATGCTAAAAGTAAATTGCTTGAAAGGAAGTAACATAAGCTCTAAACATTAGCCAACAACTATACTTAACAAAAATGCATGACATTAATAGAAATCTTAGCAAACAGAAAAGAAATTACTCTATCATCTTTGGTTGAAGGAATAGTCACATAATGGAATTCTAGTGGTTGCAGGAACAGACAATTGCCAGAATTGAAACTGATACTGAACATAAAAGTAATGACTGAGCTTAAAAATGGAATTCTCACCAAGTGGGCCCCCTTGGGTGAGTCTTCCTTGAAACTAACTCAAATGTAACAAACTTATAACTTCATTTTATTTATTGAAAATGTGATTACAATGGAATAGTGGCATGGTTGTATTACTTGAAAACTAGAAATGTGAGTACAATATCAGATCCATCAACCTTCTGAGAAGGCACATCCGAGTCTTATTTATAGAAGAAAACAACTAACTAAACAACCTATCAAGGCGGTCCACTCCAACAAACTAGGAGGACGCCAATTATGGAAAGCATAAGAAAAGGAAGGGAGGTTATGCATGCGTGGAATCTGGTCAAACCATTCTTGCTTGAATGCGGATTTAGCATAACAACAACCCCTATATCTGCTCAACTAACAACTATGATCATTTACAAGGTAGTTACATTCTCTAACTCGCTCTAGGATTTCCCTCCATCAAGAGTCTTCCTCCTTTGACCTCTTTAATGACCATCTTCTTGACTTCATGGCAACTCGACCAGCTGGCAAAAACTTCCTCAACTTTGAAGGTTCTTAATTATATTTGCATAACAATATTAGCACGCACAACCAATTGCATATCTATAACTAGCTTAAAGCAACATTCATTAATCCACATGTAAAATTAACTTAGATAATCCACATAACATGCTAATATCATTAAAATCACAAGGATAAACTTATGTCCAATGTCTATGGTTTTAAGGAAATAATATGGAAAATGCCAAAAACTAAGTGTCAAAGTCTAAGGTAACACAACAACAAATAGACTATAAATCCTATCAAAATTGAGTCATTAACTGGACTCATCACTCTCCCCAACCTAAGATCTTGCTGCTCCTCTAGTAGAGGAAGAACTAACCCTTTGCCTAGTTAACACCATGAAATCAGTAATTGCAAGTGTCCCACATTAGTATCTGCAATATCAGAGTTGGGATCCCAGTAGAACCTTTGTTACCTCTCCAACCTACTCCATCTCTGCCTTTCAACAGCTATATTATACTTGTAATATCTGAAATTTGGGATAGGCCATAGTAGCGTAGGTGGATGGAAGGTTAGTGGAAGCCAAAACTATTGCATCCTTCTGCCAATCTGTATATATCGGTCAATCCTTTTGCAAGCCGCAACATAATTTTGTAGAGAGTGAGGTTCAACTTGTTTTAACTCATTAGACAAACTATTCCACCTCTGTGACAGGTACCCAAGTACCAATTTCCTTGTAGTGTCTTACATCTTCTCATATTCTTTATAGGTTTCTTCCCTATCAGGAATAATCCGCCTCTTATAGCTTAGTCGGTAGAGAAATATATGCCATTCATGAAAAATGTTTGTAGGTTTCCTTGATTTAGCCTTAATGGGTAGGGAGTACTAAATTATTTTTCTCTGTAAGCCCTAAATTGTTGTCCCCAACTAATCTCATTTTGAACCCAAGACATCAATTCCCTCAAATGAAGATCCCCAATATACAATAATGGGTTCCATTCATGGTCATGGGACATGACATAATTGTGTAGATATAATTCACATAACAAATTTTTAAATTCATAGGGAGTTTCAACAGAAGGATTCAAACATGAAATGATCCTTGACAATCTAAAAGAGAGATTCCTCTCCTTCAAATACATGGCATAGACTCTGGGAGGAGTCCTACATGCGAGCATATAAGGCACTAATATTGTCACATTGTCTACCTTTTCCTTCAAGGCAATAATTTATGAGTTCTTTTCTTTAATTGCATCATCTTTCTTTTTAATTTCTTCTTTAAACTTATGTTTTTCCTCCTTCCATTCTTCTTCCCTCCTCTGCATTTGAATCCGCAAAGTTTATGGCAACTTGATTCCATGAAAAAATAGAAGGCCTATGTATTCCTACCAAATTCTTCTTTGGCAATGTTTCATATTGTTCATACAACACCAACTGCAATGACGTTGACTGTTCATCCTGTTCTGGCTACAAGGGTTCTTGCACTTGTTGCAGGAACTCTCAATTCATTTCATATTCTTAGCTCTCAACTTGCTCTGCAACAATGACAAGTTTTGCTAACCTTATATTTGCAGGTTCTTCAAAAACATCATTTTTACCAAAATTCACCTGCCCCATATGGGCTTATGTTTCCTCTTTAGATGTTCTTCGAAGATTAGGGCTTCTCTATGGAGGCATTCTAGTGGCTGACCCAGCTGACCTTGATTTTTGAGGAGGGCTTTCATGTTTTTCTTCGGCTGTAGGAAGAACAATGTCAGCCTTTAATTTCTTAGGATTTGGCATTTCTTTTTATGTTGCTTCCTTCCTAGCTTGCCCTTTTCTCATTTTTGCTTCTCTCTTTTGTGCCTCCTCTCTCCTAATTGCGGCCCTAGTTCGAATTGGGGTTTGAATTTCATGAAGAACATCATCATCAAATTCCAAAGAGGAACTATATTTGGCCGAATGTTCTAACTCAGATGAACTAATTTCAATATTCTGCCCAAGTACAGGAGGGTTTACAGTAGGGTTTGTACTAGAAGTTGAGGCACTAGGAGTAGTTCCAAAAACACTCCTCCTATTAACCCTAGAAGGTTGAGGCAGAGCTCCAAGTCGCCTATTTTCTGGTCTAAATTGATCAATGTTTACAAATTCTTCCCATGTCATGTCAGACACTTCTTGCAAAGATCTTTTAACTAACAATTTGTTCAAACAATGGTGAGAGACAGAGTTATCCCTACCTTTCTGAGTTTCAACTGCCATGATTGCAAGGAGGTTGCAGAGCACATTAGGTACATTCATTCTTCTCCCATGCCGCATGTGATTCAATAGCTTGAAATGTACAAAGTGGAGGTTTGACTCATGGCCCTCACAAGTAATATACTTCACAATGTGAACAACTACCTACTTCCATGGTTCAGGAAGAGAGGTTCTCCTCGTACCTTGCTTATTCACTTCCAATGAAGGGCCACCATGTTCAGTAAATTCAGCCCTAGCTAACCTTACATCCTTGGTAGCAAGGTATAGCTCTCCATCAGCTGGTAAATCCGTTACCTCCGTAATTCGCTCTTCAGTAGCTATTACCTCCAACCCTTTTACTGTTGCCTTCCCTTCAGACAATGTCTATGAAAATTCTAGCATAATGGCCTCATTGTAGTTGTCTAATCTCATAAAATAATCTAGCCACCCATAATTCCTAAATTCTGCAAGAGAAGGTGCATCCTACATTAACATGTCATGGATTGAAGGTTCATTTCGTATTAGTTGGCCACCCATTGTTTTGGCTGTCTACAGTCAAACAAGAACTTTTGCGACTCTTCTTCCTACAACACCTACTTCGAAGACCTAATTTCCGTTTTCCTGCAATTCTTCTTAAGTTCTAATGCCACTGTTGTATAGATTTCACCTTTTTGGTGACTTAGGATTATGAATTTAGGCAATAAAGAGAATAAGGGGTCATAAATGAAGAGTACCATTGAGAAAAATGGTGGCGTTTTGGTGAAATTTCACACATGCAAGCTGTCATTTCACTCTATCATTTAAATTAGTTCTATTCAAATTTTGCTGACATAGATTGACACAATTGACACATGGACATTAGTGTCACACTCCCCCCAACCTAAATTTGAGCATGTGTTCGCACAGGCTGGGTTATAATGATGATGTGATAGGGCAGTGGATAATGGTATGCTATACAAAATATCGACATTAATTTACAATAATTAAATAAATGAACTAAAGATAATTAAGATATAACAACTTGGTGCACACATACCTAAAATCTTGGAGTATCCATTGCAAATAATTTGGAGGAAGTACCAGTTACCTTTTGAAAAGTACAGTTGAGCAATAAATTGAAGTGGTGATGGAATGGAGTGGTGACAAAGTGAAGTGATGTGATGGTGGAGTTATGGAAGAGAGAAAGGTGTAGATGGATGGGCAGATGAATTAATGAAGAAGAAGACTCCCACAAAAGTGGAAGTCTTTATTATGATAGAGTATGTACCTAATTAGGCAGAAGGTGAGACACTAGGTCCACTCCCTTCGGCTATAGGAAGTTCGAGATCTTATTGCTGAGCAAACTGTTGCAAGAATTCTTGCTTGGAAGCTGACTTATGATACAACTTGAGGCAATGACCGTTGACAAGCAACTTAAATCTGATAGATTCAATGGTTTTTAGCTGAATAAAACCATTGGAGAAGACTTCAACAACTTCATATGGCCCAAGCCACCTTGTTTTTAGTTTACCTACATTATCCTGATATCTGGAATCATAAAGGAGGGCCCAGTCACTTGGCTGAAACTTCTTATCCTTTATGAATTTTTCATGCCATTTGATTCTCTGATTTTGCACTATTTTGGTGTGATGAAGTGTTGACTTTCTCATTTCATCCAAGGCATTGAGCTGCATGATTTTGTCCTTCTGTGCCTCAGAGATGTCTATCCCAAGATCAAGTGTAGTCCTAAGAGTTTTATGATTTAATTCAATTGACATCATAGTTGTCTTTCCATATAATAGTTCAAAGGGAGTGAAACCAATGATTGTCCTCCAACTGGTTCTATAGGCCCAGACAACTTCTGGTAGCCTGTTCACCCAATCCTTCCTATGAATAGCCACTGTTTTGGTCAAAATAGCCTCTATTTCCCTGTTGGTCACCTCAGCCTGCCCATTGGCTTGAGGGTGATAGGGAGTAGACTTATTATGCCTGATGTTATATTCATTTACCAAAGCTATAATAAGGGTTGTGGTAAATTGAGCCCCTTGATCTGTCACTATCTCTCTTGGAACCCCATAGCAGGTGAAGATTTCCTCATATAGGAATTCTACAACCTTATTATCTCTAGCATGCATCATAGCTTTAACTTCAACCCATTTGGTCACATATTTAGTGCAAACCAGGATGTAGGATTTTCCATTTGATGGTGGGTCAATGGGAGCCACGAAATCAAGTCCCCATTTATCAAATGGTGTGATGACAACCTGGGGGTACAGAGGCATCTCATCAGATTTAGTTGGCTGAACCATTCTTTGACATGTATCACACTTCCTAGTATACTTGCCTACATCTTTATGAAGTGTGGACCAATAATATCCTATATTAAGAATCTTCATTGTTGTTCTCTTGGATGTAAAATGTCCTCCACAGGGTTCATTGTGACATGCATGTAGTATATCATATGTATCATCTTTTCATACACATCTCCTCATTACATGATTTGGTCTAGTATATAATAGACATCTTGAAATCCATGAGAAAGGAAAAGTTTTCTCAATGAGAACCCTTCTCTCTTTTGGAGAGAAATGAGAGGGAACTCTGCCTGTGACCAGATAATTTGCTATATCTGCATACCAAGGTGTGTGGATACTATAGAAAATAGATGCTCATCAGGGAAGGAGTCACCAATGACTTGATTGTCTATAGATGTAGTAAACCTTGAAAGAAAGTCTACTACAACATTTACTTTCCCTGGCTTATCTATAATAGTGATATCAAACTCTTGCATGAGCAACAACCATCTTGCCAACCTCCCAGTAATCAAGGGCTTGTTCATCAAATATTTTATTGTTGGAGATTGTTGGATATTTTTGATATGTGGTTGTCATTTATGTCAACACTATTGGAATTAATGTCTTTAAGGGTGTCTATGTCGAGGATATTGAGAAAATTGTAATAAAATAAGTTGCAGGTTATCAGTGATGTAGTGAAGTTCAGTATGATGGCTAGCTTAGTATATTGAGAATAAGGAGTTTCAGATTAAAGGGTTTGTTGAAAAGTATATCTAGTTTATCTACCTAAAGTTTCAGAGGTTCACATGAAGATTTGATCAAGTTATGAGTATCGATGTTCTGACAGTTGTTTTGTTGTTGTAGCTAGTGTTCCTGGAAGAAGATGATGTGATTATAGTAATCTAAGTTGTTGTGGATGCTTATGTGGTGATTCATCATTCTTGTGGATGTTTCTAGATCATCCTCTATCTGTGTTGTTGGTTTGCATTGATTGTTGTGCTCATGATTGGTGATTTTCTTCTGAGATTGCATGTTTTTCATGATCATGACCGATAGGGTGATTGTAGCATGTTGTGGATCTTCGAGGCTAATTGTTTAAGGTGTTTCATGCTTGAGATATGTTTTTTTGGGTCCTTGCTATGTTTTGACCGACATTATTTGATTCGAATTGATAAATTGTTTATTAATTTGGGCCGATAGTTTGTACACATTTCATATTTTGTTGGGCCGACATGTAGTTGATGTTATCCTTAGTTGTGGATATATATGATCGATTGTTTATACCATTTGATGCATGGTGTGAAGTGGAGAGTGAGATGTGTGAGTGCTATGTGCAGATAATATTCCAATCTTTCGAAGGAAGAAGTAAAGTGTGAAGAAGAGTGAGCAGAAGGAAGTGATCATGTGCTTAACCAGAACTATAATCAAGCATTAGCAGATCCTATTTTCTCAGTTCAAATCTTCGGGTGTAATCCGAATGGGATTGTAAGATAGTGTGTCTTCCTTTGGGCAGTAAGCCTTTTGTAATTGCGAAGTGAGCTCTAGGCAGTGTGCCTGAATGCATATGCATTCCCCATTTGTAATAATTTTAACAGAGTATAATCTTGTGGATTAACCTCCATCGTGTTTTTTCCCCTAACAGGGTTTCCACGCAAAAATCTTGGTGTTATGTGTGTTTTTGATGTGGTGATGGTTTATGCTTTCATGTTTATTTATTAGATCTGAGATTAATTTTAATAAGTATAATTTGTGTGATGAATGATTCACCCCACCTCTCAGTTTTATGCCCTTTTGTTGCCAACAATTGGTATTAGAGCCTAGTTCCTCTAGACAAGCTTGATTGCTTGAGGTGATCCGAGATGGTGACATATAAGAAGGATAGTCTGAGATTTGATGGAAAACATTATTCTCTGTGGAAGAATCAATGGAGTGTCATCTGATATGCATTGGTGAACCTTACTAGAAAATTACAAAGAATAGATATATCATCCCACAGAATGGTCTATTTACTGCAGGTGAGATTAAGGAAGCCGAGTACAATATCAAGGCTAACGAAGCATTGTTGAGTTCTTTGACTTATTCCAAAATGACAAATGTATTGGAGCTGAAGACTGCTTATGATATCTGGAAAAAGTTGGAAACTTTGTATGAAGGTGATAACCATGTGAAGATTGCTAAGCTACAAAGCCTGAAAGGGAAATATGAAACATTGAGAATGGGTGAAGATAAGAACATTACTTCTTTTATGCAGAGATTGAATGAACTTGTGTGTAGTATCAAATGTGCTGGTGGAACATTGGAAGAATCAGAGATTGTTGCTAAAGTGCTTAGATCCTTTCCTGCTGCATACAAACAAAAAGTTGTTGCTATTGAGGAGATCCGAACTGTGACAAATGTAACCAGAGACATGTTGATTGGTAAGCTTGTTGCTTTTGAGTTAAGTGGGTTTGGTGAATCTCTTCCTAAGATAGAATCTGCATTCAAACCTGCTATATTTGGAAAATATAAGCAGAGATATGATCCGGGAGAAAGTTCTTCTAGAAAAATGTCCAAGTATGAGCAAGAAATGAGAGATTGAAGAAGAAGAGAGAAAACTAGATGAGCTTGAAGCACTTCTTGTCAAGAGGGTAGCCAAAGGAGAAGGTAAATATAAATGGAAATTTCCTCTTAAATTTTTTTCTTGCTATAAGATAGGTCATTTTTCCTCAATGTGTCCTAAAAGAGTTCCTAAGCCAAGATCTAACAAGCATAGATTCCAAAGAAAGTGTTATTTTGTTGTTGATGAAGGTGTGATAGATGATGAATTTGATAAAGGAAATGCAAGTGAGGATGAATGGGTATTTATTGCTATCAACAAAAATAATCCTGTACCTACCTATTCTACTAGTTGCATGAATGTGGAGAAAGCTCTAGCTGCCAGAGTTGAAGAAAAAGATGAATGGGTGATTGACAGTGGATGCTCTCATCACATGATATGTGATAAAAGAATTTGTGAGCCTGGAAAAGTATGATGGTGGTGATGTAAGATTTGGTGATGACAAATCTGGTGTAATCTGTGGCAGAGGATCCATTTCTTTTGATGGTAAGCATAATACTGATAATCTTTTATATGTGGAAGATTTGAAGCATAATCTCTTAAGTGTTGGACAGATGGTTGACAAGGGATATAATATTCAATTTAAGGATGAAAAGTGTAGAATATTGGGGAATTCTGGAAATGTGATTGCATCTAGTACAAAAAAAAAGGTAATATCTTCACCTAAGTACTACTAGTAAAAGTTGTCTGATTTCTCAAGTTGATGAAAGTTGGTTGTGGCATAGGAGATTGTGCCATGTAAACTTTGACAATATTATCAAGATAAGTTCTACTCAGGTAGTGAGATATCTTCCTAAGTTGATAAAACCTACTAATATTATATGCAAGGAATGTTAGTTAGGGAACAAAACTAGAGTTTCATTCCGAAGCAAACAACATTGTTCAAATGAAGTGTTGGAGCTTGTGCATACTGACTTGTGTGGTCCTTCTAGAGTCAGAAGTATACAAGGAGACATGTATTTCATGTTACTTATTGATGACTACTCTAGATTTATGCGGGTTAATTTCTTAAGGGAAAAATCTAGAGAGATTCAAGATCTTCAAGGCTATGGTTGAGACAGATATAGGTCTAAAGAGCTCTAGAGAAATTCAAGATCTTCAAGGCTATGGTTGAGACAGATATAGGTCTAAAGATGACTCATAACTGGTGTTAGAAAGAAGATGATGTGATTCTAGTAATCTAAGTTGTTGCAGATGCTTCTATGGTGATTCATGATGCTTGTGGATGTTTCTAGATCGTGCTCCATCTGTATTTTTGGTTCACATCAATTGTTGTGCTCATGATTGGTGATTTTATTCTGAGAGTTCATGTTTTTCATGATCATGGCCAACATTGTGATTGTACCGTGTTGTGGATCTTTGAGGTTAACTGTTTAAGGCGTTTTGTGTTCAAGACATGTTGTTTTGGATGCTTGCTATGTTTTGGCTGATATTATTTGATTTGCATTGATAAATTATTTATTAATTTGGGCCGACTATTTGTACACATTACATATTTTGGTTGGCTGACATGTAGTTGATGTTATCCTTATTTGTAGATATATGATCGATTGTTTATACCATTTGATGTATGGTGTGAAGTGGAGAGCAAGATGTGCGAGTGCTATGTGTGAATAATGTTCTAATATTTCGAAGGAAGAAGTAAAGTGTGAAGAAGAGTGAGCAAAATGAAGTGTTCATGTGCTTAACCAGAATTGTAATTAGGCATTAGCAGATGCTATTTTTTCAATTCAAATCTTTGGGTGTAATCTCAATGTGACTGTAAGACAGTATGTCTTCCTTTGGGTAGTAAGCCTTTTTTATTTGAGTAGTGAGATCGAGGAAGTGTGTCTGAATGCATTTGCATTTCCCATTTGTAATACTTTTAATAGAGTATAATCTTGTGGATTAACCTACACCGTGGTTTTTCGCCTAATAGGGTTTCCACACAAAGATCTTGGTGTTATGTGTGTTTTTGATGTGGTGATGGTTTATGCTTTCATTTTTATTTATTAGATCTGAGATTAATTTTAATAAGTATAATTTATGTGACAAATGATTCACCCCCCACTTAGTTGTCTGCCCAAGAGTTGCCAACAAAGATCTGATACCCAGTGATATAATGTCTGAACTTATTGAGGGCATATATGATTGCCAACATCTCCTTCTTTGTCATAGTGAAATTAAACTCTTCTCCTTGTAGGTTTGTGTTGACAAAGTAGATTGCGCTCTCAATGGTTACCTCCTTTTATCCCAAGACAACCCCTATGGCATAATTAGATGCATGGGTTAAGGCTTCTTTCAAAGCAGAAAATGATTTGTTACAATATTTTGTCCACTAGAACTCAACATCTATAGTCAATATACTATAGAGTGGTGTTACCATTTTTCTAAAATCCTTGATAAAATGCTTATAATAGCCTACATGACCTAGGAAGCTCCTAACATCTTTTTGCTTTTCAGGAATAGAGAGATTTGTGATTACCTCAATCTTGGCTGGATCCACTTGAATTCCATTTTGAGAGATGAAATGGCCAAGTACTACTCCTTCTTACATCTGTTGGCAGATGGTCAGTGCTCCCCTCAGGATTCGTGACATGGACTAACCGCCTCCCATGGATTTGTTAACTCTGGAAGTTGTATCGGGCATTAACAAGTCGATCTTTTGGTGCAATGACAATTGTGTGCCAACAATTGGTATTAGAGCCAAAGGTTTCAAGTTTGAATCCCATCGGTTAACGTTGAGGGGGAGTTTGTTGGTAGATGGTCAACGCTCCCCTCAGGATTCATGACATGGACTAACTGCCTCTCGTGGATCTGTGAACTCTGATAGTTGTATCGGGCATTAACATGTTGATCTTTTGGTGCAATGACAACTATGGGCCAACAAAATCATCATGAAGCACTTTTCACTATTTACGAAATGATTATGGTCTTCACATCTGTGCAGAACCTTCCTTAGATTTTCCAATGCTTCATCAAAATCAGCACCATAAGTTGTGAAGTCATCCATGTAGATTTCCATGCATTCAAGTGAGATATGTGAGAAGATACTAATGACTACTCTCTGAAAAGTTGTAGGTTCATTGAAGAGACCGAATGGAAGCACTAAATAGGAATAAGTGCCCCAAGGATAGGTAAATGTTATCTTCTCTTGGTCCTTAGGTGCAATCTTTATTTGATTATATCCATTGAACCCATCCAGGAAAGATAAATACTTCTTTCCTGCAAGTGAATCCAATACTTGATCTATGAAAGGAAGAGGAAAGTGATCCTTCTTGGTGGAAGAATTTAATTCTCTATAGTCAATACAAACTCTCCATTTTCCTCCCTTTTTAGGAAAAATCACCGAAGGAGACATCCACTAGCTATCTGAGATAGGGTAGATGAATCCTGTATCCAACAATTTTTTCAATTCTCCTTTCACAATCTCCCTTAATGCAGGATTGATTCTCCTTTGTAGTTGTCTTATAGGTGTGCAATCATCTTTGATGTAGATCCTATGAGTACAAAGTTTAGGATCCAATCCCTTCATGTCATGATAATCCCATGCAAATGCAGGCTGATGTTTGTCTAACAAGTTTTCCAGGGAAAACTGTTGTTCTTGAGTAAGCTTGCTATCGATGTTCAAATGTTTTCCTTCTAAAACTTGTACTTGTGTTATCAACTCTATCATAGTTGTTTCAGTAATGCATGGAATTTTTAGTTCATGTAGCAGCAATGTATGAGATATACCTATTGCTGCAAGAAGCTTAGGTGCAAGAAGAGCAGGAAAAAGTGTATGTAGTGGAGCAACAGAGCTAGACTCAGGAGCAGGTGATTCTTCATGCATTTCATAACTATTTTGTATTATATTTGACAATATGTCATCTTCTTCTTATAGCCACATGAAAGGGATTCTTCCAATCATCATGAGTTGCACAACCAAATTTATCTCCTCAGCTTCATTGCCAACATGTGGCCAGATAGGGTTTTCCATATCATGAGTTGGCTAAGCAGGGGGGTAAAGGGCAAGATTTTTAGTACTCCTACCATTATAAATAGTCATGTTCCCTACTTGAAATCCAATGTAGGCATCAACAGTATCCAACCATGGCCTTCCCAAAATAATGGGATACCCTCCTAATGTACCCTTAGGTGATAGAATCATGAAATAAGCTGGATATTCCCAAGAGTCTAGAACAACAACAATATCTTCTACCACACCATTAGGTTTGACAGTAGAACTGTCAACCAGCTACATGATAGTAGGAGTAGGCCACAAATTTTGTAGCATTCAATTGTTGTAGGATATCTTGAGTCATCACATTAATTTTTTCTCTCAAATCTATTAGAGCATTCTTTACTTGGATCACATTTATGGTGACTTCAACTACAAGACTGCCTAGGTCATTATACTTAGGAACAGTAAATTTCCCAAGTATAATATCAACCAACTATCCTACATGCTTGCTTTATTGCCTTACTGTATATGGGAACATCTTTTATTTCCTGGAATAGGGGTATCTTGACACATATATGTTGGCCTTGTTGTTGCACCAAAAGATTGACCTGTCAATGCCTGATATAAGTGTCTGTTAAGATCCACGGGAGGCAGTTAAACCATGTTGCGAACCCAAAGGGAGATGCTAGCAGTTAGTCTAGCAATCCCCCTCAGCGTCACCTGAGGGGTTTAAACCCATGACCAGGTCCGATACCAATTGTTGTCCTTGTCGTTGCACCAAAAGATCGACTTGTCAATGCTTGATACAAGCATCAGCTAAGATCCATGGGAGGTGCTTAAACCATGTCGCGAACCCGAAGGGAGATACTGGTAGTTAGTCCAACAATATATGCTTCAGCTGATCCAAGATATCAAAGGTTGCTTCCTACTTTTGTTTAACAACTTCTAATCTTTGAGGAAACGATGGTTCAGGATCAAACTACAGAACTGGTTTAGGATTGGTAGCCACACTTGGCTGAGTAGGTGCATAAGGTAAATTTTGATGCTACTCCTCTTCCATAGGAAGTTCAATAATAATTGGAGTGGAAGGTGATGGAAAATTGGTTCCTGAATGCAGGTGGATATTACTCAAACTCACAACATAGGAAGGATATTGGTTTGGATCTGCAGAATAGACTGGTTGTTGTTGTGGTTTGTAATTTGGGTTAGGTGTGGGTTGATTTGGTAACTGAGTAGGTCTTGGTGCACTATTATTTGAGTTAGGAGGAGGCATTAGGGTAGGTGGTTGAGGCTATGGAGGTGGTTGCATGTAACCAGTTGCCTAGTTTTTCCATTGCTACCCTCCCCTCCATTGGGATGTCTACTGCCAGTTGCCTTGAGGTTGCTGCCAATTTCCCTAGTTTTGTTGCCACAGAGGTGGGGTATTCTGGTAACTAGGCCAAGTATTTTGAGGGTTACTCCAAGGTTGAGATGGATAACCTCCAAAGTTTGATGGATGTTGGGGTTGCCATTGATTACCAAATGCATAAGAATTCATGTAAGGTCCATTAAAAGATAATGGGTTTGGTGGAATACCTTGTCTTGGAGCCCATGGCCTTCTTTGTGCAACAAAGAAAACTTGGTTTTCATCTCCCTCAATCGGCTTGAGTTCAGGTGGAATGTGCTTGTTTTCAATATTGGGCACCATTTTACATTTGCAGTCCCTCTTCTTTTGCTTGCAATGAGGGAAAAATTCTATTAACATTGCCTCTGCCTCCTCATGTTTCTTCTTTGCTTGAAGTGTATCTAGCTGAGTTTCCATATTATTTATGATGTCTTGCTTGAATTCTGATAGTAGGTTGGTGATTTCCATCCTTGAGACTCCATTAATGCAATATTTACCCACAGAAGACTGGTAACCTCCCCCTTTCTTCATAGCTGCTTTGGAGTAATTTTGACATAATTTATTAATATCTTCCCAAGGTACTTGGGTGATATCTCCTTCTCCTATTAAATCCATAGCATCAACACAAGCTTCACTAATCCCTCTCAGGAAAAAAAACTTTGGAGATTCATCATTGAGTGCATGGTGTCGAGACTTCTTCAAGCTAAACTGGAACCTTAGCAGATAGTCTTCCAAACTTTCATCCTCTTTCTATTGCATCCTGAAGATATCACCTCCCCTCATATCACTGCCTCTACAATATTCCTTATAGTTCTCAAGAAAAAAATCCTTCATATCATCCCAACTATTTATAGTATTCCTTCCTAAGCTCATAAACCATCTTAATGCACCTTCTTTCAAAGTAGTAGGGAAAAACTTAAGCCTATGAGCATCTGTAGTGTAATCATAGCTTTTCTAGAGGATATCAAACTCAAACAAGAAATTTTTTGGGTCCTCCATTACAAGCCCATAGAATTTAGGAAGAATTGAAGTAGGAATGTTCTTGATGTTGTCAATATCATTTTGTGGAGGAATGATGAAATGAAAGGTTGTTTGGTTAGGCCCAATTGGATTAGCCATATTTTCTTGTTGGACTATCAAAGAAAATGGATTCTCTATCAGATTTTGGGTAGCTTGTTCTTCAAAAGAAGTTTCAAAACTGGCCAAATCTGGAAATGGCTCAACAAAAGGGTTTACAACTTCTTCTTCTGGAAAATTTTGAAACTCAACTAGCTGGTCATCAAGGTTATTAGGGAGGAATCCCCCAAAATCATCTCTTATCCTACCCTTATGCATGCATTATTATTCAGTATCATCCAACTAACACAAAGAATTGGTGAAATAATAGTGGGTCATTACTTATTCTACAAAAGGATATGCTAAAAAAAAACTTCTAAAATACCAGAAAGCATGAAAGCAAATGAAAATGACTCTGAAATACTTCCTAGTTTGACACCATCTCCGACAACGGAGCCAAAAATGTTGGCCTTCTCTAATGATTCAATAACTAAGCCCTTAAAGCTATAACTCGAAGATTGGACATCAATACTGAATAGCTATCTTTCTCATCATGAAGGTTCATATAAATGTCAACCCAAGGGTGTAGACTTGAAATGGGCCAGCATAGTATGTGCACTAGGTTTCTATAGTACCCATATTCATTCTACAACTAGAAAAGACATGATGCTGAAAGTAAATTCCTTGAAAGGAAGTAACACAATCTTTGAACATTAACCAACAACTATACTTAACCGAAATGCATGACAGGAATAAAAATCTTAGCAAATGGACATTAAATTACTCTATCGGCTTTGGCTGCAGGAACAGTCACATAATGGAATTCTAGTGGTTGTAGGAACAAACAGTTGCCAAAATTGAAACTATTACTGAACAAAAAAGTAATGACTGAGATTAAATATGGAATTCTCACCAAGTGGCCCCCCTTGGGTGAGTCTTCCTTGAAATTAACTTAGATGCAACAAACTTATAACTTCATTTTATTCATTGAAAAAGCGATTACAATGAAATAGTAACATGGATGCATTACTTGAAAACTAGAAATGCGAGTACAATATTAGAACCATCAACCTTTTGAGAAGGCACATCTGAGTCTTATTTATAGAATTAAACAACTAACTAATCAACCTATCAAGGCGGTCAACTCCAAGAAACTAGGAGGATGCCAATTATGGAAAGCATAAGAAAAGGAAGGGAGGTTATGCATGCGTGGAATCTGGTCAAACTAGTCTTTCTTGAACGTGGATTTAGCATAACAACAACCCCTATATCTTCTCAACTAACAACTATGATCATTTTCAAGGTAGTTGCATTCTCTAACTCGCGCTAGGATTTCCCTCCATCGAGAGTCTTCCTCCTTTGACCTCTTTAATGACCATCTTCTTGACTTCATGGCAACCCAATCAGCTTGCAAAAACTTCCTTGACTTTTAAGGCTCTTAATTATATCTGCATAACAATATTAGCACACACAACCAATTTCATATCTATAACTACCTTAAAGCAACATTCATTAATCCACATGTAAAATTAACAAAGATGCGTAGCATGCTAATATCATTAAAATCACAAGGATAAACTTATGTCCAATGTCTATGGTTTTAAGGAAATAACATAGAAAATACCAACAACCAAGTGTCAAAGTCTAAGGTAACACAACAACAAATTGATAATAAATCCTATCAAAATTGAGTCATTAACTGGACTCATCAAGACCCACAACCCATAATGCAGAGAGAAACACAAATGTAGTTAATATTGGAAAAATAACACATGAAGCCCTACCACTTTTTAATGAGATATAGATTTCCTTTCTTTATACTTATCACATGAAGGAAACTTGAAATAAATTCATTAAAAGGCCATTCATGATAGAAAGTACTAACAAAACCATTATAGGCTTCCTTCCATTTTCAATTTTTAAAATACTCCCAAATATTTTTAATTTTTCCATCCTTGATTTGATTTTCATCACCCCTAGACTTAATGGATATCATATGTCTTAATATCTCTTACGCTCCATGAGGAGAAATAAAAATAATTCCCCATTATGTAATCATTCAACATAGTACTATCAACCCATCCCTTAGCCCAAACAATGGCATCACCTTTTGAATTAATGATTCTATCAACCTTTAAATTTTCCAAAATACACCTCTACCCTCCTTGATTTTTAATCACAATTTTATTAATAATAAAAATTAAAGGCTTAATCCCTATCTTCCTTTTATTACCCATAAAAGTATTATTACATCGATCATAAAAAATAATCACCATAACCTTAATCAAAAGATCCATGTCATAATTCCAATACTTCCAATCTTGAAAATTAAGACTAAGATTAGAGACAACATTAGCATCATGATTTCATTCTTTGTAAATATGTTGATTTGAGTAATTTTTTTCTAGAAATATCTATAGTCTTCAATCACATGAACCTTATCTTCCAAGGAGGATATTTGGAGCTCTACAATAATTTAATTATTAATTTGGAATCCCCTTTAATTTCCACTTGCATATAACCCAACATATTAATTCTTCTGATACCCCACCATACTGTCTGGGATTTAGCCTCATTATTATATTTCCACCCTATATTTCTAGCATATCCTTCAATAAAAAATCCTTTATCATCTCTAATAACACCTCCAACAATAGCTAGTATAGGGTTTCCCTCAGAACAACCGTCAAAATTTAATTTAATGCATCCCTTTTGAGGGAATGTCTACTTGACATTTTTCCTCAAAAAAACCTTGACCCAATTAACCTTACTAAGATCTTGATTAACCCCCCCAATTTTTCTATATTCTAAGCTCAAGGTAAGAAAGAAATTTAGTATTATTTCCAAACTTGACAACATTCACATTTTCTTGAAGACCCCTTTTTATGCTCTGAAATACTTCACTATTGTCCCTCCTTTGTCTCTAAAAATATTATTTCATTCCTTCCAAAGTCTTGTTGATGGTGAAAATGACACAAACAACATTAAAATAGAATATTTCTATTCTATTTCTCCTAAAAAAGAAAGACAACATATAGTAGCCTAACTCCCAAAGTCCTGGTAGTTGGTTCTCAACTATCTGGTGTCACTCAATCGGTCTATGCAACTGTAATGTTCAAGGGGCCTGTGTTGGTAACAAAGAATACAAGCAATGACTTATTCATTGAGCTATTTTAATAAAAAAGGGGGGTTTTAAATAAAAGAAAAAGATAGATCAGAGGGTAAATCAGCAAACATGAATCAAACTCATCTAGTATCCGGACATATATCTTCAACAATGAATATTTTCCAACAGATCAAGAAAACCAAAGCATGATACAATTCACAGAATAATCCATACCATTGCATGCATCTAAGGTGTTTATTTTAATTCGCATATCACAACTATTTCAAAAATTCCAAAAATAACACATATTCATTCATTGCCAAGATCATAGATCAAAAAAGTTCAATAAATTCAATTCAATGATAATCTAATGAGATTATCCTTAAATCCAGCTTCTTCTAATGACTTTCATCATATAAGAAACAATCATGCTTCAGCACAATCACTGGCATACAGATAGATTATAACTCATCAACCTTATCAAGTAAAACTTAATTCTAACACCATATTGCGTAAACCTATAATTTTATTTAATTGTAAAAATGAAGTAACATTGTATCTTTGTAACAACTATGAAAAATTCTATCTCCTAATATCAGGTGGCCAATTCTATTCTCTATTAGCCGACCATTACAATATAATACCCCAAGGGTATCTATAGATACACAAAATTTGAAGTCCTCTTCTATTTTAACTCGACCCACCCTTTTAGGGATTACAATTATCTTTGGAAACTCAGTTAAACTGGAAGAAAAGAGAATAGAAGAGAAGAAAGCCATGCACTTCAAGAACTGCTAGTGCTGCATGCAAAGAAGAAGAAAGCCATACATGCAGAGTTTGTTCCACCATGTATTCATCATAGCTGGAGAAGACTTGTTGTAATATGTCTAATTTCGGTCCATCCACCCAGTTGTCTTCAAAATTAATTATTTTCAACTCCGTTGCAGCAAACCCTCTCATATCCTTTAGCTTTGTCAACTCTCTCTTAGCTGCTCTTACTTCTTCTTTGATGTCCATCAATCGATCTATCAACAGATCTTCACCAACATCTCCTCTCTACATAACTTCTTTAAATCTTTCAGTCCCTTTCTCCTTTATTTGGCTTAAAGGTAAGCCTTCTTTTACAAGTACATCGACATTTACTATAATAGCAATGATGGCCTCCAACTCCTCAAATTTTTCATTTATCTCCTTAACAGAATCTTCAACCTCATTTCTATGTTTGTACAGAAAAATTGTTCTAAATCGGAGTATACAAGAAGTCCAAAAAATCTTTATTATCTTCTTCCAATATCGACTGTTCTAGGAGGGTAGTCTTAGGCAATTTATTGACTTCTTTCAGTTTCTGGTTGTATCCCTTGTACACCTCCTCTTGTGCTTCCAAAGTTTTAACATATTGATTCATCTTTTCTATCAGCCCCTCAATCACTTTGTAAACCTCAAAACTGTCTTCTAGTACCTCGTCTATTTCTTGATTCAATTTACTAACCCACCGATCCGACATTTCTGCCTTGCCCCTCACCTGTTCCAAATCATCTACTTCCTTCTTGCTTAGCAAAACTGGAGTCTCAATCGTAGCAACCTGTTGTGATCTTGGAGCATAAACATTTTTAAGGAAAACATGCAACTAATCTAGTTGAGCCTTAAGCTCATCCTTCCTTTGTTTATCCTTCAACATCCTTGACTTGGTTGAGGATGCTACCACATCAATTAGATTCATTTGCTGATTTCTGGTAGGTCTCCCCAAATTCATAGTGCCTAGCTGATAATATGTTAATTGCATATCTCCTACCTCCTTGTGTATCATGGGTATAGCACATTCAGCCACGATCTCTCCTTTTTCAGTTAGCCTAGTAGAATGTAGGATCTTGGCCTTCTTTTTAGGCCTTTCTTTTTTCAATTTCCTTCATCATATCCTCCCAATCAAGAGGTTGAGAAGGTGTTTTTGTTCTCTTTTGAAGGTCTAATTTTAACCTCATCGGAGCACCTGGAGTAACAATCATCATGGTTGAAGAAGAGGAGGCAATAGCTAAGGGAGGTTGCACATTTACCTTAGGTTGAGAATCAACCCTCTATTTTTGTTGCTACTCTTGTTCCACACTTGTTTGTGCCAGGTTTTCAGCTTCCTCCTTATCCTTTTGCTCTTGCACTCTCTTATCTTCTTCCTCTTTCTTCAACCTTTCTTCTTCTAATATTTCCTTCTCCAATCTTTCCCTTTTTCTTTCTTCCTCTAAAGCTTTAAGCTTTTCTGCATCTTCTTTTTCTTCTTGTTGCTTTTTGATCAATTCTTTGGCCTCTTTCTCCTTTTGTAATCATTCTGCTTCCTCTTCCTTTCTATGAACTTCTTTAGCAAGCTTTAACTTAGCTACCAGAACTTCTCTCTCCCTTTGGTGGCTTGCCTTTTCTTCCTCAAGGTCATGAATATTTTGTATCGATTATAATTTATCATTTTCCTCCTTAACCTTGAGCTCATGCTCTTTTTGTCTTTGTTTCCTCTCTACTTCATCAAAAATAAGCAAATGAATCTAATTGATGTGGTAGCATCCTCAACCAAGTCAAGGATGTTGAAGGATAAACAAAGGAGGGATGAGCTTAAGGCTCAACTAGATCAGTTGCATGTTTTCCTTAAAAATATTTCTGCTCCAAGATCACAACAGGTTGCTATGATTGAGACTCCACTTTTGCTGAGCAAGAAGGAAGTAGATGATTTGGAATAGGTGAGGGGCAAAGTAAAAATTTTGGATTGGTGGGTTAGTAAATTGAATCAAGAAATAGATGAGGTACTAGAAGACAGTTTTGAGGTTTTACAAAGTGACTGAGGGGCTGATAGAAGAGATGAATCAATATGTTAAAAATTTGGAAGCACAAGAGAAGGAGTACAAGGGATACAACCATAAACTGAAAGAAGTCAATAAATTGCCTAAGACTACCCTCCTAGAATAGTTGATATTGGCAGAAGATAATAAAGATTTTCTAGAAAAGACTTCTTGTATACTTCGATTTAGAATAAATTTTCTGTACAAACATAGAAATGAGGTTCAAGATTCTGTTGAAGATCTAAATGAAAAATTTGAGGAGTTGGAGGCCATTATTGCTATTATAGTAAATGTTGATGTACTTGTAAAAGAAGGCTTACCTTTAAGCCAAATAAAGGAGAAAGGGGCTGAAAGATTTAAAGAAGTTATGCAAAGAGGAGATGTTGGTGAAGATCTGTTAATAGATCGATTGATGGACATCAAAGAAGAAGTAAGAGAAGCTAAGAGAGAGTTGACAAAGTTGAAGGATATGAGAGGGTTTACTGCAACAGAGTTGGAAAGAATTAAGTTTGAAGACAATTGGGTGGATGGACCGGAATTAGACATATTACAACAAGTCTTCTCCAGCTATGATGAATACATGGTGGAACAAACTCTGCATGCATGACTTTCTTCTTCTTTGCATGTTGCATGTAGCACTGGCAGTTCTTGAAGCGTGTGGATTTCTTCTCTTCTAGTTTAACTGAGTTTCCAAAGATAATTGTAATCCCTAAAAGGGTGGGTCAACTTAAAATAGAAGAGGACTTCAGATTTTGTGTATCTATAAATACCCTTGGGGTATAATATTGTAAGGGTCGGCTAATAGAGAATAGAATTGGCCACCTGATATTAGGAGATAGAATTTTTCATAGTTGTTATAAAGATACATTGTTACTTTATTTTTACATTTAAATAAAATTATAGGTTCACGCAATATGGTGTTAGAATTAAGTTTTACTTGATAAGGTTGATAAGTTATAATCTATCTATATGCCAGTGATTGTGTTGAAGCATGATTGTTTCTTATGTGATGAAAGTCATTAGAAGAAGCCGGATTTAAGGATTATCTTGTTAGATTATCATTGAATTGAATTTATTGAAGTCTGTTGATCTATGATCTTGGCAATGAATGAATATGTGTTCTTTTTGGAATCTTTGAAATAGTTGTGATATGCGAATTAAAATAAGCACCTTAGATGAATGCAATGGTATGGATTATTCTGTGAATTGTATCGTGCTTTGGTTTTCTTGATCTGTTGGAAAATATTCATTGTTGAAGATATATGTCCGGATATTAGATGAGTTTGATTCATGTTTGCTGATTTACCCTTTGATCTATCTTTTTCTTTTATTTAAAACCCCCCTTTTTTATTAAAATAGCTCAATGAATAAGTCATTGCTTGTATTCTTTTTTACCAGCACAGGACCCTTGAACATTACAGTTGCATGGACCGATTGAGTGACACCAGACAGTTGAGAACCAATTACCAGGACCTTGGGAGTTAGGCTACTATATGTTGTCTTTCTTTTTCAAGAGAAATAGAATAGAAATATTCTGTTTTAACGTTGTTTGTGTCATTTTCACCATCAACAAGTCCCTAGGCTATGTGAAGAGGGGATTGTTTATATATTTCCTTAATCACAAGGTGAAAAATTGGGGAAAATTGATTTCATTTAGTAAAAAGGTCTCTCAACTTAGAAAGAAAAATCTAGTTAACTTAGAGCCTATACAAAACCTCTTCCCAAACTTCCCTAGTAAAATAACAACGCATAAGGAAATGATCCACTATTTCCTAATCTTCACAACATAAAATACACTTGTTAACAAGATGAAATCCCCTCTTAACCAAGTTATTTATAGTGAGAATTATATTATGTAAGGAAGCCCACCAAAAAAAATTAATCTTAAGGATAATCCTATGATTCTAAGTTAGGCTCCAATCAAAATAAAAACCACTATTATTAACAACAATTAAGTTATAGGTAGACCCCACCAAAAATCAACCCAAAGGATTAGGATCCCAAACATACTAATATTCTCTCAATAAAAAACAAAATATACATTCTCCTATGCTCTACATCAATTGATTTATCACTTCTTCCATTCCATCTCGCCTCCCTCTAACTTGCAAACAAAAATATTTTTATTTAGGCTCTAATCCATTTCATTAGATATACCCATATAACTTCTCACCATTCAATCTTATGAGATGTTCCTTATTTTCTAAAAAGTGTGGACTAAAGACAAGAGAGGACCCTCTTTCCACCTATCATGTCAAAAATTAACCCTCTTTCCATTTTCCACCCTCCAACATTGACCTTACTTTATAAAAAAATTATTTTTCAACAAGTTATTCCAAATAATAGAACCATGGGGAAGAGAGGGGAAGACAAGATGATCCCTATTTTCCATGTACTTAGCTTTAACAATACAACTCCAGTATTTATCATATTAACAAGGTTCCAACCAAATTTAGACATCAGAGCTTTATTAGAGGGTCGCAACCTTCTTATTCCTAATCCTCCCTTATTTTTTGGTTTATAGACTATCTCCCAATTCACCAGAGAAATCCTAGTCTTTTTGCAGTACTATCCCATATAATTTTATTTTGAATTTGCTATATCCTTTTAGCCATGAAAATTAGAATCTTGAATAGAGAGAGGAAGTCAATTGGGATGTTTTGAAGAGAAGCTTTCAGTAATTTATATTTTCCAACTTGACTCAATAATTTTCCTTTCCATCCAACCAATTTCTTCTGAACCCTTTCAATAATGGTTTTCTTGGTAGACAAGGGAAGGTTAAAATAAGTAGCAAGAAGAGTAGCTTATTGAAATCCTAGAATTCTAAGAATATTTTTTTAGGAGTAGCTTTAGAATTGAAAAAGTATAAAATTATCGTACAATAATTGATATACTATCTTGAAGCTCTAGCATAGTTATCCAATAAGGTTTTCTATCATTTAGTGTCTTGATGTCGATGCCAGACTCTAACTAAAACTGATCCATAGGAGCAAGTACCATGAAGATTCTCATATACCACAAATTTAGTGGCCCTCAAACTAAGATGTGACCCAATGTGGATCAATAGCCATAGGCTCTCAATCTGAAGTGTGAGTCGATGTGAATTTGATATGTGTCAAGCAAGAGCAAGATGTGGCCAAAAGAAACTAAGAAACCAAATACAACCCATGCGAGTTGTCATCAATACAAAGATGGAGATCAAAGTGAAACTACACTCTAATTAGATTATTATGAAAGAAACCCCCCTAATGAAACTTTATATCAGTTCATTTATTACAATACCCAATGATTTCAAAAGGAGAGAATGCTAAACATGCATAAACAAAAGAGAAAATGAAAACCTAGAGCATGAAAATAAAAATAAAAATGCACAATACAAAGTTCACATCTTCCTCGATAAAAATGGACCTTAGATCTATATATAGGACTGAACCAACTTTCCAATTCTATGAGAATGGCGAAAAAAGGATCACCGAGTCAAAAGATATGCCCTCCGGAGTGAAAACAACAACATATGAGTTCAAGGACCTAAAAAATAAAAATGGAGAAAAATTAAAAAAAAGTACCTTCACCACTAGGTTGGTATCAGAATCAACTTTCCAATGGTATCTCATTTGTGAAAAACAGACACCGTATGCAAATGTTACGCCCAATTTTGTAAAAGTGCTCCAAAATGGCTAATTTGGCCTATAGGCAGCCTAGGGGGCTAAAACAAATTCAACCCTTAGTCCTGTACGCGACCAGGGGCTGGCTGATTGGGGGTTGGGGTGGAGCCGCTGGTCATCCATATGACCTTGGATAGGGGCTGAAGTCGGCCGAGGGCTGGGCGCATAGCTTTCGGTCCCCCATGTGACCGCGCGTAGAGAGCAAAGGGGCCCGCAGGGGCTGGTCCGACCGACGACGGTGCAGGATGGGGGAGCCATCGGTGGCAGTGGCGGATTCAAGGCTGCCCGGTGGCCACCTTGTGGCATGGCGGCAGTGCCCACCTTCTAAATTGGAGGCGTAGAAATAATGCACGCTTTTTATTATTTTTTCATGATTTTTGAGAAAAATTTACCTCGTGAAACATGTTGGGTAGGCCGTACGACCTCCCTAGAAATTTTGTTTTTGCCTTAGAAACCAACTGCTTAGAAATCGATGAAACGATAAGCGTTCTTAAGGTTTTTGGCCACTGCGAACGTGATGGTGACCTCTGTTTGTGCCCAAAATGCTCCGAAAAATTGGCTACCCCCAGAGCTTGCAAAAAGTCATTGAGCTTGAAACCCTCACAAATCTCTTCAACGATGACCAAAATCAAAAAAAAAAAACCCAATCTTGACTTTTTCCAGCACTCTAAATCCAATGGAGATGCTTAATCTGATCCAAAATTCTGCATAAATGAACTCAAGGCATGAAACCCTCGAGGAATCCTTAATGAACTCTGCAATGATTTTCTCCAAAATCCAAGAAGGGGCTACAAATCAAGGCTTTGATACCATGTTAGAAATTGAGAAATCCAACTTCATAGACTCCGAAGATCACCTGCATGCAAATAACCTGTCACAGAAGAAGACATTCGAGACAAAAAAGTAAGGGTGCTCTGAAAGTTGAAAAATATATTAATCAGAGAGTGTAATAAAATACAATGATCAATCCTTATAAAAGGAGATTGTGCAACCCTAAAAGTAACCCTTATAGGTAGACATTTAATAATTAATATAATTATTAAATTTCACAATATGCAAACTAAAGTGAAATCTTAAGAGAGGAATAAAGGTAACTTAATTAACATAATTAAGTTAAAACCTTTACTCTAACAGATAGTATAATCCAAAATTTGTTGATGGGAAGATGGAGGTAAGGAAGAATAATATTTAAGCCCCTTTAATTTTCTAGAATCAATTCAACCTCTGGAAATTCCTACCAACGAATTCAACCACAATGATAAAAAGATAAGGGAAGATTGGATCCCCTTATCTCAATCCTCTAGCACAAGAGAAAAAACTCCTAGGAATCCAATTTACCAAAACAAATCACTTAGGTGTAGTCACACATTCTTTGATCAGTTGAAGGATACTCCCTTGAAAACTAAACTTCTAGATCACAACAAGTAGAAAAGTTGAACACACTCTATCATAGGCTTTGGAAACATCCAATTTTAGAACCATACCTAATTTTTTATTACTCCTCATAGAATGAATAATTTCATGAGGAGTAAGATTAACATCTAAAATTTGTCTTCCTAGAACAAAGCCTTTTTTATTTTGGGATATCAACAAGTGCAAGAAAGGCTTAGTTGGACATTAACAATCAACTTAGAATTTTTTGAAAAATTGTATTACAGAGACTTATAGGTTTGAAATCCATCAAAGTAGTGGTTTCTTCCCTTTTCTAAAACTAAAACAATGAAAGTAGAATTAATCTGTTTTAAATTTTACCAAACTTGAAGGAGTATCTAGAAACAATAACCAAATCATTGTTAATGATCTCCCAAAATTCTTGAAAGAAGGCAGGGGAAATCCATTAGGTTCTAGATCCTTAAAGGCTCCAAAAGAGAAAAAAACATCCCTGAATTCCTCAACACATATATATTTTACCATTTTAGTATTATCCCTTTCATTGAGCAGATTTGGAATCGCATCTAAAATTTCATTCTATATATAAGAATCATCTTGATTGTATTTAAAAGCCTCTTGGAAGAAAGAAACATCATAAAAAATATCCTCCTCATGCAACTTAATATAGTTACGTCTAAATTACTCAAAATTCTAATAAAATTTATCCTTTTATGCTTAAGGGTGTATTGGTGGAAGAACTTAGTGTTCATATCTCCTTCAATAAGCCATTGAATCATAGATTTATGCTTTCAAAAAATATCTTCTCCTCTTATTAATCTTTTCCATTCCTCTCTTAAATTTTTTCCCTTAGCACAAGTCTCCATGTTACAAGCTTATCCAACCATTCTATCCAATAAATCCTTTAGATTTAGAAGTTTGTTCTTTCTTATGAAATATATTTCAAAAAGATACTCTATTCCACCTTCTTACTTTCTCTTTCACCAATTTTATTTTTGAGCAAGACATAACATGAAAATACCTTGTACATGACTATTCCACCAATTTTCTACCAGTTTCTTGAAATCTATATGGGATCCCACATGATTCCATACCTAAAATTGTATGGACCTTTCCTTATAATACTATCTTACTAAAAAAGGAGGGAAATATGGTCTGATCCCACACAAGATTGAGATTTAAGAGTGACATTAGGAAGCGTATTGTAAGAATTTGAGATTAAAAACCTATCAAGATTCACTTGACTAATATTGTTTCCCATTCTTCTATTAGTACATGTAAAAGATGTTTCTTGTATCTCCACATCTAAGAGACCAATGATAGTGAGGAAATCAACAAAATCAACAATACTATAAAAATAATCCTTAAGACTTAAATTTTCCAAAGGGAAGAGAGGGATATTAAAATCCTCTACAATTATCCAATTGCAATTAGAATGACCAAAAATAAAATTAGTATCCCACAACAATTTTCTAATTTATTTGGAGTTTGAAGCATACACATTAATCAAGTTCCAATTATCCTTAGTGTTTATATTAGAGAAAAGATAGTTAAGTTGTTCTTACATTTACTCATTATTCTTCTAGAGAGATAAAGAGGATTTCATAAATTTGTAATTTTTCTTAAGGAACCTTTTGTAGGGCTAATACAAAACTCAATAGCTAGCCACAAGTTACTAACTATCTAAGAAAAAATGCATTCAATCATCTTGAATTCCTAGATAAGGAGAACATCAACTTTATTATCTACAATACATCCGTTAATAAGATGTTTATATGAAATATTAAGTCATCCAATATTCTATTGAATACACAAGACAATTGAGAGGGGGGTGAATAAGTTGTACCTTAAAGATTCAAAAGCTTCACAAACATTCAGATCCACATACATTCACTAAACCCTTAATCTATTATGATGATTTAGCATGAAAAACAAATAACAAAAACTAAAACAAATAAATAACATACACAAGAGAACACCAGATTTACATGGAAACCCTAAGATGGGAAAAACCACAGTGAGGATTAGCTCAAAATATAAAGTAATATCGACACATAATACAGTAGGGCTCACTTCCCAAAGAAAGAAAGGCTCATTGCCAGAATATGAAAGAAGATAAAGAAGAATGTTACACAGAGAAATCCATCTCAATGCAATAGAGAAATTCACCACAATATCACCAACACATTTGCAGCTTAATTGAAGAGTTGTACATACCTTCTACTCATTGCATCCAACAATATAACACATGAAATCTTGCACTGCACTTCTCAAATTCCCACTCTAATACTCTACAATTCACATCATACACATCTCTACTATCTATCTCATCATCCCTCAACAACTCAACTCTTATTTATACCATCTTCAACTTTGAAAAAATTCTGCAAGTTCGGCTATGCACATTAACTATACAAATTCAAATTAGGTTGGCACCAAAACACTTTCATGGTGGATGGAAGTGAAGGCGTACTACACTGGACTCCTTATCTAGAACCCAAATCTATAACACTATGCTACAACACACTTCTAAAAATAATAAACATCCACCACAATTAGTGTAAACACCAAGGTTTTCCATTACATGCTTCCTTTGATTCAACAACAACTCACAGACAACAAATGTCACTCGAACATAATCTAGAATATTCCACAAACACCCTAAAATCCAACAAACTCCTTCACAACAACTTTCACTTGAGAAATGTACACTCCTAGTACACTCAAACAACTCTGCCATATACTGCAACTTAAGAAGCTAAATTTTGAAGCACCAAACCTCAAGCAACATCGATTGAAGAAAGATACCAACATTGTCAACACCCATTCATATTTGCAAGACCTGAAACCAAATTACGGAGAAACATGAAGCAAAACAAATTCTCCTAGACACCTGTGTAATACACCGTTCACATACTAGTGAACACAACTTCTTCTGCAAAATGATCCATCACACCAAATTATGAATACAATTCCTCTGAACACCTCTAATCAGCATATCCAAAATGCACAAGTAGATCTTCAACCTAGAATAAATGTAGAGAAATACAAGAACACTACTCTGCAACCCAAGACGACATTGCAACACACTATTTCCTCTTTTTATAAATTTTCTCAAAAGAACTTGAAAACCAAGCATCACAGACACATCCTCACCTTCAGTACTTCCTCATCACCACCTAGCTAATAACAAGATAGAAACTCAACCATATATCCATAGACATAATATTATCAAAGAAACACTAGAGGTTGACATCAATAGCTTACTAATGACAACATAATGCAACTAATCAAAGCATGGATAACACCGAAATACTCTTGCAACAAAATTCTTCTCATCAATGACAACAACATAATCTTGTTGACATCAATGAAAACACTAGTCTACTCATACTTGCAACAATCTCCCCATTTGTCATTGATGGAAACACATGATGTGAAAAACCATCAAAGACACAACAACTCTGCTCCATACCTATTTCCTTTTCTCTTTTCTCCCCTTTGCACAACCAACTCATTGCACTCTCTCCCCATTTCATAACTTATCTTTTTCACATGTCTCATTCCCCCCCTTTAACATCAATGGAAAAGGATAAAGTATTTGCATCATTTATTCTCCCTTTTACATTAATCATACTATTCACCACTACTTTGCAACTTCCTTTCCTCTACTGCTTTGTATACTCCCCCTTAGGAGCACACACCATAGTGCACCAATCAACAACCATTGCACAATGATAACAATTACTCCCACTAACTGCAACAACCAACAATGTCACTACCTACTCCCCTTGAGAGTTATCCTCTAAAATCAATCCAGACAAAAGAATGTATCTTGAAATCCACTGGATTGATGCATCTCCTTATGCATCTGGTTCAAAGAAGGAGGGGCAATGACCCCCAACTTCTCCCAAAGATACTCAAATCTATCCTTAGGAAGGGCCTTAGTGAATATATCAACAACTTGATCCTTTGTAGGCACATATACAAGCTTAACTTCATTCTCTACAACCTTCTCTCTAAGACAATGATACCAGATTGATATATGTTTTGTCCTTGAATGCATTGCCAGATTATTTGAAATATTGATAGCACTTGTATTATCATAGAGGATAGAAATTGGTTCATCATATACCACCCTAATATCCTTCAATGTTTTCCTCATCCACAACACTTGTGTGCATCAAGATGGTGCTATAATGTGTTCTACCTTTGCAGTACATACAGACATTGAATCTTGTTTCTTACTTAGCCATGACACCAATCTGCATCCAAAAAATAATGCACCACCATTTTTTATTTTCCTATCATCTACACAACCAGCCCAATCTACATTTGTGTAAGCACTTAGAGTAAAATCAGAATCCTTTGGATACCACAAGCCATGATCCAAAGTGCCCTTCAAGTATCTAAATATCCTCTTCACTGCTGCAACATGTGACTCTCTAGGATCTTCTTTAAATCTAGCCACAAGACAAACTACATGTATGATATCCGGTCTAGTAGCAGTTAAATATAGTAGTCCACCAATCATTGATCTATAATTGCTCTAACCATCTTTAGGAGATTCATCATTCTTGCTCAACTTGCAACTAGTAACCATAGGGGTATACACCTATGTAGAATCTTCCATTCCAAACTTCTTCAACATTTCCTTGGCATACTTTTATTATGAAATGAAAATACCTTTATCTATCTGATTTATTTGTAATCCAAGGAAGAAATTCATCTCCCCAAACATAGACATTTCAAACTCTTTTTGTATTTCTTTTGCACACTTCTTGCACATAGCTTCATTTCCTCCAAAGATTATGTCATCAACATATACCACCACAATCAAGATTTGATCTTTTTCAACTTTAAAGTAAAGGTTGCTATCTGTGGTACTTTTATTGAATCCTTGGTGTATCGAATACTTATCCAACCTTGCATAGCAATCTCTATCCATATAATTCCTTCTTCAATCTGCAGATCATATCCAATTTGTCTAATAACTGAAATCCTTCTAGTTTTTCTATGTATACGTCTTCTTCCAATTCTTCATTCAAGAAAATATAATTTACATCCATTTGATAAACTTTTAAATCCTTATGTGCTACAAAATCCAAAAACATCTTGATAGCTTCCATTCTTTCCATAAGAGAAAATGTCTCCTCAAAATCTATTCCTTCAACTTGTGAGTAGTCTTTACACATAAGCCTTTCTTTATTCCTTACCACTTCTCCATTCTCATTTAGTTTGTTTTTGAATACCCACTTAGTTCCATTCACTTTTTTGTTTGCAGGTCTTGGGATAAGTTCTCAAATCCGATTCTTCTCAATTTGCAATAGTTCTTCTTTCATAGCCTTAATCCAATATTTAGCTTTGCATGACTCAATCACTATTTTAGGTTCAACTTCAAAAAGTAAACATAGATTTACCTATTCTTCAGTAACTTTCCTTCTTGTCAATACACCTTTGTTCTTATCTCCAATGATCTAATCTTCATAATGATTCTTCTACACATACTTAGGAGTTTTAGGAGTCCTTTTTAGAGCTTCTTCCTCTTCAATCTAGATTTCTCTTTCTTCAAATTTTTCTTCTTCTCTGCAAGAAGACTCATCTGATTCATATCAATCTATCATCATTGAATTCTTCTATAAATCTTCATCAACCTTGACACTTGCACTCTCGACAATCTTTCTCAATCTCTTGTTGCAGCATTGATAAGCTTTGCTTCTAGTAGAATATCCATGGAAGATACCTTCATCAAACCTTGCATCAAACTTCCCTAAGTAATCTTCATCTCTTTTGATATAACATTTCCTTCCAAACACTCTGAAGTACTTGATAGTATGAATCCTTCCATACCATAGCTCATAGGGATTCTTTGTGTTGTTTTCTCTTGCTTGAACTCTATTAGGTATATAAACAATAGTATGAATTTCCTCTCTCTAGTAGACTTTTGGTAGATTTTCCTCTTTTATCACTGTTCTTGTAGCTTCTTGAACAGTCCTATTCTTTATTTCAACCACTCCATTTTTCTTTGGAGTCATAGGGGCTGACAAGTGCCTCTTTATACCATGATAAAATATGTTAAACTCATTGTAGGTGAAATCTCCACCTCTGTCAAACCTCAAACATTTGACTTTCATATCCATTTCATTCTCAAACATAACTTTGAATGCTTTAAACTTGTTTAGTGCTTCTGATTTTTCTTTGAGAAAAGTAACCCATGCCATTCTAGAATAATCATCAATTAATAACATGAAATACTTATCACCTTGAAGACTTCTTACTCTTGTAGGGCCACAAATATCTATATGTACCAATTCCAATAGTCCGATAGTAGATTGTTGTTTGACTTTGAAGCTTCTTCTTGCTTGCTTTCCATTTTGAAATGCTTTACAAAAAAAATTGATAAGCTTTGTAATATTTGGTAGATCTCTTATAGCTTGAACTGAATTGATTCTTACTAAGTTATCAAAATTGATGTGACATATTCTTCTATTCCATAGCTAGGTTTCATTAATCTGAGTCATAAAGTAGTGACCATTAGCACCCTTAATCTGATAGACATTTCCATTTGTCCTTCTTCTAGAAGCAACCACAATTCTGGATCCTTTTCTGATCTCACATCCATCATCCTGAAACATAAGATTGTATCCTTTGCTACACATTTTTACAAAATTCAAGAGATTATGTCTTAAACCCTTAACATAGTAAACATCATAAATATTATGCTTTCCATCAAAACTGATAGAACCTTTTCCACATATCTTAGCAGATGTATCATCACCAAATCTAACACATCCTCCATCATATTTTTCAAGTTTAATAAACTTACTCTTGTCATTGGTCATGTGATTAAAGAATCCACTGTCAATGATCCAATAGTTCTTCTCTTGTCAGGCATGAAAATTAGATACCAAAGTACCTTTAGTATTATTCTTTGTCTCTGGAGGGATTTCCTTCACACATCTCTCAGAGTTAGTAGAAAAAAAATTCATCTTTTAAATCCATGAACAAGCATTCATCATCAAAAATACTTGCATCTTTTCTAACATAATAACTTTTCTTGATCATCTTAACTTTATTATCCTTATTTTTGTTATTCAAAACTCACATCTTGAAGCATAGTGACCTATCTTTCCACAACTAAAACATTTGAAAGGAAACTTATCATTATAATTACGAATACCCTTCTTCATTATCCTTACAAAATTAGCTTCTATATCATCAAGATCCTCCTAATCCGATTCCTTGATTCCTTTGATTTCCCAACCTTAAAAGAAGTCTTAGCTTTTGCACCATTATTTGTTTCAAATTCTTTCATTTCAAAAGCAGTTAAAGATCCATATAATTGATCTCTGGTATATTGATGTAAATTTACAAATTCCTTGATAGTAGAAACTTTATGACTAAGATTTAGGAAGATTTCTGACAATTTTCTTTACCACTTTTGGTTCTTTGAGTTCGCCACCAAGACCTCTGATGGAGCTGACAACTTCATCTACCCTGTGCATATAGCTTGTAACATTTTCTTCTTCAGACATCCCTAAGTTCTCAAAGATTATCTTCAAATTATACATCTTAGCTTCTTTGACCTTATCATCTCCTTCATAAATGCTTTCTAACTTTTCCCAAAAAAAATTAGTAGTTTTTTAGACTCATAACTTTCACCAATTCAAAATTTGTTAGACTATTTAAGAGAGCATACCTTACTCTACCATTGCTTTCATAGTCTTTGATCCCATCAACAGTACTTGGACCATTTGTAGGTTCAGTATATCTAGTCTTAACAGACTTTCAAACATCATATCCAAGATAAACCATAAATCCTTCCATCCTTGTCTTCCAGAATGCATAATCCTTTCCATCAAATATAAGGATCTCTTTCTTGTGCGTTATCCCAGATCTACCTCAAGCGGTTAAGATTTCTTCCAAGGAGCCTTGCTTTGATACCAATTGTTGAATGCACAAGCTAAATGAGAGGGGGGTGAATCAATTGTACCTTAAAGCTTCAAAACCTTCACAAACATTCATATCCACATACATTCAGTTAAACCTTAATCTATTATGATGATTTAGCATGAAAAGAAAATAACAAAAACTAAAAAAAATCAATACCATGCACAAGAGAACACCAGATCTATATGGAAAACCAAGAATGGGAAAAACCATGATGAGGATTAGCTCACAATATAAATTAATATCAACACAGAATACACTAGGGCTCACTTCCAGAATATGAAAGAAGATATAAAAGAATGTTACATAGAGAAATATATCTCAATGCAATATATAGATCCACCACAATATCACCAACACCTTCATAGCTTGACTAAAGAATTGTAGATACCTTCTACTCACTGCATCCAACAATATAACACATGAAAGCTCACACTACACATCTCAAATTCACACTCTAACACTCTACAATTCACATCATTCACATTTCTATTATCTATCTCATCATACCTCAACAACTCAACTCTTATTGATACCATCTTCAACCTTGAAAAAATTCTCCAAGTTCGACTATTCACATCAACCGTGCAAATTCAAATTAGGTTGGCACCAAAAAAATTTAGTGGTGGATAGAAGTGAAGGTGAACCACACCACTCCTTATCTGGGACCCAAATATATAACACCACGCTACAAAACACTTCTACAAACAATAAACATCCACCAAAATTAGTATAAACAATAAGGTTAGTCATTACCCCATGTAAACACCATTAAAATTTTAAGTACACACTTCCTTTGATCCAACAAAAAATCAAAGACAATAAATGTCTCCTAAACATAATGTAGAATATTCAACAAATACTCTAAAATCCAACAAACTCCTTTGTAACAACTTTCACCTAATAAATGTACACCCCAATACACTCAAACAACTCTTCCATACATTACAACTTAAGAAATTGACTTCCGAAGCACCAAACCTCAAGCAACCTTGACTGAAGAAAGATATCAACACTGTCAACACCCCTTCAGATCTGCAAGACTTGAAACCAAATTGTGGAGAAATGCAGAGCAAAAACATTTCTCCTGGACACCTCTGCAATACATCGTTCACATAATGGTGAACACAACTTCTTCTACAAAATGATCTAGCACACCAAATTCTGAATACAATTCCTCTAAACACCTCTAATCAACATATACAAAATTCACATGAAGATCTTCAACCTAGAATAAATGTGGAGCAATACCAGAACAACACTACAACACTGATGCAGGAGCATCCAGTGGTGTAAGGGCAATCCTACATCACCCAAAAATATATTTACTTTCATTTAGAGTTTTGTATATTTTTTTGCATTTCTGGATACCCTTTTCGTCGAAGAAGAATTCCCAACTTTCAGAACTGCTTTTCTACTTTTTCTGCTCGACTGTTATTTTTAGCAAGTATGATTTTGAAGGCGTGAGGAGACAGAAATTTAAGGGAAGCTTCACGACAAAATAATAAACACTTTGGTGAAAAAATCAGGCGAAGATCATTCCCGGTTCAAAAGTTATTCAAGTTTCAGTTTCTGCTTTTTTCCCTACAAAATCTTCAGAGCTAATTTTGAGGGACTTAAAGGCTCCGGATGGGCCCGAAAATTGGCAGAAAACGAAAGTGGTTACCCTTTAGGCCCCACTTATCGGCACTTCATTTTCTCAAGACCTTTCCGAAAAGGTATTATCATTGAAGATCCGACGGTTAGATCTTGAGTTAGGGCTTCCGAAAGTTTGTGCATAATTAGAATGTTGTTTTTGGCTCCAAACGGAGGAAATGGGGCTATTTATGGGGTAGTTTCTGATTTTTGTGGTAGTTTTTGGGGAAAAAGAAGATCGCATGCTACGAATAGGGGAATTTCTGTAGTTTCTTTCTGTAATTTGTAGGTATTGCAGAACTCGAGGATTTGAGATCCTCTACATGTAAGATTTTCATTTTTGAAAATAATAAGGATCTTAGTTTTCTGTGTCTCGGGTTGCACCCTCATCAAGTGGTATCAGAGTGGGTTTTCTTGAGCATGTGGACAGATTGCCGATCGTGAGGCAGTTCGCACAAGGACCGTGGTTGTGGGTTCAAGATATTCAAGATGCCTCTAAGAGTGGTGCGTGGTAGGCGAGGTGGTGCCAGAAATGCTGGTGGAAGAGATCCATTAGTGTCCGAGGGTTTCAGAGCCCTCCAAAGACAAATTAATACATTACAAAGAGAGTTAAGAAGAGGGGTAAACCCGAGAAGGGGAGAAGAAAGTGAGGATGAAGAAGAGGTAGAAGATTCAGATGTAGAAGAGGAAGAAGAAGCTATTGATCAAGATCAAATGTGGCTGATAAGGGCCATTTCGAAGATCGGAAAAAGACCTAAGTAGAAGTTCCTAGTTTTTCCAGTAGTCTGAACCCGGAAGAGTTGATTGATTAGATCAACGAGTTGGAAGAGTATTTCGAGTATGAAGAAGTAGAGGACCCAGATCGGGTTAAGTTTGCAAAAACAAAGCTGAAGGGCCATGCCAGTATCTGGTGGAAACAGGTACAACTAGAAAGAAATAAGAGAGAAAAGGGAAAGATCACTAGATGGGATCGCATGGTGGAGAAACTGAAGAATCAATTCATGCCAATGGACTATGAGTTAGATCTATTGAAGAAATTGCAAGGGTTGAAGCAAGGAAGTAGATTTGTGAAAGAATACACAGAAGATTTTCACAAGATGATCATCAGAACGAGACATGCAGAGGCCAACAAGGAGAAGGTAGCCCGTTATCTTAATGGGTTACGATCGAGCATTCAAGAGGAGCTAAGCTTGGTCAGAATGGCCACCATTGAGGATGCTTACCAATTTTCGCTAAGAGTTGAAGAGAAGCTAAACAAAAGATTTGACAGTAAGCAAAAAGGACGAGGAGGTCAAAGCGGAAGGGGTAGCGGAAGATCTTTTGGAAGCCGAAATGAGGATGAGAAGAAAAGTGAAGATGTGGGTACTAGTTGAAGCCAGAGGAATGATAACTTCTACCGCCCACGTGATTAGAATGGTGGTGATCAAAGAGGTAGAGGACGAGGAAGATTTGGGCAAGGACCCGGAAGGGGTGGTTTCAGAGGAACTTGTTTTCGATGTGGTGAAAAAGGGCATTGAGCCTATGAATGTCCACAATACCAAGGAAGGACAGACAAAAGGTCATAAGGTCATGCAAGGGTTGCACATGTAGATGAGGAGGCTCAATCTGAGCATTCAGATGATGCTGAAAGGGGAGAAGCCCTAGTGGTTAGAAGAGCCCTGGTGACTGAAGAGAAGGAGCCAGAACAGAGGAAGAATTTGTTTCGCACAAGGTGCAAGTATGAAGACAAATGTTGTGATGTCATTATTGATGGTGGGAGCACTGATAATCTAGTGTCAAAAGAAATGGTTACAAAGTTGAAGCTGAAGAGGGAAAGGCATCCACATCCATATCGGATTGCCTGGTTGCAGAAAGACCACAAAGTTCTAGTCAATGAGCAGTGCCTGGTGAAGTTCAAGATCGGAAGCTATTGTGATGAGGTACTCTGTGATATCATCCCCGTGGATGCATGTCACATGTTGCTAGGGAGGCTATGGCAGTTTGACAAGTGAGCTGTACATGATGGCCATGCAAACACTTATTCCCTGATGAAGGATGGAGTCCGCCATAAGTTGAAACCCCTGAAGAAGGCCGAAGAAAAGGTATGCAGTAGTGCTAGAATTTGTTATGTTGATGGAAGGAAATTTTTAGAAGGCATGAAACATGAGCGTGTGTGTTATGCATTGATTCCTAAAATGGATAAGGAGGCTAGTGAGAAGGTTCCAGTAGAAGTTTATGGGTTATTGAATGAGTTTTAGGATATTATTTTTGATAATGTACCTGAGGGTTTACCACCAATGAGGAAGATCAGTCATCAGATTGACTTGATCCCAGGAGCCAGTTTGCCGAATAAGGCAACTCATAGAATGACTCCTACAGAAAATGAGGAGTTGAACAGACAAGTTGAGGAGTTGTTGAGAAAGGGTTTGATTCGAGAGAGTTTGAGTCCATGTGCAGTACCTGCAGTACTAGCACCAAAGAAGGATGGGGAGTGGAGGATGTGTACAGACTCTCGGGCCATAAACAAGATAACAATCAAGTATAGATTTCCCCTGCCAAGGATGGATGACCTGATGGACTGTTTGAGTGGAGCTCAGTACTTCACAAAGATTGATCTGAAGAGTGGATATCACCAGATTCGGATTCGAGAGGGAGATGAATGGAAGACCGCCTTCAAGACCAAAGAGGGCCTGTACGAGTGGTTAGTCATGCCTTTTGGGCTAACCAATGCACCGAGCACATTCATGCGGCTCATGAACGAGGTACTGAAAGAGTTCCTAGGAAGCTTTGTTATTGTGTATTTAGATGATATTTTGATATTCAGTAAGTCACTGGATGAGCATATAATGCATATTGGTAGAGTCTTTGAGAAGTTAAGAGAAGAGAAATTGCTGATTAATCTGAAGAAGTGTAGTTTTGTGAAGAAGGAGTTAGTGTACTTGGGGTTTGTTGTCTCGACAGAAGGTCTCAAGATGGACCCAGAGAAGGTGAAGGCTATTCTGGAATGGCCTACCCCAAGAACTGCTACTGAGGTGAGATCTTTCCATGGTTTGGCAAGTTTTTATAGAAAGTTTATTAGAAACTTCAGTAGTATTTGTGCACCCCTAACAAAAACAATGAGAGGGGATAGAAAAGAGTTCACGTGAAGCACTGGAGCAGCAAGGAGTTTTGATCTATTGAAGCAGAAGGTGACAGAACAACCTATTTTGGCTCTCCCGGATTTCAATAAGGTGTTTTAGGTGGATTGTGATGCCAGTGGTTGTGCCATTGGAGCAGTGTTAAGCCAGGAAGGTAAGCCCATTGCCTATTTCAGTGAAAAGTTAAATGATGCAAAGAGAAAGTACTCTGTATATGATCAGGAATTTTATGCAATAGTTCAAGCATTAAAGAAATGGAGGCATTATTTGTTGCCGAAGGAATTTTTTATGTATACTGATCATCAAGCATTGCAGTACCTGAGTAGTCAGGGAAAATTAAATCAGAGGCATATGAAATGGGTAGAATTTTTGCAGAGTTATAAATTTGTTTTAAAACATAGGAGTGGGAAGTCAAATAGGGTTGCAGATGCCTTAAGTAGGAGGCATACATTGTTGATAGAAATGCAGATTGAGGTGGTTGGGTTTAGTGAACTCAAGACATTGTATCTGAAAGATCCTGATTTTGTAGAGGCTTGGAAAGCTTGCAAGGAACCTGTTACAGTTGACAGGACAAAGTGGCTGGATTTCATAATTCAAGAAGGCATGTTGTTTAAGGGAAGTCAACTGTGTATTCCGAGGAGTTCCATGAGGGAGAACCTGATAAAAGAGAAACATAGTGGAGGAATGGCAGGACATTTTGGTCGAGATAAGACCATTTCCATTATCAGTGAGCATTATTATTGGCCTCAGTTGTCACAAGATGTGAAGAAGTTTGTGCAGAGTTGCAGGGTATGTCAAATGGCTAAAGGAGTGAGTCAGAATACAGGGTTGTATCAGCCCTTACCTGTACCAGAGAGGTCGTGGGAGGATATAAGTATGGACTTTGTTCTTGGTTTGCCAAGGACACAGAGAGGGAATGATTCAGTATTTGTGGTGGTTGATAGGTTTTCGAAGATGGCACATTTCATCCCATGCCAGAAGACCCATGATGCAGTCCACATTGCTGACTTGTTCTTCAAAGAGGTGGTGAGGCTACATGGTTTGCCAAAGAGTATAGTCTCAGATCGTGACACAAAATTTGTTGGATACTTTTGGAGGACCTTGTGGAAGAAGTTGAAAACAGAGTTGAAGTTTAGTTCTGCACACCATCCCCAGACTGATGGGCAGACTGAAGTTGTGAACAGGAGTTTGGGTAACCTACTGAGATGCTTGGTAGGAGATAAACCAAAGGGATGGGATTTGATCTTACCCCAGGCAGAATTCGCTTACAACAATTCTGTCAATAGAAGCACTGGTAGATCACCATTCCAGATTGTGTATGGAAGTAGTCCTAGGACTGCTCCAGAATTGAGAAAGATGGACCAAAAGAAGAAGAGAAGTGCTGAAGCCGAAGAATTTGCCGAACACATCAAGAATATGCATGAGAAGGTAAAAGAACACATTAACAAGATGGATATGCAGTATAAGGCTAAGGCAGATCAAAAGAGGAGGTATAAGGAGTTTCAGATTGGTGATGGAGTGATGGTCCACTTGAGAAAAGAAAGGTTTCCAGTAGGAACCTATAACAAACTGAAGATGAAGAAGTTCAGTCCCTGTAAAATTTTGAAGAGGCATGATTCAGGGAATGCATATGAGGTAGAGTTACCGGATGGATTCAACATTTCCCCTGTGTTCAACATTGCATATTTGACAGAATATCATGAGAGTGGCACAGAGGAAGTACCAGCAATGGAATAGTGTGGTATTCCAGCACCTACTTCAGAAAAGGAGGAGATTGAAGAAATCTTGGATAGCCGTGTGGGAAGGAGTACCAGAAATAGGTAGTATGAAGAATATTTGGTGAAGTGGAGAGGAAGGCCTGTGGAAGATTCATCCTAGTTGTCTAAGGCAGAGGTTGACCGTTTGGGTTTTCCTCAACCACCTGAGAAGTGATGGGGTCACTTTTCAAATTACTCTGGGTGTCTGATGCAGGAGCATCCAGTGGTGTAAGGGCAATCCTACATCACCCAAAAATATATTTACTTTCATTTAGAGTTTTGTATATGTTTTTGCATTTCTGGATACCCTTTTCATTGAAGAAGAATTCTCAACTTTCATAACTGCTTTTCTACTTTTTCTGCTCGACTGCTATTTTTAGTAGGTATGATTTTGAAGGCGTGAGGAGACAGAAATTTAAGGGAAGCTTCAGGACAAAATAATAAACACTTTGGTGAAAGAATCAGGCAAAGATCATTCCCGGTTCAAAAGTTATTCAAGTTTCAGTTTTTGCTTTTTTCCCTACAAAATCTTCGGAGCTAATTTTGAGGGACTTAAAGGCTCCGGATGGGCCCGAAAATTGGTGGAAAACGAAAGTGCTTAGCCTTTAGGCCCCACTTTTTGGCACTTCATTTTCGCAAGACCTTTCCGAAAAGGTATTATCATTGAAGATCCGACAGTTAGATCTTGAGTTAGGGCTTCCAGAAGTTTGTGCATAATTAGAATGTTGTTTTTGGCTCCAAACGGAGGAAATGGGGCTATTTATGGGGTAGTTTCTGATTTTTGTGGTAGTTTTTGGGGAAAAAGAAGATCGCATGCTGCAAATAGGGGAATTTCTATAGTTTCTTTCTGTAATTTGCAGGTATTGCAGAACTCGAGGATTTGAGATCCTCTGCATGTAAGATTTTTATTTTTGAAAATAATAAGGATCTCAGTTTTTTGTGTCTTGGGTTGCACCCTCATCAAACACATTGTTTCCTCTTTTTATCAAATTTTCTCAAAAGCACTTGAAAACCAAGCATCAAAGAAACAACCTCATTACCTTCAGTATTTCCTCATCACCACCTATCTAACAACAACTTAGCAACTCAACCATATATCCATAGAAAAAATATTATCAAAGAAACACTAGAGGTTGACATCAATAGCTTACTAATGACAACATAATACAACTAATCAAAGCATGGATAGCACCAACATACTCTTGCAACAAACTTCTACTCATCAATGAAAACAACATGATCTTGTTGACATCAATGAAAACACCAATCTACTCATACTTGCAACATATTCCATGAGAAAATTCACATTAAAGAAACTAATAAAAAAACTATCTTCTAAACAAATCTAGTTGAGACTTATCAGCTCACCATGAAATGGGGAGGCCTCCAATCTCATCTTTTCTTGAATTTCCTAGGCCCTAAGAGATTTTATAAGGTATTTTTCTTTCCCATGGCCATTTCTCTTGTTGTTTCCCTCAAACAAGTTTCTCTCTAAGTTGGTCTTCCTTGTTTACATTCTCCTCCCACATATGGATTTTTCCTCTTTTCCCCTTTCCCACTCATATGAATCCACTCCACTTCATTTTGGGATTCTCTCACCTTCCCATTAGGAGAAATATGAGACCCCAATCCTAAGGCAATCCATCTTTTCTTGTCCTACAAATCTAATCTCATCTTATGATCTTCTAAATTCTTTAGAAAGACTTATTTTCTTTCTTCTTCTTTTGAATAGATAGGGGGATTCCTTCAATAGTACAATGCATTTTTTTTATATTTTCAAAAGTAGCTTCCAAATGATTATCTTATTTTACTAGATCTTCCTTAGCCAACTCACTTGCTTCCATTAGATGTTCCATATTAGGGACAACCATAAAAAATCCCATGGTTGCTCACTTCAATTCTCCTTCAGGACAAGAGGTTCTATCTACTGGTCTATATTATATTGTTCAACTACTTTGTCTTGCTTCTCAAATTCTTCCCTTTTCTATATCCCACCTTCTTGTAGTAATTTTACCCTATTACGAATAGAATTAGAATCCCTCTTGTGACTACCATTCTCCTTCAAGATATAGGGTTCTATCCTTTGATCTATTTTATATTATAATTTAGACATCTCTTACTTCTCAACCTAAACCCGATCATCCTCCATATTAACCATAACTGAATATTTCTTTGGCCCCTTTGAAGGTGAACCTTCCTTCACACTTTTCTTATTTCTTAGATATTTTTTAGCTAAAGGCTTATGGAGTTTATCCACTAAATATCCATATTGATTGCAATTCTTGCAAAAAAATCCTACATTTTCATAAATAATTGATTGTATCCATTTTCAAAATTTGAATTTAAACTAATCTACATTGGTAATATTTTCACTTCAAAATTAGCACACATTCTAGAAAAAACCAAATTAGATATGTGTAGGATAACCCCATCAATTGCTAGCAGTTTTCCAAAAGAGCTAGCAATACTTTGAAGAATCTTTAAACTCCAAAATTCCAAAGGTAATATTGGAAGTCGAACCCAAGTAGGGGCTATTACATATAGATCAATAGAAGGGTCAAAACCTAGTTTCCATTTACAAAGAGATAAGTAATTTCTATGCCCTGTGTAAAACAACCATGGTCCTCCCATTAAAACCTTTATTAGGTCCTCCCTATTGGAAAAATGAAACAAGAAGAGACCATCCACCATTGCACTAATAGAAACATTTCCTTTCAATTTCCACACGACATATGACCATTTATGGACCAATTCTATATTCTATCTAGAATAAAATAACTTATCTACTAGAGAATTCTCCATCCCTAAAATTACTTCATCCATCAAAATATTTGAAGTATTAACTATTATTCCTTCCTCTAAATAGATCACAATAGGAACAATGTTCATCCATCATTTTAAACATTCAAACCAACAAGTTTATCTACCCAAGAAGATGGCACCATTCCTTTAAAAAATGGTTCATCTTTTAGACAATCAAAGACAATCTCAAATTGCAAAATCTTAGGAACATCACCACTCGTAGTCTTGTTAGTGGAAGCAAAAATAACATGTTCCTCAAAATCTAAGAATTTTTTGGGGGGATCCTACAAGGGGCTCCCCACCTTGTCATCCATCCACAAAATCCCACCAAAAAGTGTAGAAAATTTCAAATCCTAGGAGAGTGCGAGTTTTCTTCTTCTTCTTCTTTTATTTTCCCATTGTTAGTATATTTCAAAATATTATGTTATTTCTTATAACTACTCAATGGTTGCATAGTGAAGGCTATATCTTGAAAATTTTCTTAAAATTTTGTAAGTTTGGAAGGAAAGAGAAAATAATTTGAGACTTATTATTCTAAAAAATAATAAGTATATATTGAAATTTAGATCTTATCTCTCATTTGTGATTATCTCTTTCTTGTGTTTGATGCAATCTTATTTTTTGAATTTTTCCTTATAGTTCACAAATTAATTTGATAAGATCTTACATTTTTTTGATATTATTTAATCATTATAAGATCAACTTATTTATTAAATATATAACTATGTTGTTATTTTCCAATTTGAAAAAAAATATATATATTTAAATTTTATAAAAAATTCCTACAAAACCCCAAGTTGCAAGTTTGTACAACATTTAGTCTCAGAGTAGTTCTTAGTTTTGACTAGATATTTTTTCAATAATGAGTAGCTTCACCCATATTTAGGAGGCATTTTACTCCAATAATTGCTGGGAATTAGTAAGTACACATTTTATTTCCAATAAAATTTTTATTGAATTTGTAGGGGACTTTGATCTCATCATATCAATAGTCTTCCACATACTTTCAAAATACAAAAAAAGTACATATTTATTTGAATGATGATTTAGTGAAACTACCCTCCAATATTCTAGCCAAATATTTATTGGGTGGAAGTTGAACAAGTAGAAATCATCACTATTTCATGTAACCTTACTTGGAGAAGTCATCTCATCATAGATTTGATTTTGTTTTGAACAAGGAAACAAATCTTGGCCAAGATATCAAAAGGGAAGCACATAGAAATATCTAGAGAAATCCATTTCTTGAAGGTATTGTTAGACTTTTGGTGATTCCCTTAAACTAAGATCCTCCAATTTATCTTGTAAATAATCTAAAATGAAGACAACAATAAATATTTTACAATTTAGCTACAAAAAGGTTTAGTCAAAGTGAAAATAGGAAAGATATTCTTAACCCATTTTTATTCTACAATAAATATCAAATTTTAACTTATCTCCATCAAGTGTTCAATGAAACTCTTAATCCATAATTTTTCATTCTTATCCCACCAAAAATATTATAAAAATAGTATCAAATATTTCCTCTTTGAGTCAAGCCCTTATCTTTCATAGTAGCTTTGTACCCATTGTTATAAACTTCCAAAAACCTTGTATCTACAATATGTCTACTCCTTTATTATGGGGTTTTATGATTGATCCCTTGACATTAGAGAAATAAATACATGATTTTCCACATGGATATCAAAATAATCTTCCACGATTTTGGTGGGTGGAAAGGTAAGGACATAAAAACATATCTCTACCTTCATAGTTGCATGCTTGGGTGCACAACATGAAGATGTAGCTATTTTATTATTTCTTGAGATATTAGTAGATGCAACTCTATAATGGATTTATCATTTGGAAGATGGGTATATCATTAATTGGGATGAAATGAAGTCCAAGTTTGAGGATAGATTTTAAATTTTAGCATTTGATCCTAGTTTGATTCACCTAAATGAAGAAAGATATACCTGAACCTATGTGTGAATTTGTTGCCAAGTTCAATAAGCTTGTAAATAAGATTGATCAAGAAAAAAATCTTAAACTTGAAAATTAAAAGTGCTTCTTTATAAATGCACAACATGTTGATGTTAGTTTCAATTCAAGAAGAGAAAGGGTTGTAGACCTTAATGCTACCTAAATATTATCCATTGAAATAGAAGATGACCCTTTAAAAACTAGTAAATAGAAGAAAGAACTTCACAAAGAAAAACATAAATAATAGTAGCATATTCTTCAATAGACCCTCTATTATAAAAGATAGATAATGACATGATTGCTTTGAAAAATAAAATCCCTCACATACAACAATAGAAGTAATCACTTTATCGTGTCATCTTAAGAAGAAACTTTGTCTTGTATAACTAAAATAAGATTGTAAGGTTTTCACCCTCTACTAATAAGACCACTAACTTGGTACATGCAACTTCCACTTGACAAATGATCACAATGGCAACTCTTTTCTAGAAATGAATCAATATGTATATAGAAGTGTACTAAAACTAATGTGATTGAGGAGACAGATTCATAAATATAAAGCCTATAATATATTGGTGACTCTACTATTATTTTATTGGAGTATAAATAAAATTGCATGGAAGAAGTCACTACTGATAGGAACAACCGATCATATGTATTATTTATAAGAAGTCATCATTAGAAGATAACAGAGAAAATAAAGGAGATGAAAACAATCAAGCTTCTAAATTGAGGAAATTTAAATGGCCTAAAGGATGTAAACAACAATTAAGGTACGTCCTCACTAAAAATATTCCATTTTAAATTGAAGGTTTAAGAAGGTTGGAGGTTGATGAATCATATAGATTTTGTTAACTTATTATAATGCCAAAAAATACATCCATAACATGTTTCCCACTTATTTGTGTTCCTCATGTAGGGTAATTTTTTTAATGCATTTATATAGCCACGAATGGTACATTTTTGTGCATAGCTAGGTCTATGTACCTAGACTTTCTTTTACCCATCCTTATGCATATTGCTTATCCCAATGCTTATGTAAATGCAATCCTAGTTCAACTACCTTATCTATCCAATTTTAATTATTAATCCAATCCTTATTCACTCTAATTCATCTTAGACATTGATCCATTTGAACTAGTTCATATTTTTTGATGCAAAGTCATACTTGTAGCCAAAATATTGATTCTCTTAATTTAAAAATTAATATATCAAACATTTAGCCTATCGAATCCATTCTACACTAGTTGGATTTTGACAAATCTACACACTTTTGTGTTATGTTTATATAAAAAATATTCATTGCGTTCAATTCTAATTATTTGATCCAATCCAAAAGAATTTAAGAATCTCTCAATGAAAAAACATTCAAGAATAATAATTTGCATTTACTCATCCTAGTGCATGTGAATCACCTCGATCATTTTAAAGTCCAAGTACATGTTTGAAACTTGTTGTCTATCAAGATAATTTTTAACATTATAAAACTAATAAAAGACCTTGAAAAATAAATCAACATTAATAGCTAAATACAATTATTTAATTCACGTTTATATTCCACTTGTAAATATTTTGAATATCTTAGTTTGTGTAACATAACTACACTGAATTTAATCTATATTTATTACAATTGGTATATATATTTTTAAGATTAATCTAGATTAAAAATAAGATGAAAAATATTTAGCTACAATAAATTTAATTTATAGTTTTTGATATTGATAAAAAAATGGAATTAAAGGGCCCATAACCAACAAGAAAAAAAAAAAAAGGTAGAAGGATTGAGTCTCATGAGGTGTGAGATATATTTCAACAAAACATGGATCAACATAAATAATTTAATACATAAAGTAACATAAATTAAAAGACACAACATAGAAACAACCTAGAAACATAAACATAACATAACAAAGGAAAATGGCTAGAGGTCCATTAGCCTCTCAAACCATTATTTGTTTGCTATTCCTTGTTGAGGAAATTTATTTTTTCAATGAATGAAACCTCATCAGGCACCATTTCCTTGTCTTTAGCTTTCTCCTTCTAGTCATTAGCCTTCCTCTTCATCACTCAGGTTTTGGTTCTCCTAGTTGTCCATCTTGATCAACACTTTGACATTTCTAAAGTTCAATTTGGAGGATGTAAATTCTTATGGGTTCCCCCTACATAAAATGTCCCATAATTCAACATTGTTTCAAAATTTCTCACATTTTGGAGGTTCAACCTTATTAAGCCCCCCACCCATGGCTAGTTTCTTGCTAATTTATCTATCATCAACACTAATGTTTCAAAAATTAGAAGTCAATTTCCCCTTTGTATTTATTAACCCTTGCCTATGTTCTAGCATCTTCTATTATGAAATCATTAAAATTTGTTTCCTTACTTATATAGAGTGTTTGGACACAAGGCCTTGCAACAATTTTCTTAAATCTGCTCATGTTAGCTCCATAGTGATTAAGGGGTGGTGATTGCAAATCAATTATTATGTACATATTCTTCATTGAGTTTGGTTTTAATGATTTGAGGGATGGTTCCATCATCATTCTAGTGCTTAAAACCTTTTATGTTTCCACCTATGTTGGCAAGAAGGTTGGAAAATGTGTTACCCTCCCTATAAATGTGGTTACTTTTCATGTTTTCAAGACATTAGGATTTCCTTGGTCTCCTTGATGATACTCTTGTAGGATTAGTGAGAAAAAAACCCTTGTGTTTAATATTCCAACGATGTTTTTGGAGTCTCCTTCCATCACCAAATTGGTGATGCCATTATCCCCATCAAGGATAGTGCCTCTAAGAGCTATAATGGCTTTTGCATAGTTGTTGGATTGGATCCTTAGATTCTCCACAAAAGCACACATTAGATGTCCTTTACTATTCCTAATTAAGCCACCCCTTGTATTCCTTTAGATGTTTTGTTTAAGTTTAGCTTACTCCAGCTAGTGTCTGAGGGGTGCATTTGGTGTTCCTTCTTTGTAAAATCTTTGAGATATCATTTAAATTTTTTTATCTTGTAGATTCTAGTTGTTAGCTAAAATTTTTTTTATGTCAATAGGAGGCCACTTAGGTTTCTTAATTTTAACTACATTGACATTCTTCTAGATGCCCTGTATAATATTATAAGCCACAAAAAAAAAGGGTTTAGAAGAGCTCCTAATTTTTTTACTTCTTTTCCTCCAAGATGCCCTAGCCAAAGTGAGGTAGAGCTATGTCCCAAATATCCTTGATTAGAGAATTTTCAAATGGCGAGGTCCAACTAGATATCACCCACCCCACATTTATATGCCAAACCCACGAAATGTTAATTTTTTTTTTGGAGAGTTGAACCTATTGTTCTATGGAGCTTGATCATGCTCTCTGTTAAATTTTGGCAACTTTGGCAACCACATTCTCCCCACCCTCCCCGCTTCCCCCCCAATTAATTAATGGGGGAATGTAGGGGGCAAAGCCCCTTTTGCATGGTTCGGGGGGACCACCCCCTAATGGGGATTTGGGGGTAGAGCCCATGATGAGGATCTAGGGGCAACACCCCAATGGGGGTTGTTGTTGTTAGCACCCCTGAAGAAAAAATGACTATATTTTAATAAGGGAATTTATTACTATTTTTGGTTAAAAAAATGATTTGTAACTACTCAAAACGAGTAGTTTCTTTGGTGCAGATCGAAGGTGAATATTCCCAAGCATGTGAATGTCAAATAGCACACAACAATGCACAGTTGAAAGATTGTAATTTAGGTAAATGAGCACGTAGCAGCACAAGAGTTGCATAGATTACAGATCGTAGACTGTATGAATTTTTGAGTGTATACACAACTGTGGATATTGTTGCGGGTTAATGTAGCAATGTAGCCTTGTTTTTGTTGGATATTAATAAAATAATGGATGACTTATTTTGTGGATGTAGCCCACATTGAGTGAACCACGTTAATATCTTTATGTATCTCTGTGTAATTCATTTATTTTATTTCAGTTATCTGCATTTGTATTTGGTTATTTAATTGCTCTGTATTATCGATAAATCCTAACATAACCTATTGAAAAATGTACATTGGATGGGAAGGAGAAACCATCAAGATTGTCCATATATTTGGCTTTCATTATGTTGGTCCATTCATTACTTTCTAGTATCAATTTCCATCCAACTTTGGCCACTAGGGCCTTGTTCATATCTTTTATTTTTTAGATTCCTAATCCTTTATTTCTCTTAGAAGAACAAACTTTATCCCGAACCACTAGAGAGATTCCTTTCTTTTCTTACACTCTTGACCATAAAAATCTTCTTTGAATTTGTTCTATTTTTTAAACCAAACTACCAGAAATTTTGGAAAGAGGAAAAAGGTAGACATGAATTATATAATTATATATATATATATATAACTTATAATAGACCTAATAATTTTTTTCTGTGACAGAGATTTACTTTAGGGGAATATATGCGCCGCGTGGGGAGAAAGTGTGGTTTCAGTTTACTTACGTGACGTGACACCCGTATATGTTATGGACGCACCAACTATGCTGATACCCGCACAAAACGAAACCTGTGTGTATATGTTTAGAACAGAGAACACCTATGGACTTTACATTGGAAAGAGCTGAATTCTATGGATGCAATATGGGGGCTAGGGTTTGTGTTGGGGTTTCTCCCATTGCTTATATTTGTTCTAAGATCCTTCAACGAGTGGAGGTTCTGTCACACACATTTAACATCCAGAAATGGAGGAAAGCTTCCTCCTGGTCATATGGGATGGCCCCTTATTGGAGAGCTGCTGGAATTTTTATGGTATTTCAAGTTTATTGACAAGCCTGATGAGTTTATACGGAAGAGAAAAGCCAAGTAATTAGTTACTCTCTCCTTATTCTTTTTCTTCCCTTGAATTGGAAAGGTTAGATTTAGTCTTGAAAACTTGGACATACTGGTAAGATCTTAAACTAAGGGTATAAATATCTGGGTTTAGTCTGCCCATGTGGGTTTAGATTTGTAGGAGAGGTTATAAATTTTTAAGTGACTACAGAATATCTGGGCTTAGTATGCCCCTTTGGGTATGCAATTTGTAGGATGCACTATTGTGCATCAATACTTATTACTACCCCTTCTGCAGGCCTATTACTGCAATATTGTGGGAACTCATACAAGATCAGTATTCTTCTGATAATATGATAATATGTTTGGCAGGGTTTCAAGTAAATTCACTTTCAACAATTTATTGTCGTGACAAATTCATTTGATGGAAAATTCACCGCCAACAATATCATATGAATTGCTGGTGGTGAATTTTCCAGAAGATGAATTTGTCATGACGATGAATTGTTGGAGGTGAATTTATTGAAGGTGAATTTACTTTCGTGAATTGTTGATGGTGAATTTTCCTTGTACTGTTTGACAGTAGTATCCTTGTAATTTCAGTATCAGACACTCTAACTTGTAGAACTATTGGTCTATGTAATGTCCATCTTACAAGCCCCATCTTACAAGCCATTTATTACATTGATACATCCCTATGATCAGATCTCATATAAGATCAATACCTTTCTTATATCTCTATATTTTTTTTTCTTTTGCAGATATGGAGATACTGGGATTTATAGAACCTATCTATTTGGCTTCCCTTCTATTATAACATGCTCTCCAGAGGCCAACAGATTTGTGATGGGGACAGGAACAGAGGATGGTAGTTTTACTGCAGGTTGGCCTGCTCCTAAATTGGTTGGGGAAAAATCAATCATCATGGTGGAAGGGGTGCACCACAAAAGACTGAGACGTGCTTTACTGGAGGCCATAAACAGACCCCGGTCATTGCAGCATGTATTTATCAGTTTACAGCCTGCATTCAAAGAAGCCTTCGAAAACTGGACTGCTAAGGGAACAATCAATACTGCTGATGAAATCAGAGCTGTATGTGCATTGTACATACACCATCTTGGTTTTTTAGGACATATGTGTAGTTTTTTCAAAACTCAAGATATCATGTTAACTGAAAATTTAGAGTCTAGGAAATATTTATTTTGTATAATTTTTGTTTTGGTATTGCAGTTGGGATTCAGCAATATATGTTCCTTACTCTTAAGCTTTCAGAGAGGTCCAATGCTGGAAATTATGGAAATGATGTACAGAGGACTCTTAGCTGGTCTTAGAGCCCAACCTATAAATATCCCAGGCACTGCATTTCATTATGCTCTTAAGGTACCACCATCTCTCTCTCTCTCATTCACTCCTGCTACTGGCCCTCTTAGCCAGGTGCATTCCTAGATGGACATTTTCATGCCATGCAATGTCTTATGGGTTTTGGTTGAGATGGTTTCATCGACCCTTATACATAAACTTGGTATGTGTCATATTGCTAGCCTTTGGGGGAGGTCATCTCTCCTTTGCTAGATTTGTTTTGTCCCTCCCTCTTTTTCCTTCTATGCTTGGCTCTCTTAGCTAGGTACATTTTCTTTCATATCATCATGTCATGTATTGGTCTTATGGGTTTGTAAGATGGTTCTAATGATCTTTTTACTTAAATTTGTTTTGCACTATATTGTTAGTCTTTTAAGGGGAGGTAATTCTTTCTCATTAGATTTGTATTTTTTACTAATATTAAATATTTACTTTTTCTTTTTCAATTAGATTTGTATTTTTTGTTAATATTATAGATTTATCTTCTTCTTTTTTAATTATTAGATTTGTATTCTTCGTTAATATTATAATTTTTTTTTTTTTTTAATTATCATCTTTATCTTAGGATTCTTGGAATTTCTTTGACCCTACTATTATTCTCGAGATTATACTTTTGAATCCCTTTACATGTGATTTGGTTTCCCCTTTGTCTATTTCTTTAAACTATTGTTCTTACAATGTCCAATGTCCAATAATAGAATGAAGTTGAAAATGTTTGTTGGTTGGTTGGTTATCTAGGTATTGACCCTCCAACATGAGTTCTATCTTTTGATATCTAATGATTTATGGCTTTTGAGACATTGCTTTTTCTTGGTTGTTGTTATTGTTTTTGTTTTTAGTTTTTAGTTTTGGGTTGCTTTTGATTTTTGAGGTTTCTTTTATATTATCATTGATTATTACAACTAGTCTCTTCCTCTTTTCTTTTCTCTTCCACACACCACATGTATTATGTATTGGAGGAGAAAATATTTGTTATTTAGTGTCTTTATAAGAAGATACAATTAATGAAACTTTCTTTGATGTGTGAACTTGTATACAGTGCAGAAAGAAGCTATCAATTATTTTAGAGTCTGAGATGCGTAACAGGAAAGCCAACAAGGAGAATGTGAAGATTGATTTTTTGCAAGATTTAATGGATTCAGTTGATGTCAATGGTGATAAATTGAGTGAAGAGGAAGTCTTGGATAACATAACATCCATACTTCTAGGAGGATATGAGTCTACAGCTTGCTCAATGACATGGGCTCTCTATTACTTGTGTAAATACCCTAAAGTGTTAAGTAAATTAAAGGTAAAATATACATAATTTTTATAAATTATTTCTTCCATTGTCCTTTTCCCCCATCATATAAGTTGGTAGACTAATTTCTTATTTTGTACCTTAATCTAGATGGGTATTTCCTCCACTAGCTTATATGTCTCTAGATGTGTCTTTTCTCTAATGAATGAGGGTTGTCTGTTTCAGAAGGAAAATTATGCCATTCGTCAGGGGAAGGGAGAAGATAATCTTCTCAACTTTGATGATGTGAAGAAAATGACTTATACTACAAAGGTTGTATTGAACAAATTATGGTTGAGTAGCTTAGGAAGGCTAGACTTTATATAGTAAATTAACATTTGTTTATCAACACACTAGATTGATATATATATTACTAGCTACTATGAGAGAGTTTGGATATAAATTTTCATAAGCATGAAACTTGAAGGGCATATGCATATTTTAATGTTTGGTCCTTATCTTTCTATTTCCCTTTTTTATGACCATTAGTATGCATGTAGGTATGGTGTTTTTCTATGTTACAATTTAGCTAACATGTTTCACGAGCTTATGAGACCCTTAGGAAGATGAGATTTTTATAGTTTATCATAGTTTGGGTTCAATCATTTGAGAAAGGTTTTGATAACTACACTTTGTAAACATTTATAATTGCAAAGCTTTCAATAAACTAAGCTTTCTTTTTCACCCTTTTGTAAAAGGTATATATACATATATAATTATTAGTATATAAAGAAATTAGTTCTATTATATAATTTTTAGTTTATAAACAAGGAATTTCTATGATGCCAATGCTATCATGTCTAATGTTTATATCATTATGTATGTAGGTGATTGATGAAGTTATCAGACTTGCAAATGTAGCACAGTTTATGTTTAGAACTGTGGCAAAGGATACAAAGTTCAATGGTATTTTATATTTTCTTAAAAATATGCAAAAAAATTTGATGTAGGCTATTCTCAATAGATTAGTAAACTAAGTGAAAGATTATATTGTGTTGTTTTTATAATAGGTTACAAGTTTCCAAAAGGATGGAAAGTAATAGTTTGGTTACGTTCTATTCATGTTGATCCTCATTACTTTGAGGGCCCTCTAAAGTTTAATCCTGATAGATGGGAGGTATGTTTGATATTCTTATATAAAAATCTTTTTAAGAGACATTTTTATTTATCAAATCTAATTATATACTTTTTTTTCTGTAGGAATTTACGCCTAGCCCAGGTGTCTATAATGTTTTTGGCACTGGTCCCCGAGTATGCCCAGGAAATAACCTTGTTAAAATGGAGCTCTTCATGTTGTTGCATTACATATGCCTTGATTATAAGTAATTTTCTAATTCCTTTATAATTTAATGCTTATTTAATATTTTTGGAAAAAATTAGAATTTAATCAATGGACTAGATTGACTAGTGATAACTTATAAGATATTGCATAATTGAGCACACAACTTTTAGATTATGACATATCACATGTTTATTTGAATTGATTATATGATCGTAATTATTAATATTTACAATCTCTTTTCTTTGTTTAGGTGGGAGCTTGTAAACCCAAATGAAGTTATAAAGTATTTGCCAAATCCAAGATTAGCAGATGGTACTAAATTGAAATTTAGTCGTATATAAATAACTATTATCCATCTATGTTTTGCTTATATAAATATTTGTGATATCTCCATAGTTTTTGTAAGGTCATAATTCAAATAAAATATTGACATTTTTAATGTAAAATAATATTTAAGAAATGTTTTGGTGTCAATGTTATTACTATTGACTTCTCATGATATGTTACAACTTAGGTGGCATAATGGTGAAAATATATGCACTCTATATTTGAGGTTGTATATTTGAATATGAAGGATATAGGGAAGTTCTCATAAATTAAGTTGAAGTCTTGCTTAGTAAGACTAAAAATAATTATCATTTTTTATCTTAATGAAATCTTTGGTTAAATAATTTATATATAGATTGATAAGCTTGATGCAATTTATTTGTTATTTCCTTTTTAATTAAATCAAATTTTATATTACTTGATAATCCCTTCTAGACAAAAAAGTCATGCTTGAAATATTTGATATGATATATGAAAACCAAATGATTAAATGGATACATATTATGCAATTATAATGATTTTTTTAGAGGTAAAAGATAAATATCTAGAGACTCTAAATACTAATGTTATTTGGCCTTACAATAATTATATTAGGAAGGTGTTATCCAATTTGCATAGACATTTGAAAAGTGTGTCACTTATGTAAAATTACTTGCCAAGCTTATTCTTTTGAAATTAACCTCATCATAAGCACATGTGATGTAGACATTATAAGAGCATCTAGAATGTATGAGAATTGTAAAAGATCTATGAAAAGGGAGTACCTAAGGCATCTTTGAATCCTATTTTTAGCTATTGTAAGATGATCTTATAAGGTGAGTCTGTGTGCATGAAAATGGGGCACATTGATTGAATATTTGATTTAAGTGGGGTGTTGGAATTCACATAGGTTGATTTTTTTTCTCATGATTTTGTATTACCACTTGGTAGTTTTGAGAAAAAAAGTTTTGTGCCGATAAGTACAAGAACTTGGGTGCCATATTGGTGTATGAAGCATATTAGACAATTGTATCACACACAGAAGAATTAGGACCGCCAAAGAAATCTCATTTTATTGTAAACATCATATTATTAATATAGTGAGTGTAATAACCATTGATGGTTACCAATCATTTTTATTCTTATTTTATTCTTTTCCTATTATAACTAGCACCACTTAACTAACTTATTATAAAAACTTCATTTATTAAAACAAACCCAACTAATGATTATTTATCAATATCAATATAGCATACCATCTATTCACATATACATTTAAGAAGTTCAATTTGTAAACATTTTTTATGCATAATATCATAAAATGATGTCAAAATTTCTTATAAAATTAATCACATTTACAAGTAATAGAAGCATGAAAGACTTGTTAGATGTTGTTCAAGTAACATTAATTAACTCAAGTACCCTACATGTTCTTTACACATTTTTTCCAAATGAATAGTAACTACAAGGACATACAAGGAACAAGGTACATCTAAAATTCATCAATAAGACATATGCTAATCTAAGTAGATACAAATAAATTTCAATACAAACATCTTATGCAATTGACATTTTTGGTTTCCATCAATGAGTACGAACAAGTTCTTGTAGAGTTTACCATAAGTTTCCACATCTAGTGGAATGATGCAAGATGATCCAATCATGTGAGTACACATGTCGTACCTAACCCTGTAACAAAATATAAGGTATTATTTGAAGATTAACTATTACAAATTATTGATGTAGAGGAAGGACCTACTTTAGAAGCACAACTCAAAAATGACAAGATGTTCCTACACAATCTCCATTGCTGCTCCTAGGTGCACCCCTATAGACCCTAGCATTGAACTCCTTTTGAGGCTTTGATCCGACTTACTTGGGGATAGTGCAAATTTCATGGGAAGGCTAGTCTTGGGCTTCAATGGCATGAACAACTTCAATTAAATGACTCAACAATGCCACAGTTCATGGAACTCACAACTCTAGTATTGCTCAACCTAGGAGAGACAACTTTTAATGGATTAAGGCCAAACCTACATAGAATTTTTCAAAACCTCGATCACTGATTTGGAGGCCTCTTCCCAACATTCTAAGGGTGCTTCCATAAATTATTCAATCTCAAGATTCACACAAAACTCTATCTTGCTTGGACACTAACACCATACCTATGATTGCAAAATTCAGTCCTCTTGGAACAATCAATCATAACTTGAGTCAATCCTTCAAACAAATGTTCAAAACCTTATGGTCCAGGTCTATTGGACCTCTCTCCACATCCCCCTACCACTGCCAATGACAAACAAACAAAAAATAGACCTTGATTATTCTATTCTTGCTCGCCTTTGCTTTTACACAATCTGATACATCCAAATATCAAACCTATTGGTGAACCAGGCACATGCCAAACCTTTCCTTGGGCCCCTGCAAATTTTAAGTATGATAAACTACATGTACACAAACCTTTCCACCCATTTTGGAGAGTTCCCACAATTGGAAGGTCGAATTACATCGTTTTTCCTCCTCACTGGTTGCCCTAGGTAGGGTTTTGACATTTTTTAAAGAAAATGCAATAACTTTCTAGTAAATCAAATAAATTTGATGCCACCATAAGCAAATGAAAGAAGATTCACATTCCAACTCAAGACAATCAATTTTAGACCAACATATGGATCGTACAATCCATACAAAGTGAAGGAACAAGTTTGCAACATTAGAAATGCATAGAAAATGATTGCTTTCATTCACCAAAACTTCAAAAACAAAGTCTCCAATCCTCCCTTCAGGTTTGGAGGGTGCCTTTATACATTTCCCATCAATTCCAACTATTTTCAACCACCTTTGGACTAGTTTACTAACAAAACACCAATTTGACACTTTTTGCAAAAGTTGCTTGACAACTTTTTGAGCAACATTAACAACTTTTACAATTTTTAACCAATGATCATATAACACTCCAAAATGGATCAACATGATCTCAAATGGTCATAAATGACCTTATTAGAATCCAAAACACTCAAACAACCTAAAAACCAAAAATGACAAAAAGGTATGCTTATGAGGCTCCTGATGCCCCTGCACCAATTATCCAAATGAATTATGGAAATATACAAACTCAACACGTAGAAGTCAAGTGAATTAAATCTAAAAAATACCATGTACATAAATAAAGAATGGAGTAATTTTACCCTATAAATTCATGACTCCCTCATAAAATAATCACTAACACGTGAGTCAGATCATAATAAATGTAACCAACTAAAAAGTAGAAAGCTAGCGCATAACACATTACACCATATCTCTTTGCCTTTTTTGGTTCATTCCCACTAATAAGAAATTTCAAGTATCCTATCTTACTTGAGTTATCCTTGACATGGGCATTGAGTAATGAAATTGTTGGTGTGAATAGGGTCTATTACCCAATCAATTTACCTCTTTGGTCCTATTCATACTAGTTTAGTTAAGTTTATTTAGCTAAAAATTAGTTCATTTAATTTTTGTGTATCATGCCATATGATTATGACACTCATCATAATCATGGGTTGTTTTATCTCCCCAACTTGCCTATATAAGCAAGACTTCTCATTTACATTATATATCATTGTACCTTATGGTATCACTATATTATTTTTTCATCCATAATCATGTAAGTTATTTCTTTCTGCTCTCTTGTAGAAGGTTTTTTTATTTTGTAAGTGATATTGGTAGCTTGAGTCTATTGTGTGACTCTTGTATGGTATTACAACTTCAAATTTGCATGCCCTTTCTCAAATCTAGGAGTGATTTAGGTAGGATTTTAATGGGTGAATTTTTGGGCAAAATGGACCCAATTGTTGAGTCTAAAAGGCCAAAAAACTATATAAATATTATATAGTCTTGAGTAAGAAAAAACTTTAACCATTTTTGGAGGTTTTAGTTTTATTTTATTTAAATTTACATATATGGATTCATACTTCAATAGAATTTTCAGCATAGTTATCATAAGGTATGGGTCTACATTATGTATAGTTGGAGGCATAAAAAATTACATCATCATTGGTGCAAAGGTTATGGGTTTTTTATTTATATTTAAAAAATTAGTTTTTGCTAAATATGTGCAAGTTTTAAGTGCTCAATCATGGTCTATAGAACAAGTAGTTTTTACCAACTTGCAATGCTTACCGATAGTGGACAGCGAGTGGAGTTGTGGTATTTCCACAATTTTGCACCCCTCCTCCACCACCTAAGAGTGGTGCAACCCACTTGGCCACCTCTACCTTTGGATTCCTATATCAAGGTGACTTAGCCTAGGTCTATCAACTAGGATGGTAGCTCCATTTTGTATTGCTAAAGGGGCAATAATTTTTAGGATGCATAACATTTGTCTATAGTATCAAATTTGACTTCTTATAGGTGTTAGAAAACAGGTCATGAGAACTTTGTAGTGGTATAGGTATTTTTCTAGATTTTTTTGTAGATGCTAGATATTGTTGATTGAAGTCTAAATTATCCTTCTTGGATTCCAAACTCATAATTTTCTCCTAGGATATTTTATTTTCATGATTCTTGTGGAATTGAAAAGGTATTGAAAATCTCTTCCATCCATACACTTTTTCTAGATTCATCCACATGTACCTATCTTTTATTTAATTTGTGTGTTTTACATAGTTTGTTTGATAAATTGGACATACTAGCACCTAGAAATTTTTTCCTTTTTTTTGTAGGGCTTCATTTTTAGTATTGATCATATTAGGGAGATTATCAATTTAGTTAAGGGATTCATGTCTATGTAATTTGAAGATCTATCTTTATTAATGATGGATTTTTCATTTCATCCTTTTGTAATCATCTTGCAAAGAGGAACTATAAATAATGGATAGATGCTATCTTGAAGAATTTATGTTTGCTTCATCTTTTGCCACATCTATATTTTCTTGTTCCTTCACCAAGTACTTTTCATAGATTTTTTTTGAAATTCTAAAAACAAACATGCAATATGGGTATATGCATAAAAATGTGGATCAAAATATGGTCTTAAGTGGCCAACTTTTTCTAAAATTAGTAAAAAATTAATCTTGGATGAGAAATTGAAGATAGTTATGCTCAAAATTTGAAGATGTGAAAATAAAAATTCGTAGTGATCTAAATCTTATTTCTATTTTTTTGAAAATGGTGGAGATTAAGGGGTTCAAATAGGGAGAGCACACAAAGTGCTTGTATGATTTTCAAGGGTAAAAGTACAAAGTTGTGTCACACTTTTGGCCAACTTATCAGTACAAGTGAATTTAAATATTTTTAACTAAAAAACAATTTTGGTCAAACATATGATCTAGTAAGATTAATTATAGCTAAGCTAGATATGTCCACAACTTTTACAACTATTTTTTTGGCTAAATGCATGTATGTAGCACCACTTTGAGGCCAATTTACCAAAAAAATAAAATTATTTGAAAAACTTGATTTTTCAACAACTCCTACTTGTCTAAATAAATTTTTCTTTTGTTGATTACCATGCCAAGAAAAATATTAAAACTTATTAAAAATTTGAAAAAAAATATGATGCACTAGATAAAAGAATCTATATCAAGATGGCATACTTTTTATTTTTATTATAGATAAATAGTTAATATGAAAGTTGAAGTTGAATGGAAGCAATTGTGTTTTAATACACACACATTTTAATATTTATTTAAAAAAACATATTTATCAAAATTGGGAAAAAATATATTCATGCACTAATGTTTCAAGTTATAAATACACACAAAAATTTCAAAGGAAAAAAAAAATTACTATATAAAGATCGAAGTCTCATGTAACTTCATTTTTTTAGAAACTAAATTACAGTGTCAATTTATAAAAACTTGTATTCAAATAATTTTTAATTTAAAAAAAAATATAAACATAAAATATACTAAAATATACACATTGTACTAGTTTACATCATTTCAAAATTAAAAAACATATATACCACTTTTTAGTGATTTAAGTTTAAAAGTTGGATCAGTGTTAGCTATTTCCTTTATAATAGTGTGACAACTTTGTACTTTACCCTCAAAAAAATATAGCATAGCATCTAGTATGCTCCCCCTCAAATGTTAACCTTTTTCCAGTGTTTCAAAAATTACTTTAGTGGAAAATTAACTAATTCCATGTAGTTTATGCTTGATATTTTTGTTAACTTTTAAATGAATATATGATTTTTTACTATTTTTCAAAATGGACACTCTTGAAAAACAAAAACTTGAGCATGTTGCCCCCCCTATTTTTTCGGAAGCTAATTGAAAATTAAATTTTTAATGTGTATATAATAGATTCTAGAATGTAAAAATGTAACTTGTTTCAAATTTAGATGAACGGATAAAATATGAAACCAAAAATACTATAGATAAGTTTTTGAAAAGTGGAAGACACTAGCAAAATATATTAAAGATCTTTAACATATTTAAAATGTAGAAAAAATTACATGCTCAGAAAGGTAAGAGAGCTTGACATTATTTTAGTAGTTTTTCAAGTCAATATTGAAAGATTTGTGAACTTGATGAAGAGAACAGTCAAGATTTAGTTTAATTTTTATAATTTGTAGAAAATATGCCTTTGGGTATTGACATGTAAGTCCAACTATTTGGGTTGGATACCCAAGGAAAATACAACCCTAAGGGTTGAAAATACCCATGGTGGGTACAAATAATATGGGCATATTAAAGTGTGCTCACATTTTTGAGAATAAACATAAAAGCAAGAGGGATGGAAAGGTAGATGAATATTTAGAAAGAAAGAGTGATATATAGAGATATAAAGAGATGGAGAGATTGATAGAGATCAAGATAGAGGGATCTCTATCTCTCCCTTTATTTATCTCTCCCCCCTCTCTCTTCTTTATCTCTCCATTTCTTTCTCTCTCCCCCTCTCTTTATCTCTCCCCCTTCTCTCTATCTCTCTCCCCCTCTTTATATCTCGCCCCCTCTCCATATTTATCTTTCACTCTCTCTATTACTTGTCTTTATCACCTCTTTTCTCTCACTCTTTCCCCCTCTATCTATATCTCCCTATCTCTCCCTCTCTCTATATTTCTCATTATCTCTACCACTCTCTTATTCACTCTATCTCTCCTACTCTATATCTCTATTTATCTATATCTCTCTCTCTCACTTCTCTCTATCTCTTTCTATCTATATATCTCTACTATATCTCCTTATCTCTTTCTTGCCCTATCACCCTCTATCTCTCTATATCTCCCTCTATCTATATCTCTCCCTCTCTCGCTCTAACTCTCCCTCTCTTACTCTCTATGTATTGAGGTATATCTCCCTTTCTCTACCTCTATCTTTATACCTTCCCCCTCTCTATCTCTCCTCATCTCCTTACTTCTCTCTCTATCTCCCCCCCTTTATATCTATCTCTACATCTCTCTCTTTCTCTTCCCATATATCTCTATCTCTTCACTTATCTCTTTTTTTATCTCCTTATATCTCTCTCTATCACTCTATGCCACCTTCTCTATCTCTCCCCATCTCCCTCTCCCTCTCCCTCTCCCTCTCCCTCTCCCCCTATATCTATCTATCCCTTCCTCTCTATCTCTCGCTCTCTATCTCCCTTTTTCTATCTTTATCTCTCCCTCTACCTCTCTATTTGTTTCTCCCCTCCTTTCTCACTGTCTATCTTAATATCTACCTCTAGCTTATTCTCTCCATCTCTATCTATAGATACCTATCCATCTCTCCATCCATCTCTCTCTCTCCCTCTCCCTCTCCCTCTCCCTCTCCCTCTCCTTAGACCTCTATATCTATATCTCTATTTTCCTCTCCATCTCTCCCCCCTATCTCTATCTCTATCTATCTCTATGCTTATGTTGAAAAAACAACAATTTTGAGAGGGGTGGATCCGTACTTAAACAATTTCTTTCATTCAACAACAATGAACCAATTAAAACATGATAAGAAAATGAACACAAAAACACATAACAGTAGGTTTACGTGGAAAATACAACAAGGGAAAAACAATAGTGAGCAAGATGCTTGGATCTACTGTCCAAAACCAACCTCACAAATATAACAGCTTTTGCAATAAATTTTTATGGTATTTAACCAAAGGAAGCACACTAATCCCTACTCAATACAACTTTCACAACAGAGGTTCACTACCTCAACTTACAACTTGATAATTTCAATACACCAGTTACCTCCACTTCACTGCCTTTGGTAATTAAAATTTCTTCAATAAGCTAGGTTGTATACAACTCACTACCTTAAGCAAACTTATTCATTTGCAAGCTCATATTTTTCTTTACAGCCTTCGCATTCATTGTTGATCTCTAAAAAATGATCTTTGGCACATTTCATCATCAAAATATAATATGTGGAATACTATTCACACATTGTCTACTCAAAACATTCTCTACACTCACACTTTAATTATCAAAAACTTTAATATTATATTTATACCATTTGCATCCTTCAAAAAGTTTCACCAAGTCATCTATAAATATGAATTATAATATATAATGAAGTCAACTTCAAAAAAAATTCCATAGAAGGGAATCTTATGCAGTCTAAGTCACCTCGAAAGACACTCAACCTACTGGGGGAAGCCAGCGGAGCTTATAAGTGGTTCTAGGCCTACCACCCCTCCATGGCCGCAGCGGATTGTTAAGTGGGACCCCACCCCTCCATGACCACAATGGATTGTTAAGTGGGGTTTTTAGGCACCACCTTTCTCAGGCCCTTCCTCCCTAGTAGGCTTACAAACACTCAGAAGACAATCTTTTAGCAATCAAAGACATTTGTATTTATTACCAATTTCCTTAAGTTAAGATAAACATCATTATCATCATGATAATACTAAAGAAAGCATTGCACCAATAATCAGATTAGCAATATATGTTTCTTATATTCAAAATATGCTAAATATTATTGCTAAGTGAGTACATCACCTGAGTTGTTGTATCTCTCCATGTTTTCTGATTCCCTACTTGCCTCCTTCAACCTTATACCATACATATATCATCTCTCCCTCTCTCTCTCTATATATATATACATATGATTTTATAATTTATATATTCTATTAATATAATTATATATTATTATTATTATTATTATTTCCAACTGATTTCCATTTACAATCTGCAATAGTTCCTTTATTCCTAGCCATGTTTACTTATTTCTAGCCACCATTTCTTATCTCTATCCAACCATCGATCTCCAGAGCTTCCTTTTATTGATGCCTTTCTTCCTTTTACGTAAGTAAGACAAGTATCTCCTTTTTGAGTAAGACAAGTTTTGTCTTATTTGGCTGCTCTCTTCATTTTCCTTCCTATTTTCTATTCGATGCCCTCTTGCTTTGATAATTTCTAATAATTTATACCTGCACTTGGCTAAGGGACACATCCCTTCCTTCTTCAATTAACCGCACCTTTACTAAAAGTCATGTTTTTTTTTTAATTTTTACTTTATTAATCTTTGTCCTTAGTTTAATCGTTGTTTCTCTTATTAGGAAGGGAATCACAGCCTTTGTAAATTTCTGCCCTCCAATATTTTAATTGTTGATTGCTACAATGTTTATTTTATTTTAATATATTTATTTTATGCTTATTGTTTAATATTTTATATTATACGATTCTTAAAATATAGTAGTTATTATTATTGTTTTATATATATATTCTAGCATTATTAGTATTAATATTTACAACATTATATTTGATAAATGTAACTATAATAATATTTTTAATATGCAATTTATTCGTTTATATTTCAAGGGTAGAGTTTTTAGTGTCGTAATTTTGGGGACATGACAGTCCACCCTACCCAAGATTGCTTGCCCTTAAGCAATCATAATCTAAGATGTGTAATTTTTAAGATGTTCCTTGTGATGTTGATATTAGCTTGATAGAGGTTGGAGGGTCTAACCCAAGTGATGGTTATTCTAGTTATGAGGACATTGTATTGACTAATATTTTTAAGTTCTATTATTTGCCCCATAATTCCCAAAACCCATGAGTTGGAGTTTGTGAATCACTATAAAAACTACTTGAATTAGGCATTAAAGCAAACAACCAGGTGGCTCAATAAAGCCAACAAGTAGCTCAAGTAGCTCAAGGAAGCAAGCAACTAACTCCAACACACAGGCAAGTAGCTCATGTAAGCAAACAAGTAGCTCAAGCAAGTAAGAAACTAGCTCAAGCACATAGGAAAGTAGCCCAATTAGGAAAAAAAGTAGCTCATGTAAGCAAAAAACTAGCTCAAGCAGACAAGCAGGTAGGTAAGTAGCTCAAGTATGCAAGTAGCTAGCGCAACTAGCTCAAATAGGCAAGTAGCCAGCTCAAGCAGACAAGCAGGTAGCTCAAACATGCAAGTAAGTAGCTCAAGTACACAAGCAGCCAGATCAACTAGCTCAAGTAGGAAAGTAGGTAGCTCAAGCACACAAGCAAGTAGCTCAAGCAAGTAGGCAACCAGCTCAAGCAAGTAGGAACCTAGCTCAAGTAGACAAGCTACCAGCTCAAGCAAGTAGGCAACTAGCTCAAGTAGGCAAGCAACCAGCTCAAGAAAGTAGGCAAGTAACTCAAGCAAGTAGGCAACTAGCTCAAGTAGGTAAGCAAGTAGCTCAAGCATGCAAGCAACCAACTCAAGCAAGTAAGCATCTAGCTCAAGTAGACAACCTACCAGCTCAAGCATGCACAGGATGGCAGGAAAGATGCTCTGATACCACTGTAATGTCCCTTACTCGACTTTGCCCTAGAATTTGCTTGTTGATTAGATTTAGGGTTTCTTCTTTTTCAAATGAATGTTCTCTTTGACTAAGTAATCTTGGATTGAAGTCTGCATTTCATATTTCCACATGTACATATATTTGTTAGCATTAATATCTAGATATCCAAATATAAATATAATCACAAATCAATAATAAAGACACATGAGGAGTGGCATGGGTAGAGTTGACCAAAGCTATCCATCTAAGCCTAAGAGCACAAGCATCCTATCAGGACAACCCACCCCTTGGCCCCGAGTAGCATGAACGTATCGGAGTTCGTGCTTAGAGGAAACACTTGTACTTGCTTTCTCTACCTGTGCCATCACCTCGAAAGACACTCAACCTATTGGGGGAAGCCAACGGAGCTTATAAGTGGTTCCAGGCCTACCACCCCTCCATGGCCGTAGTGGATTGTTAAGTGGGACCCCCACCCCTCCATGGCCATAGTGGATTGTTAAGTGGGGGTTTTAGGCACCACCTTTCTCAAGCCCTTCCTCCCTAGTAGGCTTGCAAACACTCAGAAGACAATCTTTTAGCAATCAAAGACATTTGTATTTATTATTGATTTCCTTAAGTTAAGATAAACATCATTATCATCATGATAATACTAAAGAAAGCATTACACCAATAATCAGATTAGCAATACGTGTTTCTTATATTCAAAATATGCTAAATATTATTGCTAAGTGAGTACATCAACTGAGTTGTTGCATCTCTCCATGTTTTATGATTCCCTACTTGCCTCCTTCAACCTTATACCATACATATATCATCTCTCCCTCTCTCTCTCTATATATATACATATGATTTTATAATTTATATATTCTATTAATATAATTATATATTATTATTATTATTATTATTATTTCCAACTGATTTCCATTTACAATTTGCAGTAGTTCCTTTATTCCTAGCCATGTTTACTTATTTCTAGCCACCATTTCTTATCTCTATCCAACCATCGATCTCCAGATCTTCCTTTCATTGATGCCTTTCTTCCTTTTACGTAAGTAAGACAAGTATCTCCTTTTTGAGTAAGACAAGTTTTGTCTTATTTGGCTGCTCTCTTCCTTTTCCTTCCTATTTTCTATTCGATGCCCTCTTGCTTTGATAATTTCTAATACTTTATACCTGCACTTGGCTAAGGGACACATCCCTTCCTTCTTCAATTAATCACACCTTTACTAAAAGTCATGTCTTTTTTTAATTTTTACTTTATTAATCTTTGTCCTTAGTTTAATCGTTGTTCCCCTTATTAGGAAGTGAATTGCAGCATTTGTAAATTTCTGCCCTCCAATATTTTAATTATTGATTGCTACAATGTTTATTTTAATAATATATATATTTTATGATTATTTTTTTATATTTTATATTATACGATTCTTAAAATATAGTAGTTATTATTATTGTTTTATATATATATTCTAGTATTATTAGTATTAATATTTACAACATTATATTTGATAAATATAACTATAATAATATTTTTAATATGCAATTTATTCGTTTATATTTCAAGGGTAGAGTTTTTACTGTCGTAATTTCGGGGACATGACAAAAAATAATTTGTTGAGAAACACAAAGCATCTACAAAGCCCCTATTTAGCCAATCATGTGCCTTAGACAGATTTAGGCTTTTTCAACCAAGGCTTTCGACACAAAATCATGAACTTTGATTGATGATGCACAATGGTGTACAACCAGAGATAACATACAATTATGAACTTCAATAGATAGGACAATCTTACATCTCTCTACCATACAAACATGAACAATATAAATGCATATGATATCTACAAGGATTGCCATCAATGAAAACAATAATAGAGGTTGACATCAATGACAACACACTATTTGTAAATTTTGCAACACTTTATATCTATATCATTATCTATCTATATATCTACCCCTATATCTCACTCTCTCAAGCTCTCCCAATATATCACTTCCTATTTTTATCTTAATCTCTCTATCTCTCTGTATCTCACTCTTTCTATCTCTCCCACTCTTTTTCTCTCCCTCTATCTCTATTTATCCCTCTCTCCCTCCCTATATATTTATCTCTCCATATCTCTTTGTTCCTCTCTCCTCTCTCTCTTTATCTCTCCTCCCTATCTCACTCCCCCTCCCCCTCTCCCTCTCCCTCTCCATCTCTCTCTCTCTCTCTCTCTCCCCCTATCTCTCTATCCTTCTCTCTCACTCTTTCCTTATCACTCCCTCTTTCTATATTTATCTACTTATTTCTCCTATCTATTTATCTTGCTCCCTTTCCATCCATATCTACCTATTCATATATCTTTCTCTCATGTTAGATTTTAGCTACTTTGGTAACCATGGTTTCCCCCCAAAATACTCATCGGGGGAGTGCATGGGAGTGAAGCCCCTCCTACGTGGTTCAGGGGGACCACCCCCCTGATAGGGGCTTGAGGGTGGAGCCCATGGTGGGGGTCTAGGGGGAATGCCCCCAACAAGGGCTGCTAGGGGCAACACCTTTGAAAAAAAATTCATGATATTTTTAATACAAATTTTTTTAATTAAATTTTGTAATTTCCTGCAATTGAATAGTTTCTTTGTTGTAGATCGAAGGTGGATAGTCATGAAATTAATGTGAATACCACACAACATGTGGAATTCTTATTACAAGTTGTGCGGTTTGATAATTAACACACAACAATAGTGTGTGGGTTGTTAAGCATGGTTTAGAAAAAAGAGCAACATACAACAATAGGAGAGTTGCACACAGTCAAAATGTGAGGTCATTTTAAAGTTGCACATAGTGGTTATGTTGTTGCTAGTTAATGCAATTAAAGTCGTTACTAGATAATTAATAAATTTGACTACCTTTTGTGGACATAGTCCACATTGGATGAACCATGTTAATATTTTTATGTCTCCATAATTTTTCATTTTTTCCATGATCTTCATTTATAATTGGTTTAATTTATTCCTCCATCCTCCCAATTAATCCCAAAATTTCATACACACTCCTTGCTTCTCCTTATCTATCTCTTCCCCCTCTCTATTACTTATCTCTATCACCTCCTTTCTCTCTCATGGTTTCACCTTCTATTTCTATCTCCCTCTCTCTCATATCTCTCTATCCATGTATTCCTCTATCTCTATCTCCCTTTCTCTCTATACCTCTCCCTATCCCTCTCTATCTCTTTATATCTCCATCTATCTATATCTCTCCTATCTCGCTATATCTCCCCCCTCTCTCTCTCTATATATATTGATATATCTCTCCCTCTCTTCCACATCTCCCTCTCTACCTATCATTTTCCTTCTCTCTCTCTCTCTATCTCCTCTCTCCCTCTCTCTATATATCATTATTTCTTTATCTCTCTATCACTCTATCTCACTCTCTATTTATCTCTCTATCTCTCCCTCTTCCTCTCTATCTCCCTATATCTATTCCTACCTCCATGCTTATTTTTATAGATCTCTCCCTCTCTCTCTCTCTATATATATTTCTTTCCCTCTTCCTATCTCCCTCTATCTTCCTCTCTCCCTCTCTATATCTCTATCTCTATATTTCCCACCTCTCTGTCCATCCATCTCTCTCCCTCTTCCTTGCCCTCTTCCTTGCCCTCTATATCTATATCTCTATTTGCCTCTATCTCTCTCTCCTATCTCTATCTCTTCATATTTATCCTTATATCTCTCCCTCTCTTTATCTCTATATCCTTATATTCATAAACCACTCTAACCCTATATATCTCCATCTATCTACCTCTCTATATATCACTTCCTATATTTATATGTATCTTTTTCTCTCTCTCTCTCTCTCTCTCTCTCTCTCTCTCTCTCTCTCTCTCTCTCTCTTTCTCCCCCCCCTCTCTCCCTCTCCCTCTCCCTCTCTCTCTTTATCTACCCCCCCTCTCTCCCTCTCCCTCTCCCTCTTTATCTTCTTCTATATCTTTCTACCCTATATCCATATCCTAACCTCTCTCCCCCATCTACTTTCCCACAATATCTATCTCTCTGTCTCCCCCACTCTCTCTCATTATTGTACTACTCAATGTGGGAATAAACATGAGTGCATTATATAATTCCCACATTATAATAGTAGCACATTGTAATTCACTTGTGATTTTGTAGAAGAAAAAATATAAAATAATAAAAAATATTGTGATTCTCATGATTATAGACCCACATGCTCTATTTTACCCTATAAACGATGCATTATTTGATATACAAATAAAATTTTAGTGATATTGACAAAATATCAATCATTGTTTAACAATTCTACCACCTTTTCTTTTTCTTTTTGTCAATGTAGAATAATAAAATTGTATTTTTTAGATTGAATTTCATAGTGTCAACTATTATTTTCCTATTTTGAAGATTTCAAGTGATATTTTTCATGTTTTGTGTTTTGAATTTGATAACACACAATCATTGTTTTCATATTTTATAATATTTTGTTAATTTGATATATAATTGAACACCATACCAACTAAGTTGATGAAAAACTCAAATTTTGGAGGATTTTGAGGCCAAAAATAAATTATTCAACTCCATGTAATTAAGAAATTGAATCTCAAAGTTCAAGGTATGTCCTCTTTGCCATCTCAATTTTATATTGATCAAATTCCTTGAACATTAATTGAATTTATACCAAGCAAGAAAGGCTAGCATAGCTGATTATATTTTGATATTTCATGATGCTAATATATGTATATGTTCATAATTATAATTCTATATACATGTAAGGGAAATTATTCCATATCCTTAGTTTCCCATATACGCTTTCCCTCTCTCAATCCTTAGTTCATTTTTACTTTACCATTTTCCACACTTTTCCTTTACCCCTCCTTGGTGTCATCCCTTAAACTTTATACCTTGAAAATTGTTGCATTTGTACATTTTGTTCATGCCCCTTCTCATCATAGTTCATGTGCTACATATCCTAGTGATAATTCACTTCCTTGCAACCCAATTCTTAACCCTTCTATATATCTCTTCTCTTTCCAATAATTTTTACTTTGTCACTAATCTATTTAATTCTCAAGAATTATTTATCATTACACTCACTTAACCAAGCTAATATAAATAAACATCATAAAATTATTTCCCAAAATATAATATTTGAAGTGTGTTATCAAACCTACAAGTGGAGTAGATCCTTAAATTTTGATTGATGCATTGGGTAGTAATTTCATTACACACTCATGTATGGTGTATATTTTTCATTACATGTGCAATATCATACATACTAATTCACCATATGCACATGTGTTTCATCCTTATGCTTCTAACTCTATAGGTGCATTTACTTTTTCTTGTATCCTTTTTCAATCTTCGTATAATTAGTTCCTTAAATCCCCATAAAATTTAATTTATATTTTCCACTTCATTGCTCATTTTTGTTCTATCCCTTCCTATATAGATCCATTGATAGCTAACTCTATGTTTCCTCTTATTTTAATTTACTAGCTCATCCTTGACACATTATCTTCATATCATATTCTTGCACTTGAATTTGACCACCATCACTTACATTTTACTATGTCTTCTCATCCCATATCTTCCTTATTTTTCATACCATATATGGTTCTTACCACCTACAATATATTTTTGGAATGATTCTATAGCTCCTTCTTTCCCCCATCATTGCCTCCTTTGTTTCAACAATCATCTAATCCTAGTATGCCCAATATTTTACATTTTATGTCCAGGTCACTATGGACTTCCAACATAAGACCTTTATTATGATGTTATATCACATCTATTTCCACTCATATTTTAGTCTCTTTATTTTCTCTTTGACAATAAAGAAAATAAAATATTTTTTACATGTGCAATCATGTAAGGCTACTTACATTGATTATATTTTTGATGATCACATTCTTTTGAGAATTTTACTTTTCTCTCTTTTCCCATTTGGTAACATCATTTCAATTGTATAATTTGTCAAGAATTATACACTACAACTACAAAATAATTTTCAATCAAAATACTATGACTAGACACTTTAATTGCTATATTTGTGCATATAACATTCATTAATGAAAATAATAGTATAAAGGAAGACATGGAGATCTTTAGGGAGTATAATTTTCATATCATTTATGATTGTACACAATATATAGAGTTTGTGGTTGATTTAAGATGTTTCGTGGTAATTTGGATACTAGGAATTACATTTGGTCAACATATCATATGGTCATATAATTATGCATCACAATTCAAGAACTTGTAGATGTTCTATTGTTTGAGTAAGATGCATAAGATGAGTGGTTTTCACCATATATTAAATTTATTTGAGGCTATACATGGAAAATGGGAGCATGGTGGTGTAGGAGAATGTATTAAAAAACCTTAACATGAGAAAAAGTTCAAGTAAATAGATAGTACAAAGTACACAGATGTAAAATATATTGTCAAATAATGTAATACTACAACAAGTCCATGTAACAAAGTTAAGTATACAATTCATATAATTTTTTGGTTGGTAGATGAAGCTAACATTACAAAATATGAGGATTTTTGTACATTGACAACATCTAGTGAACTTCACTCCTTTAGAAGCTCAAATGTAGGTTCATGGATTATTCATATGAGGTAGATGTAATGATTTTATTCTTCATGCATACATTTTACTTGGAATGAGAATGATTCAAAAGAGTGGATTGATGAATGGTGTGCTAGAACTCTAAGCCCACTTGAGACATATGAACTTCAAGGAGAACCACAAATCATATATATAACCATCAATTGAATTTGACCATATTTTATATCTAGTTCAACAAGGTATTCTAGATGCATTATATAATATAATCCAATAATTTATCTTATTTTGTAGTATTTTTGTATCATATACTAAATTTTTATTATTAAATGCATAATTCAATGCAAAGAATATTTATGTAGTTATTGCAAATGAAGACAATGAAAAGGAATGGATTATTATTTGTATCATTGCCTTGAGGAAAAAATAAATTGGGTGCCCCTATCATAGATGGAGAAAAAATTGAGTATCCTAGAGGATTGATGATTGTTACTAGAAAATGAATTATAAGGTACTAAATGAAGAAGTCTAATGTGTGGTTGCTCAAGCAATTTGACACACATAGGAAGATTATTCATTATTCTAAACTTTGTGTGACATCAAATATTCACTTGATCAAATGTGGGAATATATTATTGAATAAAAACTTATGAAAAACTTGTGAGTTTGACAATACTAAACTCAGTAAAGAGTATAGAATATATGCATGGTTCATTTTGTAAGTATACTTTATACTTTTCAATTTATTTCATTTCAAGTTGCTATGTACTTCTTAATATAGGAATTTAATTTAATCATGTTATTGACTTCTTAAATGTAAGTTAGTGGTGCCAAACAAGATTCCACCTTCTAAAGTTTGATGTTGTTAGTAGAGATTTTTATACTCTTGAAGCAAAGAGAAGCTTTTCATTTAAGTGATTGAGTGCATCCATAACTCTTTTAGGTTTTCCTAGTTCATTTCCAATCCACCCATGATTATTTTTTAAAAATTAGGTATATGTTATTCAACTTATTGATTTATGTTTAAATGTAACTGTTCATGTTATGTAGAACTTGAGGGTTTTAGATTATAAAGAAAATTAGAACTCATAACTCTCAGGAGAATAACATTATTTATATATGAATAAGTGTAATTTGTGGTATCAAGTGAGTGAGCCAATGTTTCTTGTATGCATGGGGTCATGATCACTATCTATCATTTGTGGGATGAGTCATTCTTGCATAGAATTTGGAGTATTCGATTAGATTTGGAGTCATATTTCATTCATTTGAGTCATGTTAATATGTTTTTAGAGTCTTGTTATATCATACTAAAACTAATCAAAATGTGGTATCATGCCTTATTGGGATGTTGTCCTATGCATCCCAAGTTTATTTAGCATTACATACCTCTTTTCATGAATTCAAGGTCTTTATAAAACTACTAAATATTCCTAGTAGAACCACATGTGCTGATCTACAACCTAGGCATGAGGATAATATATGGTAAATGTAAAATTTTATTTTAATTATCATAAAATGATATTTTATCCTTTAAATAGGTGGTTGTATTGATTTTTTAACTCATGCATAGTAGTAAAAAGGGAACATAGGTGAATAAATGTGGGCCCTTATCATTTAAGTATATTTGGTTGTACATACAAGGCTATTAAGAAACTTACTTTATCAATTTATGTTTGATTTTTTCCTTATTTTGCTAAGGAGGGGTGAGGGTTTAAAAAAAAACATCTTTGCCATGTGTTTTTTAATTTCTCATTACATGGTGTTAATGGTGGATTCATATTTCTCTTACTTTTATTAGTATAGGACTTGTAGATGATAGATTGATAAGCTATATTTAAGTATCATACCTTAATTGATTAATAATCCTTTTGACTGAGGTGGTGTCCAAGATTGCCTACAAAAGGACTTCAGATATTTTAATATATGCAAGATTTTATCAAATTAGGGAATGCTTATGTTTAAAAGGAACACTAAATAGAAAGAATTTAATTTAACTCTAGTCTACGAAATCATATAAAACATAAACTTATAAATAGAGAAATTTAATTGAAACTCTACTACCACAAAGTGAAATTTGTTGAGCTATTGATATGCTAATAATGAAATATAAATTATTTTACTCTTCTTATTTTTCCATAAAATGTAAAACTAGAAATGATTCAAACTCATTAGTCAACATTTCTATTTTTAAAGGAATTTTTTTGACACAATATGGTAATAATAGTCTAACTCTATATCTATGTAGTACATAGTTCTCTTTCACATAAACACAAACTTGCACAAGAACATAATAGATAACAAAGATAATATGGATAATAGTGGTAATATAGGTAAATTTGAACAAATTAAATGTTCGGATTAAGGTGTCTCAACCTTTGTGAGTCCTAGCATTCATTTTGGTGTTAAATTATTTATTTTATTCTAAGGTTTTATGCTTACTATGTTGTATCACTTTGTGGTACCTATTGGGTGAGATGTCATCCTACATGGAGGTGATATGTACATATGACATGGTGTACCATCTTAAATTGTAACCCTTGATAATTTCACACTATGTTTTGTCTCCCCTAATTTATTGAGCCTAATTGACCCCCTAATTTCCTAAATTATGCATTCTATAGCCCATTTGTACCATTTTCCGAGAAATTGCAAGCATTGAACAAATGCATCCAATTGATATTTTTCCCGCGACACTTAATTTCTTGGAAAATAGGGCCAGGACCCATTCACTATAGGGAATATGGGTCCCCCTATTTTTCCAGGGACCAATTTTAGATATGTCAGTGTTAATATTTAAACATTTGAAATTCAAATTGCAAATATTGGCTATTGGGATTTAATTTGTAAAAATTGAATAAATTCTTATAAATGCCTAGTTATTGCATCATTTAAAGTAAAAAACAAGAAGAAAGAAGTGAAAATTAATGTCAAGAGCACTATAAAGCAAGTCAAGAGTAGTATTTCTGAGCCATATTGTAGCAATTCAAGACTCTAACATCATGTCAAATCTTATGTGAATTTAAATGTGTTTATATTATCATTGTTTGTGAAGGCTAACCCTTGTTTTAGGTCTCCAAGAAAGTTCAATCAATCAAGAAAGCAAGATCCAAGACCTTGAATTGATGTGTATGAATTCAATCCTTCAAGGAAGCCATTGAAGGGTGGTGAGTTGCAACACTTTTTTAGTCCATCATTCCTTCCTATCATTTATCTATTTTAACATTAACATTGTCATTGTGGAAGTAAAAACACTAACACAGGGTTTGACCAAGGCAAGCCCCTAAATGAAACAACATTTATTCTCTTTGTGAATGTGCATATTCTAGGTTTAGAGAGGATTGAAGGAAGATTGAAGAAAAAATTTCCATTGTTGCGTTTGAAGCCCTACACCTTATCAACTCACATAAACTCACCTATAAAATTATCTGACAATGTTTTGACAACTCTGCAACAAAGAATCAAAAGCTCAGATCTATCATCAAATGACCTTAAGAACAAAGGACACCCCTACAAAGACTTGTATTCCCTTGGGTGAATCAATCCTCCTATGCACACTAAAACCAAATTTTTAGGATAGGTACTAAGTCATCTACATTTCCTAGATCTACCTACAATTCACTATTTTAATTTATCAATGATCAAATTCTTATATTTTGCATATTAGGTCATATATTCTAATTAGATCAATTATAGAAAATAAATTCCAATATTCCAAGAATTAGTAGGATGTAGATCTAGGTTTGATTGGCTCACTGTCATGGTTGAAAGCCAATCTTCACACCTTGTTGATCTCCATCTTAATGAAACAATAGAAAATACCCCACAACAAAACAACAAAAAAAGTTTGAATCCTAGCTTTACACATTAGACCTAGGGCTCTTTATTTTATTTGTTTCATTTTGGTGAACCCAACCTATTAACATTACATACCTTCAAAAATTTCATCCTAGATTTTAAGTTTTACATTGTTTTGCATTTCTCATTTAGGTTTCCACTTTTGCATCATAAATACATAAAAATTAAAAATATATTTCATATCATTTTGCATCATAGGTTGCATTAAGGTTCATTTGAGGCACTTAGATTAGATCTACATTAAAAATTAAATTCATGATTTTCATTTGCATTGTTACACATTTGCATTTGAATCAAATTATCTTAATTTGAGCAAATTCTATAAAAATACTTAGTTACAAACCTGTTTACACACAAAAATATAGCACTTAGGCAGTCTAGTAAACATTCAGTTTTTTAGTTTTCCGTCACCTTATCAAGGGCTCAGACACCCTTGGGTGCCTCTATCCTCCTACACTTGCATCAATTTTTTTTTTTCACATCTCTGTCTCTGTGTCTTCAGTCTATTTGTGCTTGAAGATCTCTGTTTTAAAATTATTAATTACATTCATTTAGGCATCTATCATTTAGCTCAAAAAGTGATTAAAAGTGAAAAAATGCATTGTTTTGTTTCAAAATTGCATCAAAATCATCATTTCTAGATTTAGGCATCTTATAATCAGTCAAATCTTCCATTTTAGATCAAAAAATTGTGTTAAACATTATCATTTATTGCTCACATATTATTACGTACTTGCATTGGCATAAATTAAGTAAATTTTGGAAAAATATTCACTATCAAACCTATCTATAGTTAGACCTGGAATCCTTAAGCATAATCATAAATAGTCAGACTTTGAATTTTTGGAAAACTTGCCTAGGACACATACACTCTTGGGCGCCTCTATCCTCCTACACTTGCATCAAAATTATTTTCATACATCTCTATCTTTGTGTCTTCAATTTATTTGTTCTTGCAGATCTTTATTTTGAAATTATTAATTGTGTTCATTTAGGCATCTATCATTTAGCTCAAAAAGTGATAAAAAGTGAAAAAATGAATTGTTTTGTTTTAAAATTACATCAAAATCATCATTTCTAGATTTAAGCATCTTACAATAAATCAAATCTTGCATTTTAGATTAGAAAATTACATTCAAAATTGGCATTTATTGCTCACATATTATTACACACTTGCATTTGTATAAATTAAGAAAATTCTAGAAAAATATTCACTGTTAAACCTATTTGCAATTAGACCCGAAATACTTAAGAAGAAGCATACACAGTCAGACTTTGAATTTTTGGAAAACTTACCCAGGACACATATGGCCTTGGGTGCCTCTATCCTCTTTCTCCTTTTGGATCAAAATTTTTGTTATAGAATCTTCACAGGATCCTATGTCTAGATTTTTTGTTTGTCTTCCAAAAAATTGTTGCATAATAGTTTGAATATTAGTAAAAAGAATCATCATGATGGCTCATGGTTTTTCTCAAATATTGACTTCTCTATAATCCTTGGTGGATATTTCAAGTTGTGTGTTGGTGGTGACCCTAATTCTAATGATCATATTCATGATCCTTCACCGCCCAATGCATGTCCTTGTGATGTAGAAATCTTGGGACAAGATGAGGAGATCATGAATGAATTCATACATAATCTTGAAATAATGCAACCTTTTACCCTTCCATGAGATTACCTAATCACCCATACCAAGAATCAACACCTCGTATCATACCACCACTTGGAATGTTCATCCTCTTACACCCAAAAAGAGAATCACAAGGCATAACTCAACCAATGCACATAGAAGCACTTATCAATAACAATCACATGGAAGGCAAATTAACCAATGCCCCATCATATGAGCATAAAGTTACAAACACACCCATTAACTTGGAACAAAGATATGGACAAAGCTTTAGGATCTTGAGAGAACAAGGATATGACATAAATAATGAACATGAAATCCATCTCCTTTTGGAACAAACACCATCAAAAGAAACTAAAGGAATAGGTTACCAAGTTCCTCCACCTTTACATCAAAAAATTTCTCCACCTGGAATCAAGAAATACAAAGTCCATGGTCCTATTAAGAAATTACCTTTCCTATATCATGTATTCAAGACTGAACATGCATTAGCTACACTTGTAGACTTGGGTTTAATTACACTACCACTTGTGTGTGAACGAAAAGACAATAAACACAAGAGTAAAAATACATCTTACTGTCCATATCATAAAATGCTTGGACATCATACTAATGAATGTCATGCTTTAAACAAGAAATTTAAAGAATTTTGATCCGTACGGGGATCAATTTGATCGTGTGATATATTAACATTCATTTTCTTTTCTCTTTTCCATGTGGTAGTTGTATCACACAATAATCACTACCATCCACAAGGATAGAAACTTAGCTTTATGTAATCATATTTTATATCATAATGAGCAACATAGCATCATCCATTTTGGGTTCATCTTTCTCCCTACACTTGGGGGGCAAGGGGTTAGGTAGCCTTATGTTGGGTGCATTCCTTCTTGGGATCCATTTTCTATCTCCTTAAAATGTTAGTGTAGCAAGTACACTAAAATTTTAAGGGGGGGAATATAATTCCCCGCTCATTGTTTGCATAAGGAATGATCCCTTTTAGTGATGATAGCATACATCTCCTAGAGAGTGTGACCTTGGCAAAGAAAGTGCGGCCTTCTTGATCTATGTTAGGATCTTCTTTGTGGTGATATTAGGCTTGATGCCCTCTAAGTGCAAATTTTCTTGGCATAATATATTCCCCTTGGTGGTAATGTTATGGCTAGTATTCCCTAAGGTGTGAGTCTTCTATTCCATGATTTGTCCTCTCTGGGTGGTGATTTCATGTGTGATATTCCCTAAAGTGTGACCTTTCATGTATTGAGAAAAGCCCCTTTGTTGTTTTTGTAAATCACCTTTTGTGGTGGTGTTGTTATAAAACCCCTTGAGGTTTTGGCCTTATCCTATCATTTTTTTATGTGCCTCCTTAGGTGAGTTCATGCACCCCTTGAGGTGAGTATTTTTCATTCCCTATGATGTTAAGCTTTGTGCACCCCCTGAGGTGAGTTTTCTTCATCCCTCGTGACATTAAAATTTGTGCACCCCTTGAGGTGAGTTTTGTCCATCCCCCATGATGTTAAACTTTGTGCACCCCCTAAGACGAGTTTTGTTTGTCCCTCATGATATTAAAATTTATGCACCTCCTGAGGTGATTTTTTTTTTTCCCCCATGAAAATTAACTTTATGCACCCTTTGAGGTGACTTTATGCACTCCTTGAAGTGATATTTTGCAAGATAGTTCATGAATTCAACATAATAGAGCTTGTTGGGATAGGAACTTGAGCACCCCTTTTTAACATGGCCACCTAGCATAACACAACTTGCTTGCTAGTGGAGCCATATTTTTCATGAGTGTTTAGCATGACACAACTTGCTAGACTTGTGGAACCCATCATATTGCATGGACACCTAGAATAACATAGCTTGATATCTAGTAGATCTATGTAGCTCATGAGTGATGTGGCATAACACAACTTTCTAATCCTCATGGGAGAATTCATTTATTCAATGAACAACGTTTGGTATTTGAGACAATTTAAGACTGAGGTTTCTTTACCTTACTGACTCGAATCTTTTAGTACTGACCTTTTTTTTTTGTATGTCTTTATGTTTGTATTCATTTTGTTATCATCTATATGTTATGTTATTTCATGTGTTTTCATCGTGTATGCTTTGTGTTTTTTGACATGTATGTTTGTGTACGTTGTCTTGCTGCATTTCATACATGTGTGTGTTCCTTTGTACTTATGTTGGTTTTCCATGGAATATTAGATCCAAGGGACTTGTGCACTCCCCCTAGATCCTTATTCATCCAATCTCTTCAACATTCAGAAAATTGAAACCCTCTTGACATAGATTTTCTACTTTAGTGTGAGTCTGAGTGTAAGCTCATACTCTCACTAAAGTGTGGGCTAAATGTAGCATCATAAATTATCACCCAAGTAGCAATTTCACACACTGTCTTGTCCCTCCTAATTTATTGAGCCTAATTGATCCCCTAATTTCCTAAATTATGTATTCTATAACCCATTTGTACCATTTTCTAAGAAATTGCAAGCATTGAACAAATGCATCCAAATGATATTTTTCCCTCGACACTTAATTTTCTAGAAAATAGAGCCAAGACCCATTCACTCTAGGGCGTATGGGTCCCCCTATTTTTTCAAGGACCAATTTTGGATATGTCAGTGTCAATATTTTAAAATTTGAAATTCAAATTGCAAATGTCGGCTATTGGGATTTAATTTGCAGGAAATTGAATAAATGCTTATAAATACCCAGTTATTACATCATTTAAAATAAAAAAAGAAGCAAGAGGTGAAAATTATTGTCGAGAGAAAAAAATTAGAGCTGTATTGCAGAAATTCAAGATCCTAACATCATGCCAAATATTATGTGAGTTTATATATGTCTATGTTATCATTGTTTGTAAAGGATAACCCTTGTTGTAGGTCTCCAAGAAAGTTCAAGTAATCAAGAAAGAAAGATCCAAGACCTAGAAGTGATGTGTATAACTTCAGTCATTCAAGGAAGCCATTGAAGGGTGGTGAGTTGCACCACTTTGTTATTTCATCATTCATTCTTATCATTTATCCATTTTATCATTGACATTGCCATTGTGGAAGTGGAAACACTAACATGGGTTTTGACCAAGGTAAGCCCCTAAATAGCACAACATTTCTTCTCTCTGTGAATGTGAAAATTTTAGGTTTAGAGAGGATTGAAGGAAGATTGAAGACAAATTTTTTATTATTGCATTTGAAGCCCTACACCTTATCTCATAAAAACTCACCTACATAATTATTTGACAATGTTTCAACAACTCTGCAACCAGGAATCAGAAGGTGGGATTTGTCATCAAAGGACTTCAAAAATAGAGCAAGACACCCTTATAAAGACTCATACGCCCTTGGGTGAATCGGTCCTCCTATGCACACTAAAAACAACTTTTCAGGACAGGTACACAATTATTTGTACTTCCTAGATCTACCTGCAATTCACTGTTTCAGTTTATCAATTATTAGATTCTTACATTGTTCATATTAGGTCATATAGTCTAATGAGGTCAATTATAGCAAACCAATTCCAATATTCCAAGACTTAGTAGGATGCAGATACAGTTTTGATTGGCTGACCTTCATGGTTAAGATTCAATCTACACACCTTGTTGATCTCCATCTTAATGAAACAATATAAAATAACCCCACAACAAAAAAAACAACAAATTTTGAATCCTAGGTTTACACATTAGACCTAGGATTCTTTATTTTCTTTGTTTCACATGGAATCTCAAATTATGGAAGTAAAAATCCCACTTGGTGGAACCCATAATGTAGCTACTTTAGTGGCTTTCTCATGTTGTAATATTTCATATGACAAATTATGATGGGATCTTATGATAGGGATGGTTTATGATTGATTATGATAATAGAAGAGTTAATTATGATAGGTGGGCCCCATACAATGGTGGTTCCTATACATACAAGTTTTTTTCATACATGAAATGTGTTTGCATACATGCAAGTGAATTACATGTTTGAGGGGTCCTAAGCATTAGGAAAAGTAATTGGAACTGGAACAAATAATATGGGTCTTGGTTATGACATTAAGCTTTATGCAAGGTTGTTATATGCATGCAAGTGTTGTGCATGTCAAGGAGACTCAAGAAAAGCATGAAGGCATTGGATTTATGCCATGTGGAAACTCTATGAATCCATATTCTCACATGGAGTTTTATTTATTTGGTACTTGGTCATTTTGTGAAGTAGTACATGTTTGAATATTTTCGATGTATTGTTATGTTGTCATAACCACTTCAAAATCTTATTGTAGTTGAAGACTCTTGAATGAGCTTAGCTCTATGATTGTATTGTAGAATATTTTATATTATTGATAATACAAATATTTTTTCTTTTGAAGTGTGGGGTTTTTCTCTCAAAAGGGTTTTCCCCACATATGTACTATGTTATGATTATTATTGTTTATTTCATCTTTGATTAAATTAAATGAATGCACATCTAATTCTATAACTATAAAATGGTTTCTATAATTTTTTATAATATCTCCCCCACTTAGATTAGTGTATGAAGTTTCTTCCACTTACCCAACTTATTTTTTGTTAGTATCAAACCCTGGCCAATTTTGATCCTATTGTTGGGTAGAAGGGTTTTTTGTATAGATCTCTATTTGAGTGGGACCTTTTGTAGAAGCATTTTTTATGGCCTGGTTGCAAGATAATAATGACAAGTACATATAGAAGGATTGAGATGGAAAAGTTTAATGGTTGCAATTTCAAGATGTGAAAGCTCAAAATGGAAGATATTATCATAGAAAAAGAGCTATAGACTGCAATATCTAGTGTAAAACCTAATAGCATGACTCATGAGAACTAGGAGCTAATGAATTATAAATATAAGGGTTTGATAAGACTATGTTTGGAAGACTTTGTGTTATTGAATATATACAAAGAGAAGACTACAACGAGCCTTTGGAAGAAGCTTGGAGAAATTTATTAGGTTAAATCCTTGGTAAATAGACTATTCCTAATAAATAAGTTGTATTATTTGAGGATGAAAAAAGAGGGATCCATGGATGATCACTTGAATTCCCATAACATGCTCGCTGCCCAGTTGGGTTGTGTTAGTGTAAAGGTAGAGGATGTGGATCATTGCATGAATTTTTTACGTTCTTTTCTAGACTTGTGGGATATCCTTGTGATGGCTATTGGGAGTACCACTACCACCTTCAATATGGATGGATTGGTTGCATCATTTCTTTATGAAGATATGGAAATATTTTGAGATGGATAAGGAGGCCCTTGTTGTTCATGGTATATTGAAAGAGAAAGGAAAAAAAAGTACAATTAAAAATCCAAATCCTTGGGGAGATATAAATATCCTAGATATCTAAGGTGAAATATTAGAATTATAGAAATATGGTCATTTTTGCAAGGAGTGCAAGGAGGAGGAGAAGAAGAAAAAAAGAACTTCTCAAATCCTTACTCAAATAAATCCTCTTAGGATGATGTAGATGCCTTTTTTATAGCTTTGGAGACACATTCATGGGAATGGGGGAGACATTTATACAACTATGAGGCTATGATCATCTTTAAAATATAGATCATATGAATATGGAAGATTTTCACTACCTAGAATCTAACTCATGACATAAATTTTAGGGTTTAAAGCCCTCAAAAATATAAGATTTGCAAATCATGGGGGTGGTTGAACATTTATAGGGAACCTCATATAAGCCTTGTCAAAACATAGAATTTAAGCTTTCATGTATTCAATGGGGAATATTTTGATTGTCATGAAGTATTGGAAGAGAGAACTTGCATCTATAGTTTCTTTGGATCAATTTATGAGAAGGTTGCCAAGTTGGTCCCAACTTGCAATGGAGCTGGACTCTAATAATATATACCATTCACATGCCTTGCCTCTAAGATAAATAGAAAGTAGTTGAAGAGCCACATTATAATCTATGATGCAATGAATGTTTTATAGACTATTAATATTATGAATATGATATGAGAGAGAGAGATGAAACCATATCCATAAAAATGAGGTAATACTTCTAATTTTGATTCAAGAAATTTATTTTTTTGTTGTTGTAATGGACCACTAGAATAACATGGTGGGATAGGTAAATTCCTTTCAATATTATTCATGTACACATAAATATAATGAGCTTCCATGATTCATAAAATAAGGATTCAAGATAAAATCATCAATAGGCCTATCACATGAAAGGAAAACGATCCTATGAGATGATACTTTTGTGATTTTCTACTAAAATCACATAATATAAAACCAAGATTAAGTGAGACATAAACATAAGTCTATGGTTCAAGTCCCATTGGGTGTGCCAAAAACTATTTCTATTCAGGTTTATAGTTTTGTACACCCCTATACAAAGCTAGGAAATCTCATAAATGTGGGAATTGAATTTAATATAACCTCCCATATTTTAGAATTTGTCTCTTTATATGGGTTTCAATATAATTGTAGGTTTATGAAGGGAAAAAGTAAAGAAATATCTTGAAAATAAAACTAAAGTATCAAGAAATTTTTGAAGAGAGAGAATAACAATTTTCCAAGAGAGATAATAGTACTATAGTTTTCACTTAGCTTAGCTATCTTAAAGAGAATAGTCTCAAGAGAAAAGGGCATGATCATACATATTTATAATATTAAATATTTTAAGGTTAAAGAAATAAACTAAGGTATAGAACATTAACATTATTGTGTAAATAAACAATAACAATAGATAAGAACACACAAAAATGGGAAAAACTAAGAGATATATTCATAGATATATTAGTTTCCTCTTACTAAAATTATGAATAGACCATTGACTAGTTCATGAAGAGTTTGATCATTAATAAATGATAAAAATATAGTCTACTTCTTTGAAGGCCTAGGCATACAAGTGTTTTGAACTAGTTCTACTTGATAATTATCCAACCTCCCCTATTTTGTATTGAGATATCCCTCCATATAAATAATGTTTCTCCCTCAACTTTGATTGTTCCTCGCCATCTCTCATGAATGAGTGTATAAACTATGGAAAATGACTCTAACAATATAGTCCACAAGGCATGAAATAATCCCAAAAAATCTATCACTCGAGCACCAAGGGTAGTATAAAATTTATCCCTAGAAACTAGAACTTATAGTCACATTAAAGGTGGAATAGGAACCCATACCTTTATTATGTTAATTTTATGATAACCTAAAATTTGAGACATTAAGATGGTCCCTTTTAGGTTCTTGATAGATAAAGAAATGAATCATGCCCTTTCTGTAATATGGTTCCTTCATGAACAACAAAGAGGATCTTGCCAAAATATGGAACCAATGTTGTTGATATATGGAAATCGGCTAATGACATGATTTAAAATGGTTTTAATGATAATATCATTACAAATTTGCATGATGTTTCCATGTAGATATTGTGGCATCACCATATTTTTTGCTAAAATTGTTCAAAGGTGACTGGATCCCACCACAAATGTAAATTTCTTACTCAACCAATAGTGAGACATCACAAACTTGTCAAAATAACAAGGCTTACAATGTGCAATATATTTTCATGTGTATCACTATTTGGATCAATCATTTTACAAGATATCATAAGTGTGCAAACATTGAAAAGAAGTGGGATTCACAATTCTACCAAGATAGTAGTATCAAGTAATGACATAATTTTTGAATAATTTATTTGATAAATCCTCAAACTATGCATGTTACATTGATTTAATATAAATAAATGGTTAGAAGAGATCATAACCCTTAATGAATCAATTTCGACCACCCCAAAAATCAAAGTTATAAACCACTAAAGAGAGACAGGCATCACTATACCTTTGAAAGCCAAAGAATGTACTAAAATAAATTGGGAAAATCAATATGGAATAGAGGTAGAATCAAATACATAAAAATGAAACTTGAACGAATGAATTTTGAGTAGAGATCCATTTTTTATATATTTATAAACAAGACCAACATTATAATCACATTAATTAGAAAGTGCCAAATTATATTTTGTTTTGGGTTCTTTGATTGAGTGAATTCAAGGGGGGTCTCTTGGTGTGGTTTGTAATTGTTCATCTCTTTTTTTACATGCTCTATATTTCCTTATCAATGGGCCACTTTTAGTTTCTATATCTAACTCCATAAACTATTCAAATGACATCAAATTGATGTAATGCATTAATGCAACAAGAGTATGCTTCATATGTGAAAAAATGGTATTTGACTCCATAGATGCTAAGGAAAAGATATAATGAATGATTGAAATACACAAGAACTTGGATTTCACCGAATCTTCATTTCCCTTGAACTTATGTTTTAAATCTTGTAAACATTCACATGAAGCTTGGAAACAATAAAATATTTGTTTTGTAAAACTTGGAGTGCTTCAAAATTCATTAAGTGAGTTCAAAGTGACTTGGTGGGTCCCTTTTCATCCTTTTCTTTTAGTAATGTTCATTATTTTCTTACCTTCATTTATGAGTATTCTAGATACATGTGGGTCTTCTTATTTTAGCAAAAATGTGAAGTCTATGAGAGATTTTAAGTTTCAAATCTAATGCTAAGACATAATCTATAAATTACATCAATATTATATAAATTGATAATGGTAGAGAATATGTGGACTAATAATTTGAATAATTTAATACTTTTTAAGAGATTGATATTTAGCACATTTTCAACTACACACCTTAAAAAAATTGTGTAGTAGAGAGAAAAAATATATCATTAAAAGAGATGGATAGCTAAATGATCCATGCATTCTCCCTTGCACTTGAATACTAGGATTACACTATCAAGTTTATTTTTCACATATAGAACAAGGTTCCCATAAGGCATTGAATGGAATCATTCCATTTAACTTGGTGCATAAAGAAACTTGTGTGTAGTTTTTGAGTGTTTGGATTGTTAGTGTAAATAGTGTCTTTATCCATCTAGATAGGATATCATCTTTCTAGGATTGAACTATTCACACCTAACTTAAGTTTACTGAGTTTTCTTTTTCTTTTGTCTCACTTCATAGCATTGAGACATGTGTCCTCATAAATTGAGATACCTATTGACACTTGCTCACACACTTGTCAAGTGAGCTCACAAGTGTTCCACTTTTGGAGGGGTAGTTAGAGTTTCACTCCTACCTTCTCACCTCCTCATCCTTACCTATATAAGAAAGGATTTATCATTGTATTATACACTCTTCATTTTATATTTGATAAACATACTATTGTGCTTATTCTTTTCACTTGTGGTAGTTTGTTTCATCATCTTGATCTTGACATTATCTAACATGGTATCAGAGCCGTACGAACATGTCTATCAACAAAGAATCATAGAGCCAAATAAATATTACCATCCTGTTTAAAAAGCTCAAAAAATAAAAAATACCTTTCGTTTCATCAATTTTGATACTTTTTATTTTTTTGCACTTTTTTGACTTTCGTACCTATTTTATGAAAAATAAAAAATCATTTTTTTGTTTTTTTCAAAGGGCCAATCTTCCCTTTGCCAGTTTGTTCATTAGGGTAGATATTTTTGCATTCTACAGATTATATGTGGCCTATTTGGCCTATTTGCAGATATTTATTGGCCATTTGGCCTATTTGCAAGGCATCGATTCAGGGTTTGTTTGTTGGGATTTGTTTGATTTGGGGAGGCTTTTGGCCATTTCCAAGGGCAACATAGACATGAGCAAACTAGCCAGTTGGCTGTTTTGTTTTTGGTACGTTGGCAACTTTTTTTTGGGCCATCCAAATCGGGTGCCATCTACATCTCCCATGTGACCCTCCTCAAGCTTTCATTGATACAAATATTTCCTCCATATGTACTTATTGAAAACTAGTCTATGGCCCTACATTTTCTTCAATGAAGTTGGTTACAAGTTCTTGAAAATAGCATATCATCATTCTTTTCCAATGCAGTTGAGACAACGTTAAACCTTGTTACATAATTTAGAGATAGCTAGATCATGAAGAGGTGACCAGTCTATCGTTTCCCTTCCTCCACACAGTTTACATTGCATGAATCCTCTACCATTGTAAACTGAACAAGCTCCCAATTTTGCAAACAAAGATAGTGGATTTCCACCAGGCTGCGGCCAGCACTGGATTCTCAACATATGTCTTATGCAACAACTACAAAATATTTCATTGCAGTGACCTACAACTACACCATATGAATTGGTCTACATAATCAGGTCGAAGCCCCCAAAGTTGTCTCTTTTGCAGCCTTTGATATTTGAAGGAGCCGTGAAGCTCCCTAGTCCTCACCATATGCGGCCAACTTCATATTCCATCGAATTGCATATTGGTGCCATATCCATGCCTTCTCCAATCTCATTGGAGTACTTGCAGATCTACTAAAAGTTCATTGAAAAATCACTAGGTCATGCCATTTATTTGCCTTGCTCTTGGCATGTGGTAGGCACTACAAGTTTGGTATTTTGTTCACGATGAAAATGGAGAACAGTCTTGCTTAAACGACCTCTCCACACGCGCCAAGCGAGCCTCCGTTTGTCCTCTATATGTCTTTTGACTCGGCCAATCAACCGACACCTCCTCACACACAACTCATTCCCATTTGACTCGGTTGAAACTTTTTCAATTTGACATTAAATAATATTTTTTGTTAAAATAGTAACAGATATTTTTACTCATAGACATTTGTTTTAAGGTTTTTTTCATTTTTACATAACTTAAAAACTCGAGGTGGGGGTTTCGATAGTAAATAGTTGTTGGAAATTTGGTTTCGACACTAATGTTTTAGCATTGAGACGTTTTTGATTTATTGTTGTTTATCAAATTTTAACCTTCAAAGTCAATATTGTAATCAAATTTTGAGGGGGCATAAATTTCACCCTGATCATCAAAATTTTGCGAACATTTTTTTGACTTCTATCAAAATTTCATAAGGAATCTAATTTTGCATGTAAAAATAAGATATGGGTTGCCATTTTTCACAAAATTATACAAATATCTATGAGTTATAAATAAAATATTTTGGCATCCGATCTTCAAAACTTGTGCTACAATCAACAATAATCTTTCTTGGGAGGCTCTTCAAATCAAGGGGGGAAATCTAGGAGTTTCTTTTTTTCTTCAATTTTTTGGTTTATTTGATCATGTATCTCACACTAAATCCCTTCCATTTGAGCATTCTTTGTAATCCTTCCAATAAATATAAAATCAAATGTGGATACCATGGAAAGAAAAGTCAATATAACAAAAGAATGTTGGTTTTATCATATTGAGGAACTAGAACAAATTCTTCTTAGTTATGGTATTGCCTTACTTGATCCTTTAGTTACAACACATGCAAAAACATCATCCAATCTCACTTAGACATCTTGTGAGACATCATCATTTGGGGATGCAAAATGTAGTCTGATTATAGGAGCTTATGGTGAAATACTCAACAACCTAGGATCACCTATAAGACAAAATAACTTCCACAAGAGAGAAATGGCAAAAATATCATGCTATGATTAAGGATGCAAGAATGCCAAAATGGAAGCCACTGAATACGACAACCACTGAATATACCAATGTACATATGATGTCTTACCTATATAGGCAAGGTGATGAATAGGATTAGACAAGATCATGACAAGTTTCTTAATTCTATCATATGAGACAACTAAGTCATAACAACCTAGGACACAAGCACTAAATAAATTCCAACAAGATAAGATAAGTGACAACTAATGCTTAACTAGAAATATTCCTTCCTAGGACCTAAGTGGACTTAACAATGTTAATAGGACCTAGATAAGACTAGCTAGGAAAAATACCTATTTACAACAATACCCCCCCTTAAGTATAACTTAGGGAGTAGATTATTATGCAAATGACACAAATATGGGTCTCGAGTACGATGCCATGTTAGGTACCCATGTACAAATGCAAATGAAATCTCTCAGAAATGGAGAAAAAGAGAAAACCCAGTGGGAAAAAAATTCTCCCCCAAAGAAGATAAATACAATAATGATATCCATCACAAATCCAATAAATCTCCATCCACACAAAGGATGACAAGAGAGACCATACAACCCCCCATAATGAGATAAATTGTTGCAAAGAAGCACTGGAAACACACTTGTGGAGTAACACTGGAATCCTCAATCTGGAAAGCAAGAAAAGATAATTTTGTTTGCTAGAAACCATATTAGAGTCATTCAAGGACTCGGGTCAGAATCATGATAAGAAAAAATAGACCCAATGCCAAGGAACATTGGAAAACTCCTAAACTGGAAAAACCTTGGAATCTATGAAGCAATAATTGATTGAGAAAAGATCTAGAATTGAAATAAAGTGTAAAAATCAAAATTACACCTTCCCAACTATTAAAACATCCAAGTAACCACCATAACACCCTTTGGGGAAAAATTGAAATAATGATCAACCTAGTATAGATACAAAAAAAAAGTGCATGTATGGCAATGTAGAGCTCCTCAATACCTTTCCAACATCACAAGAATCATGAAAATCAGGGATCATGACAAAAATTTATGAGCTCAGCAACCATAAAACAAAATTTGACTTCAATTGGTAATAAATGCTATCAAACATCAAAAAACTTGAAAATAACCTACACCACTATCAAATTCACAATTCCAGCTTTCTGCCAATATCTCGTTTGGAAAATTTCACCTCCTAGATTGCAAGATTGTTGCAAGTATGAGAAGTTGGTGTTGTCATTGATGTCAACAAGCTTGTGTTTTCATTGATTTCAACAACCTTATGTTGTCATTGGTGTCAACTATATGAGAAGAAGATTTTTGCAAGAGCATGTGAAGTTGGTACTATCATTAATGAGGTTTTTGATGATGCTTTGATTAGTTGCATTATGTTGTCATTAGTAAACTACTGGTGTCAACCTCTAGTGTTTCTTTGATAAGCTTCTATATATGATATATGGTTGAGGAAATGATGAAGATAATGAGGATGTATTTTTGGTGCTTGGTTTCCAAGTGCTTTTGAGACAATTTGATAAAAAGAGGAAACAATGAGTTGTAGTGTTGTTCTGGGTTGCAAAGTAGTGTTCTAGTGTTGCTTCGCATTTCTTCTAGGTTGAAGATCTACCAATGCATTTTAGATATGTTGATCAGAGGTGTTCAAAGGTGTTATATCCAAAATTTGGTGTGTTGGATCGTTGTGCAGAAGTTGTGTTCACTAGTGTGTGAGCTATGTATTGCAGAGTTGTTTGAGAGAAATGTTTTTTCTTCATGTTTCTCCACAATTTTGTTTTAGGTCTTGTAGATCTGGAGGCATGATGATAGTGTTTGCATATTTCTTCAGTCAAATTTGTTCAAGGTTTGGTGCTTTAGAAGTCAACTTCTAGAGTTACAGTGTGTGGTAGAGTTGTTTGAGTGTATTGGGTGTGTACATTCTTCAGGTGAAAATTGTTGTGAAGGATTTTGTTGAATTTTAGGGTGTTTTGGAATATTCTAGATTGTGTTCAGGTGTCAGTTGTTTTCCGTGAGTTCTTATTGATCAAAGGAAGTGTGTACTTAAAAAATTAATGGTGTTTACATGGGTAACGAACAACCTTGGGTGTTTACACTACTTGCAACATTTGTGGAAGTGTGGTATGACATGTATGAGCAGATTTAGGTCATAACTAGGGTGTGTTGTGGTCTGCCTTCATTAATTTCCATCGTAGGAATGTTTTGGTGCAAACCTAATTTGAATTTGCACGGTTGAGGTGCATAGCCAACCTTGGAGAATGTTTTCATGGTTGAAGATGATATAAATATGAGTTGAGTTTTTGAGGGATGTGAAGATAGATAAGTATGATGTGAATGATGTGAATTATAGAGTGTTAGAGTGAAAATTTTAGAAGTGCAATGTGAGCTATCATGTGTTAGATTGCTAGATGCAATGAGCAGAAGGTTTCTACAATTCTTCAATCAAGCTACAAAGGTGTTGGTGATATTGTGGTGGATTTCTCTATTGCATTGAGATGTATTTCATTGTGTAACATTATTCTTTATCTTGTTTTCTATTATGGTAGTGATCCTTTCTTTCTTTTAGCAGTGAACTCTCTAGTAGTGATCCCTTTGTAAATGGTGTTGATATTACTTTATATTGTGAGTTAATCCTCATCGTGATTTTTCCCATCTTGGGTTTTCCACATAAATCTGCTGTTATCTTGTGCACAGTATTTATTTGATTCAATTTATGTTATTTTCTTTTTATTCTAAATCATTATAATAGATTAAGGGTTAAGTGAATGAATGTGGATTTGAATGTTTGTGATGGTTTTGAAGCTTTAAAGTACAATTGATTCACCCCCACTCTTAGTTATCTTGTGCATTCAATAATTGGTATCAAAGAAAGGTTCCTTGGAATAAAGCTTAACCGCTTGAGGTATATCTGGATGGTGCACAAGAAATAGATTCATATGTTTGATGGAATAGACTATGCATTGTGGAAGAAAAGGATGGAATGTTTTTTGGTTTATCTGGGATTTGATGTTTGGGAGTTAGTTAAAGAAGGTTATACTATGCATGTAAATGGTCTAAGCACTAATGATGAGATCAAGGCCTATGAAATAAATGGTAAATAAAGGTATGCTCTCATAAGTGGTCTTACTAATTCTAACTTAGTGAAAGTGATGAGTCTTAAAACTACTAGATATATTTGGGTAAAGTTAGAAAGCATTTGTGAGGGAGATGATAAGGCCAAAGAAGCTAAGATGTAGAATCTAAAGATCATGTTTGAGAACCTACAGATGTTTGAAGATGAAAATGTTACAAGCTATATGCAAAGGGTAGATGAAGCTATCAAATCCATTAGAGGTCTTGGTGAAAAAATCAAAGAACCAGAAGTGGTAAAGAAAATTATTAGAACTCTTTCTAAATGTTATAGTCATAAAGTTTCTGCTATTGAGGAATTTGCAAATTTAAATCAATATACCAGAGATCAGTTGTATGGTTCTTTAACTACTTTTGAGATGAGAGAATTTGGTACAAATAGTGGTGCATAGGTTGAGACTAATTTTAAGGCTGGAAAATCAGAGGAGATCAAGGAATCAGATTAGGAAGATCTTGATGATGTGGAAGCCAATTTTTTTAGGAGAATGAAGAAGGGTACTAGTATGTGCAATGGTAAGTTTCCTTTCAAATGTTTCAGTTGTGGAAAGATAGGTCATTATTCTTCAATATGTCCAAAGAAAGATTTGAATAACAAAATAAGGAGAACAAAGGCAAGATGATTAAGAAAAGTTATTATGTTAGAGAAGATGCAATTATTTTTGATGATGAATTTGATTACGGAGATGATGGTGATGGAGAATGCTTGTTCATTGCTTTGAAAGATGATTTTTTTCTGCTAACTCTGAGGGATGTGTGAAGGAATGTCCTTCAGAGACAAAGGATAAGACTTAAGGTACTTTGGTATCTAATTTTCATGTTAGACATGAGAAGAACTACTACATCGTTGATAGTGTATACTCTAATAACATGACTGGTGACAAAATTATGTTTGTTAAACTTGAAAAATATGATGGAGGATATGTTATATTTGGTGATGATACATCTGCTAAGATATATGGAAAAGGTTCTATTAGTTTTGATGGAAAACATAGTACTGATGTTGTTTACTATGTTAAGGGTTTAAGGAATAACCTCTTGAGTGTTGGAGAAATGTGTAGAAAAGGATACAATCTTATGTTTCAGGACTATGGATGTGAGATCAAAAAAATATCCAGAACTATGGTTGCTACTGGAAGTAGGATAGATGAAAATTTCTATTAACTTAAGGGTGCTGATGGTCATTACTTTATAAAAAATAATGAAAGCTGGTTATGAAACAAAATGATGTGTCAAATCAATTTTGATAACTTAGTAAGAATCAATTCAATTCAAGCTATGAGAGATCTGACAAAGATTATGAATCCTATCAATTTTTGTATGGAGTGTCAAATTGGAAAGAAAGCAAGAAGAAGCTTCAAATTTAAAGAACAATCTATTACCAAACTATTGGAATTGGTACATACAAATATTTGTGGTCCTACCAGAGTAAGAAGTCTTCAAGGTGACAAGTATTTCATGATATTGATTGATGATTATTATAGAATGACATGGGTTACCTTTCTCAAAGAAAAATCAGAAGCTTTAGATAAGCTTAAGGCATTTAAAGTCAGGGTTGAGAATTAAATGGATATGAAAATCAAATGTGATGAGGGTGACACTTCCCAAAATCCTCACAATTCACAACAATAGAAAGTGCGAGATAGAAAATAACTCACATAGAAAATGCGAGATAGAAAATAACTCACTTTCAATTATTTTCAGAAAATGAAATTACAGATTTAGAACTTACAATGCTACAGCCTCATGGGCTTGATTCATTACAGTGAAATCAACCCTGAAAACAAAATACATTATTCAGAGCCACAATTTGCACTAATAGAGCCACCTTCTACAACTCCCACTTATCCCTTTTTATTTTACCTAGTAACAAACTCACTTTTTAGTGGGGAAGCTTTGCGGGGCCATAACTTTTGATTCGGGTGTCCGATTTTCTATTATAACATATCGTTGGAAATTTCTTGAAGAGATCTACAATGCTGATCCCATCATATATCAGTTCATCCAATTTTCAAGCTGTTTCAAGGCCTTTAAAGTTTTCATAGTTAAATTTTAAGCTACATTGGAGAAATTTTTTGGGACAAAAACTTTAATATCTCCCAAATCATGAAGGGTATTGAGATGATTCTTTCGTGACCGATTTTTTTTTCAGTTCTACTTCTTGGGGTCAATTTTTAGGTCCATACGAGCTTGTTTAGGTTGACTTACTAAAAATAGTAAGTAATCATTTTTCACCTTTTCTGACTTTTGATTGTCTTACACCCCTTAAGTTCCATCATGGGACTAAAAGAAACTAAATAAAATAAGGAAAAACATTTTTTGGGTTATGCAAAATTTCCCTACACCACTAGATTCTCTTGCATTAGACACCCAGGGTAATTTGAAAAGTGACCCCATCACTTCTCAGGAGTTAGAGGGAAACCAAGATGGTTAACCTCAGCTGCAAACAACCATGATGAATATTCAACAGGCCTCCCTTTCCACTTCACTAAGTACTCTACATACTTCATGTTTCTTGTGCTTCTACCCACATGACTATCCAAAATTTCTTCTATCTCCTCCTTTTTCTGAAGTAGGTACTGGAATATTCCACTGTGCTTCCATTATTTCTTCATCAATTACTCCTTCATGATATTTTGTTACATTTGAGATGTTAAATGCAGGTGAAATATGAATTCCATCAGACAACTCTACATATATGGATTTCTTGAATCATGCTTCTTCAAGATCTTGAATGGTCCAAACTTTTTCATCTTTAACTTGTTGTATATACTAACTGGAAACCTCTCCTTTTGCAAATGAACCATGAATTTATATCCTACCTAGAACTCCTTATACCTCCTTTTCTGATCCAGCTTAGCCTTATATTGTGAGTTCATCTTATTGATATGTTTCTTCACCTCTTCATGCAAATTCTTTAGCTGCTCAACAAAATATTCAATCTCAGCACTACTCTTCTCTCCCTTATCCATATTTCTTAGTTCAGAAGCAGTTCTTGGACTACTCCCATACACAATTTGGAATGGTGATTTTATCAGTGCTTCTATTGATAAAATTGTTGTAAGAATTTTTTTCCTATGGTATAATCAAATCCCATCCCTTGGGCTTATCTCCTACTAAGCATGTTAGCAAGTTACCCAAAATCCTATTCACCACCTCCGTTTATCCATCAGTATGTGGATGGTGTGCAAAACTAAACTTCAAATATGCCTTCAACTTCTTCCATAATGCCCTGTAGAAATAATGAAAAAATTTGGTATCTTTGTCTGAAACTATACTCTTCAGTAGACCATGTAGTCTCACCACCTCTCTGATAAAAAACTTTGCAATGTGAACATCACTGGTCTTATGACATGGAATGAAATGTGCCATCTTGGAAAATCTATCCACCACTACAAATATGGAATCATGCCCTCTCTATGTCCTTGGAAAGCCAAGAACAAAATCCATGCTAATGTCCTCCCATGGCCTCTCAATTACAAGTAAACGCTGATACAATCCAGTATTCTAAATTTTTTCCTTTTTCCATCTAACATAATCTACAACTCTACACAAACTTCTTCACATCTTCTATAACTATGGCCAATAATAATTCTCACTGACAAGAGAAATGGTCTTATATCAACTAAAATGTCTAGCCAATCCTCCACTATGCTTCTCCTTGATTAGATTCTCTCTCATAGAACTCCTTGGAATGCACTCTAAACAACAACCCATCTTGGATTAGGAAATCCATCCATATTTTCCTATCCAATGTAACAGATTCCAAACAAGCCTTCCAAGCTTCTACAAGGTCTGGGTCTTCAGGATACAAAATCTTGAGTTTATTGAACCCAACAACCTCTATATTCATCTCTATGAACAATTTTTTCCTTCTAGTCAAGGCATCTGCAACTCTTTTTGACTTTCCACTCCCGTGCTTAAAGAAAAGTATAAATTTACAAAAACTCAACCCATTTTAAGTGCATTTTCTTTAACTTTCCTTGACTATTGAGATACTACAAAGCCTAGTGATCAGTATATAAAACAAATTCTTTTGGAAACAAATAGTGTCTCCATTTCTTCAAATCCTGTATTTTTACATAAAAATCTTGATCATAGATAGAATGTTTCTTCTTTGCATCATTCAACTTCTCACTAAAATAGGAAACAGGCTTACCTTCTTGACTCAAAATAGCTCTTATGGCAGTGCCACTAGCATTACTATCTACTTGAAAGAACTTTATGAAATCTAGAAGTTCCAAAATAGGTTCACTAACACATTTGATTGCAAAATCTGATGAAAGCTATATAATCAAATGTATCATTGGGCACTTGTGCGAATTTTCATTTTTAAAAAATTTTATCCCCGACGTTCGTCGGAATTTCGATGAACCATTTTTTCATCTACGTTTCGATGGACCAGCAAAGTTAAATTGTGGCGGACATAGATAAAAATGAGCTTGATTATTTATTGCGACAGTGTTTTGCTCGACGGTTTTCTTGGTGAAAATCAGAAGAAACTCAAGAAGATATTGCCAGGTTGAGGGTAGTCATTGTCTTTTTCTAGAATTCATTTTTAAGTCAAATTTGTACTTCCAGGTTTGAAAATCATATTTTAAAGCAACATCTCATCATATTTCATTTTTAGTCTTGTGCATTTCCAGGTTTTAGACCTGACTTCACAAATTCTTTATAAGGGAATTGTTTATAACTGATGGAAAATTCTTGATGGATTTGGACAAAGATTATATTTGCAAGGTTTCAATTTTAACCCGAATGATCAATTTTCAATAGATTTGGGAGCCATAGCTAGATAATATCAAAGGTGTTGGCTGTTTTTTACTGTAACCAAGTTTATCTTCTAGACACATAGCATATAAAATATCAGATAATACTTCCTTACAATACCATCAATCTATATTCTAACCCAATACTACTTATCAAATCCTTCTATGAACATAGTCACCTATAACCTCACTCAAATATTTTAATTAATTCCCTGAATTAAAGCCAAAATGAGAATTACACACACCATAACAGTGAGATGAATAGAATAACCCTTGATCATTTTATTCAAGATAATAATATATTCATACAATGGAGATACATGACCTTGAAATGAGTAATTTTCATTCAGATGCTAGTACTGTCTTGAAAATTAAGTACCCATGAAACTAAAACCTACAACAGAATGACACCAAACCTAAGAATAGTATCTTCACTATAATATCAGGCTCTTTACAAATTAGCTCTGCAACTTCACTTAGACTCGACCTAAATATATCTAACTTGCTAACCCATATTTTTGGTCCTGAAATCCTTCTTATAGGGAAAATGAAGGAGCAACAAGCGTCGGACCAGAAATACACCTATCACTGGTCACTTGGACCGCCTTATGACATTTCAAAAATTGGTTACAACAGCTGAGTCTCTGGAGAATCGTCTTGTTCATCCCGTCCACTAGAGAATAACTATTGCATTTGCCAAACTTTGAAAACTTGCACCAAAACTGCCACCAAGACATAGCCAAAATTTGTTATAACCATAACCATTGAGCTGTTAACTGCCGGTTGTAGACTATGTCCTATTCTTGTTTAGTTAAGTACTTTTCTACCCATCCTTGATATTCCTCATCCGTTGGCCAATTAAAATTTACCACCTCATTTACCTTGGCATTGTAAGGTGTATACTTTACTGCTACTTGATTCACCTCCCTTTCAAAAGATTCCAAAAATGTGCTAGTGTTAATGATTTTATCCATATTATTCATCAACATGTCATAGTCTGAGTCATCACAAATCAATTTGATTTGTGCATTGATGATTTCATCTACCCTATCTTGCCATTGTTGTAGTGATCTAACATTTCCTTGGGCATCTACAATATTTGGTAAAGATGTGTCACTCCAGTCATCAAAACTCTTTACCAACTCTTTAATCCTCCTGCTGAAATCATTAGGTAAGGCCTAGAAACCTTGCAGTGACTTCACAAAGTCTTGAGTAGGCCTTAATTGTTGAGGCCTATTAGCTGCATTTTGAGAATTTCATTTCCAGATTTTGTTGTGCAAGTTCAATATTATGATTTTAGGAGTCTAACAGTTGGAAATCATAGTAAAATCAGAATTTAATAATTTCTGGAATTAGCATTTGAAAGTGTTTTTTGGGTTCATTAACTTCAGACTATCTTCTCTTTTGTAGGGGTGGTTGCATGCCAAATTTTTTTGGTGTAAAATATCATAATTATTATATTTTGTTACCTGTGTATGATTAAAAATTATTGGAGTGTGAGTTTGATATTTTTTGAAGATCTAAATATTCAAGCTTGGCAAAGAAAAATCATGTCAAATAATATTAGTCTAGAACAAAATGAAGAGTCATTTGATAGATTGTGGGCTAGATTGAAAAGAAAGGGTGATGGGAAATGTTATTGTCCTTGCAATAATTGCAAGGGCTTAAATATGAGAAGACTTTTAATCACAACAACTGAGAAACATTTTAGGCAACATGGTCACATTGAAGGGGGGCATGATTATTGTCCATTGGTAAGTTGTTTATTATATGTGTTTATATTGATTGAATTCTTAAATGTTTATATTGTTTTAACATTTGATATATATATAAAAAATCACTTGATCATGATCATGGTTTATTTGTGTCTATCATTATTATAAAGGTGGGGCACCCTAGGGCACATGATATGGATTATCACGGCCCAAAGAATGTGGTTTTGCAAGCGGAGGAACATGGAGCTGTGAATATCGAAGATGAAGTTAATGATCCTATGGAAGAAGATGATCATGCACCAACAAACACAATTGAAGATGATGGTACAAATACATTGATCCATGACACATGTAGTGGCACATTTGATCATGTTGATCGAGATGAATTTGATGATGTTCATGATTTACTTGTACTTGAGAAGGCATATGAGCCCCTTTATGAAGGCTCCCAAAGAACTCTTCTCTCTGTTGTATTGTTGTTGTTGAACTTGAAGGTTATGAATGGTTTATCCAACATAGAAATCTCACATATGTTAAGGTATGTCATATATGTCTTCTTTTTTCATCTATTTTAATTATTGTTAGTTCATCGCTAGTAAATAAAGGATGAAGTATGTACCATTAATATTCTTTATATTAAAAAATTATTTTTTGTTGTAGATTGATTGGTGAATTTTTGTTACCACCATCAAATATTTTACCTCGCTCATACCGAGATTTATCTGGCATTATGAAAGATATTGGAATGGAGTATTAAGCAATAGATGCATGTCCCAATGATCATATTATATATCATAAACAACATGAATTTGCAATAGAATGCCCAGAATGTCATATCAGTAGATATCAAATAGATCAACTAACAAAAAAGGTGCCTCGCAAGGTTCTTCATTATATTCCCATTATTCCACGTATGCAACAATTATTTAGGTGCGAAAGCTTAGTGCAATTTATGGATTACCATGCACGAAATAGAAGTGGAGATGAGATTCTTCGAATGCCTGTGGATGGTTTTGGATTTAGGGACATGGAGGAAAAATGGCCACACTTTAAAGAAGAACCTCGTAATCTCAGGCTTTCATTGGCAGTGGACGGTGTCAATCCATTTGGAGAGCTGAGATCTATTTACTTGGTGTGGCCTATTTTTGTTATCAACAATAACATTCCTCCATGGATGTCAATAAAGAGGGAGCACATAATGTTGGCAATAATTGTTCCAGGTATTTGTTTACATCAATTTTCTTTAACGTAGTAGCATCTCATTTGTCTTATTTGTTGCATAATAACCTATATGTTTTTTCATTTAATAGTCATGTACATGAATTTATATATATTGTAGTAAAATGGTTATAATAATTATGTAATGTTTATGTTCATTCAACTAGGTAAGTACCAAGTTAAAGATATGAATGTATATATTGAGCCTCTTATCGACGAGTTACTAAAGTTATGGAATGGCGTGACTATGTATGACGTATCTAGACCAATAGGAAAAAGATAATTTGAATTCCTTGCAATGCTTGTGTGGACAATTCATGATTCCCCAAGGCTAACACATTTTTTTGGTATGTTATAATGTTCGACTGCATGACTTTAACGATATTTAATTTTATGAAGTAGATATCATGCATGTTTTTAAATAATCTATTCATTATATATAATTATAAAAATTGACATATTTAATCCAATTATATATGATTTGCAGGTCTTCAAACAAAGGGAAAATTTGCATGTCCAGTTTGTGGTCCAAAGATGAAATCTCATCATTCAACAAGTTTAGGAAATTAGGTGTTTGATGAGTATAGGTACATCCTCCACAGAAATCATAAGTATCGAACTACTGAAAAACATCTTTTCAATGGGAAAGAAGAGACTACATCAAAACCACGAAGAATGACACCCCGCCTATGGAAGTTGGAATATAATAGAATTAATCGTCAAGGTTATACATAGGATCAAATTGTTTATCTATCATAAATGATATGTTTTGAATTTATATTTTTATATTGTGTTGTGTTTACTCATGCTGTAATTGACAATGATTGTCATTGTTAATTTGTTTAACTTATATGCTCCATGAAGGTCGTCAAGGCATTAATGGTCGGCTTCCACATGGACTGAAAAGTTATCCTAGATAATTTAGTAGGTTTCCCTACTATGAGCAGCTACAAATTGTGCATTTGTTTGATACAATGCATATCATAAAGAATATGACAGAAACGTTATGGAAAATATTGGATGGAAGGCGTGACAAAGAAAAAATTATCAAAATTTGTAGTGACATTCAAGAAGCCAATCATGCAATGAAAAATTTCATTCAATTAAATAGGGATGGAGACCAAATTAATATAAGTGACCTTCCTTGGTTATTAATGGAGCAGCAAAGCAATGCTATAAAATAAGTCATACAAAAAATTCGATTTCCCACACGATTTGTTACGAACATAAACAATATCATAACAAAGAAAGGTGAATTTGGGTCAGGGATGAAAACGCATGATTGACATACCTTCATTAAGGTAATTATTCTGGTATATTATATATATATATTTGTATACTGCATGTACTTTTTAGTGTATTATGTTTACTAATTTTGGAAAAATAATGAAAAGATTATTTTATAATTGTTGCAATACATTCTACCTCTATCTCTCTCAGACAACTTCAACAACAATGTCAAGAAAGTTATATATGATCTTAGAAAATACATGAGGTAAGTAGTGATATTTGTTCAATTCGTTGATTACTTTTGTCAAATCTCGTTAATATATTTGTGCCTTGAATGACTTGTAGATGGCTGTCATCTAAAGAAAACCATAAAGAAGATATAAATTATTAGAAGACAAAAATTCCTCGTCTAATGTGTGAAATGCAAAAGTGTCTACCTTTGACATTTTTCAATGCACAAGATCACTACCTCATACACCAAGTTGAGGAGATTGAATTGTGTGGACCTGTACACACAAGGTCAATGTGGATGGTTGAGAGGCACTTAAAATTTTTGAAGGCTTTGGTTAGACAAAGAGCACATCTCGAGGGTTTTATGGTGGAGGGATACATGGTATACCAGACCATGGTGTACATTACTGAATATCTTCCTAATTTTGCAGCAAAGATCCATGTAGATCGCATTTGGGATCCCAACTCCATTAACAAATTCAAAGGGGAGTATCTGATGGGGAAAGGTAGATTGAGGGAAAGTGACAGGTAATTATAAGATGGTCATGGAGATTAATTAGAATACATTTTACATTTGATTTTTATGTATATTGTACTTATTTAATTATTAATCTTCAATATTCATTAATTATAAATTAAGGTCGTATACCGCGGTAATTAACTAATTATATGTCGTTTGTGAATTTCAATTTTTTTTTATATAGTTGGTCAAGAGTGGGATGCACTACATTTGTACGTCACAAACAATCTTGATTGGATGATGGTATGGATTGAACGATGTCAACAATCTGGTCGTGCATTAACATGGGAAGGTGTGGCTTCATTGGTTAAAGAAGCTCATAGTAATGGAGATTCCAATGTTACACCAAGGGAAATTGATTTAGCATATGGTTTAAGAGATAAACAGGTATGTATAAATATATTAATCACCCATATTATTTAATTATTTTCAATTATATTGATGTATATATATGTTGAGATTTTTTTCTTTGCATACATTCGGCCAAGAATAAATATGTTTATCAACTAGCGATATTGCAATAAGTTTTACATGTTTGACATATTGCAGGTGAAACACCACAAGGCTATGTGTTGCAATGGTCATAAATTTTAAATCAAAAAGTTGGATGACACAAAGAAAACTTGTGATTTTGGGATAACTGTAGTCTTCCAGGTGACTAATGTTTCATCTAGAAGCGACATACATCCAGAAGTCCCAAAAAATCAATACTATGGGATTTTAGATGATATAATTGAGTGTGACTTTAAGTCCTTTAAATTGGTTATGTTTGTCGTCCTATGGTATAGGCTACGATTGAATGAAAATGATCCTGAGAGAACTGTTATTGAACATGATAATGGATTTACCATGGTTAATACAAGGTATTTTGAGCGAGCTGGAAATGAGCCCTATGTTCTTCCAAGCCAATGTGAGCAGGTATTTTACTTGGAGGTTCCAGGTAAAATGGGTTGGTCATATGTTGTTAGACATGATCCAAGAGGAAGGCTGGTAAAGTATAATGTGGTGGAAGAAGAAGATACTGAAGAAATAGATCATGTAGATGATGATCAGGATCAACAGTTAGTTGATGATGTGCCTGATGAAGATGTCAAAGAGGAGGAACTAGATCATGATGATGTAGGAGTTAATGTTCATGAAGATGATATTCGTGTGGATGATGACATTATCGAAACTGATATCAATGATGACGATGATGATATGACCAATCCTTACAATGTTGAATCTGGATCGGATGATACAAACAAAGAGTTAGATGAAGAAGAAGATCAATGACATTTAAATGTATGAGTTATGTGATTCTATTATCTATTTGATATTAATTTCTTGATAGAATTATATTTGACTTATGTGGTTACATAATTAATTTATGATGTTTTTAATTTGAATTATATTTGAATTATATTAGAATATGTTCAATTAACAGATGTAAAAATATAAAATGGATAAACCAAAAGATGAAAGTGTGAGACCACTGCCTTGTTGGGTGTATGGAGTCTAATGAAGATCTATAAAAGTGTAATCTATGATGGCAATAATTCAAAGTGTTTGGCACACAGATGTAGTTTATAACTTGTATAAATGTGCAAGTAAATGACTGACAAACTCTACTTGAGATAGAATGACAATCCTAGTTATGTGATTCTTCTTATTGATCCAATTAATACTCTTTAGTTACTGTGATTGACTAGAAGGGTTTAATCTTTACTTGAAAGAGCCAAATAATCACATCACACAAATACAACAAATGTGTATTAGTAAACTGAATATATATATATATATATGCTTGATATATCAATTTAAACAACAGAAAAGCATCAAAATGGAGACAACCAGATAACTATATAATTCCAAAAATAGTTGATACCAAGATTAAGCCACAAGTTCAGACATCTTCATTAACTTCATCAAAATTCATACATGCATCTGAGTCTTTTAAAGGAAATTTTTATTGCAAACTATCTACTATATCTTTATCCTATCCACCTATATTTGTTTTACATTATGAAATAGATATAAATATATCAAAATTGTGAAAGGGTGCATCCTTTGAGAAATCTCTTTTGCTTAACAACAATAACAAACTAGAAATTATGCTCTATTAAGCCATAAATAGATGTTTGACAAATAATCTCGGTAAGCTGGCCGCTTGTGTGTATCAACATCCTCCAGTGCATTCCTTATGGCTATCTCCATTTCAAACATCTTCTCATTCTATTCACATGCCCTGTCCATTGTTAAATCATTTCCTGTGGCTGTCTCCAGAATTGTTTGCATCATCGTCTCGCATTCCTTCATCCATCCTGTGGTAATAGACACTATTTTAATCCTCTTCAGTTAAGTACTTGTCCACCCATCTCTAATACTCTTCATCCGTTGGCCAGCCAAAATTCACCACCTCATTCACCTTAGTATTGTAAGGTGTGTACTTCACTGCAATCTGATTGGCTTCCCTTTCAAAAAACTCTAAGAATGTGCTGGTGTTAATTATCTTATCCATACTATTTACTAGCAAATCATAGTTCTAATCATCACAAATTGATTTGATTTGTGCATTGATAACTTCTTCTGCCTCATCCTGCCACTGTTGCAATTTCTTAACATTTCCTTGTGCATCAATAATGTTTGAAAAAAAGGTATCATTCTAGTCATCAAAGCTCTTTATCAGCTCCCTAATTCTTCTACTCAAATCATCAAGTAGGGCCTAGAATCTGTTCAATGATTTTAGAAAGATTTGAGTAGGCTTCAATGATTGGGGCCTGTTGTCCGCATCAAGCCTAGAAGCTTTGTACATAATATCCAGATCATTGGCCCTAGGGATCCATTTCTCAGCCAAAGGAAAAACTATTTCTCGATCCCTATTGATATTTTTTATTCCATCCAAGAATAAAGAATATAAAGAATGTACAGATGGTAATTTACCATGAACCTTTTCATTAAGATGCCTCAAAACTATGTCAACCACCTCACTTTGTTTGGAAATTGCATCATCGTCACTTGCCTTTAAGGCAACCTGCAATTCTGTGATCCTATTCAACATTTGCTTCTTGGTGGGATCCACAAAATATTCAACTTCTTCTTCAACTAGCCCTGGTGTAGGACTGAGAGTAGGTGCCTAGATGGGGGACCTCGGAGTTGAAACAATTGGAGTAGTAGGGGGGACCGATCTTGCAATAGAAGGTAATGCTCTGATACCAGAAGTACTGGAGTATTCTCCCACCTGCCCATATTTCAACCTATCTACTTCGGATTGCAGCTCAACATTCCTTTGCTTCATCCTACTATATTATGCAATTATCATATTGTATTTCTCCATCAGACTCTTCTTTTCAGCCTCTTCTCTCTTAGCTGTCTTTTGGGCCAATTTGGCCACATTTACTGTCAGGCTTGTAGCTTCTGTTGTTGAAGTTTCAGAAGCTCTCTTGATGATTAGCCCTCCCCTTAGGTGTGGGCTAATATTAGTTACATTTGGCTTTCTACCCTGGGGTGCCAAAGCCTATATGGCTAGAGTTTCAGACTCCTCACTGAAGGCAGAGTCCTGCAGAGCTTCCTTAACCTCTTCACTATTTTGTATAGGGTGTTTGGACTATAAGATAGCATTGAATGCAACCGCATCGGCTTATCCCATTCAGGAAAAATTAAGACACCAACCTGAGTCACAAGTCTTCTTCCCTCCCTAGGAGTGATGCCTTTGAATTCTTTCATTAATTCGCCTTGACCTCATCATCATTCTCCTGCTCAGACCTATCAGGTCTCGATTCTCTCCTACTCTTGCATTTTTTCTGGTACTCTTCTAGTTTCATCCTCCAAACTAGTTGCAAGAATACAAGAGTCTTTACAAATGCATCATCGCCCAAGAATGCCTTGTAGGCCTCCATCCTAGCATCTTGTACACATTGCCCCTTTACATCCATGTCAGAAAGCACCAATTGTGTTGATCTAGGAGGGGAAGGGATACAAACCTGCATGTCTTGATCAATCACAATTATCTCATCCATCAGAGTTTCTTGCGTTTCCTCAACTCTCTACCTCTTAGGGCTTGGCTCTGATGGTAACACTGTAGGATCACTTCTTGGTGGTGAATCTAGATCCACAATCCTTATCCCTCTGGGTGCTCTAATCCTTGGACCCAGCTGTGATGATGCTTGCATGACTTGTTTTCCCTTCTTATCCCCTTCATCCTCATCATTACTCACATTCCTCTTTCTCTTGTATAGAGGCCTATCAACTGTTGGCTGATAAGCTGGCCTTGTTTCTTTAGGCCTCACATCCGGTCTTTCTATACCAAAATCTAATTCTAAACTGGCTCTCTTGGTCATCAAGGTGCCCATTATATCTTTGAAATTAGCCATTAAGAATTCTATTCTCTTGTGAAATGGAGTGAACTCCATTAATGGATCATATTTTGGATCCATTTTATGTATTATAGCCAACAAATTTTTATATGCAATCCATTTTTCTTTATTCAACTCCTACCTATTCAAATCAAACTCATTTTTTATTAGGTCCTCAAGAGAGTTGAATTCATGTGCAAATTTGCCACCTTTAGTTCATTGTCTAAACAATGCAAAGAATCCCTCAGGGTCATGCTGTCTCCTAGGACCATTCCTCAAATTGAAGTCATCAAAAAACCTTCCAAAGTGGACCCATCCTCCCTTGGAATAGACAAAATAAAAAACAACAGTGTAGTCAGGGAACAAAGTCCCTTTTCCTTTCTTTGTTAGGTTGTCCTCATGAATATAACCTAGTTGCCACATAACTTCGGAAAACCCCATCCTTGATGGTACATTAAAAGGGAGGATATGAGGGGTTCCCTGGAAACCATACACCCTCAAGACAGTGCTTACAGGGTACAAGATGATATCACCCCAATTGTGACACACTTTTAAATTAGGCTTCCTCACCTTCGGTTAGAGGAAGTCATGCAAATCTTCAGGGACTCTTGGCACATTTACCACCAACTGAGCCCTGAGTCTAGAGGCAAAGCAGTTATCAAACTGCACAAAGCTGGCACCTCCCCTGTTGTAAGACAAATCTGCACTCCACACCTATACTGGTAACCTTTCTCCATTCACCTCCTGCCTCAACTCCATTTTTTCTGAGAAGAAAACAACATTCTTGTACATGAACATATGCATCAATAGAGAGTACCAGAAAAAAGGAGTGCCAGTATCCCCCACATGCAGGTTCATCAAACCCTCATGCATCTTCTCTGATAGGAATGATGCAAAGTCATATACCACAGAGAAGTTGGGATGCTGAATCTGGGCTCCCATAAACATGTACGCAACTGGCATCACAGTATTAGGGATGACCCCTAAAATCTGGCACAATGAATAAAATGTTGCCAAGAAGTGATTGGAAAAATAGCTTAGCCTAAAAGGCTCCTGGTCATTTGGGCTGATAAGAATTGTTGAACTGCCCGCCTTGGCTAGGTGAGGAGGAAGCAACCTCAATCTAAAAAGAGGCTTTAACCTTTTGTACTCCTCCTTCATCTCCTCAAAATCTATTTGGTCTAAGAAAGGGCTATACTTAGTCAAATCAAAAATCTGCCAAATCTCATCAACATTTATGCTTAGCAGAATTCCACCATCATTATCCCTTATGACCCTTGTCATAGGATCGTATCGTGCTTCCACTGCTCTGAGCAATTCAACATCAAGAAACACATTTGGCACTATTAGTTTCCCCATGTCATATCTCCAGCCATTAGAGGAGGGGTGAGGTAAGTTTTGTTGTCCATACCACAACCTAAAAATTTCAAGACCAGTCATAGGAATCCTGGCATCCGCAATGTTATAATTTTTGCACATTAGACCTTCACCTAAGGTCTTTATATTCATTAAAACCAAACCACTCTTCCTATCATTTGTTGATAATGGGAGTTGATCTAGGAATTCATCATACAAATTCCTCTTCAAATAATCAACATGGCTAGAGTGCTGCTTCGGTGGTGCCATCTTAAACAACTAGGGCTTCTTTTAAAAAATCAAATCCTCGAAGAAACTAGGGGTACCCAGAACACAATAATACAACACAACTATGCAATTCCAATAATTCAAATGAACTAGTAACCCTATGACAATAATTAACAAAACCCTTGACCAACATAATAGAACCCTTCACAAAGACATAGTCAACTTAACCCAGCAGTTTAGAAAATAACTCATGGGATTCCATGCCTTGCAGAGAACCAAACTTCACAGTGATCGCTCAAAATTTTTTATCTCTGGCTCCGAACTGCTTGGAAAATACTTGAATGCTTTTGTGATGAAGATAGAAAAAGAGAAGATAGTTTATGTTGATTGAATTGAGCCAGTAGACGTCTCATCCACCATTAAATCTCATTTGCATGCCACGCCAATGGCTCCAATCGCATTTGATGCGAATTTAAACTTCAGCCATCGATCTTTTATTTTTGTCAGATCATCAAACGACCATCTTCAAAAGGGCTAATGAAATCTCCATGTTAGCATCGAGGGCCCACCACATAAGGCAGCTCCAAAGGAATACACATGGCACCTGTCTGTGATATCATGATCACTAAACATCCTGCATCTTTGGATCATGCGATGGCGGATAACCATTGATTCCTACCACCGGTGATCGTGTTCACTCACAGCAGTCAGCATCACCAAACATAACCGTTGAGCAACTTTTTACCAAGATTATAACATCACCGTCGATCTCGAGCACATGCATCTCACAGTTGTTTTAGTAACCCACTATATAATGTATTTAAGTCCGACACAAATATTAAATGCTTTATTAATCCCTTGTCGACATCGGCAGCTTGGGACACGTGGCACTCGCCCGTGATATCGCAATAACCAAACAACTAGCGGTGATGTCATTGCGAGATCACGAGGAGCGGTCAAGATCAATCATAGGAAGATCAACTTTGAGTGGTTGGGTCAGGGGTTTTCTTTTCTGGTGTTGACTTGTTATTGACGGTGGTCGGTCACTTAAGTGGTTGTTTATCCCTTTTTGGTCATGACTTTACCGTCCCCATTTACCCGTCCTTTCGACCTTTTGGCATCATGACTACATTATATTTTAATAGTGTCGGGCTATTGAATTATTTTAGATTAAACCTCTAAATAATATTTTTGACCTTGAGGGTCATTTCCCCATCCACCTAGTCGGTCCCTTTCTTTATGAATAACCTTTTTGCATGTGTAGATTGCATGGTCGTCGGATGAAGTAATTTCAATCTTGACTATTGCTCACAGACCTCACAAGGTTTTTGCTAATGTCACAAATATGGTGTGAGGCATACGAGATGCTGCCATCTGTTACATTTGATGGTGGGGACCAATTTTTCTCACTGATTGATGATGAAGGCTAATGCCAAAATCTATTTCCGTACCGACGCATCATGGTCGTTCCTCACCGACCTCACGCAATTAAAACTACAGTTTCAATAATGCTGCGAGGTGTGCGATTTGGTGACGTGTGGACTCAGATGTTGTGCACTGATAACAAAGGTGGGGCCCATTTTTGTGCTGATGTGGTGCCCAGTAGGTGAATATCCTGTTCGTTTGGTGACTGGAGGGAGAATGTGGCATTTTCAAACTATTTTGACTAACTCTAAGCCATTCTCCTGACCAACGTTGTGATTGATCAATGACTCGTATTTAAAAATAAACTGGTATTATTCTATAGCCATTTTATCTCGCGTGAGTGAATAGTATTGGCTGAGTTCGACTTTGTCTGCATAATTAAATGCTAAAATTTGCAAATTACTATTTCCGTGTTGTATCTCTACATTGAGGAAAAATTGCTTGGTATTGAGTGAAGCAAGCTATGGTTATGATTTCTCAATTTCGCTGCCCTGGATGTTCTATGATTGAAACCGTAAGTAGCACGTATGCCATTTCTTGTAAATTCAAAAGATTTTATGGTTGCTTGTTGGGCAATTTGTGATTGTTTCCTGTTTATGTTCTTTAAGAATTGATTGAATAGATTCGCTTTTAGAGATTGTCTAGATAATTGCTAGGGATTTTTGAATATTGAAGAATTTTCTGTTAAGGCTAAAGGAGAAAATTGTAATTATTTGCTATCTGAAAATAAGAAAACCCTAGTTCGAATGATCATTAGTCTAATATAAATGGCACCCAAGGCCCGAAGTTCTGGTTCTGAAACCACTACTAGGTCTTTATCCCAAGATATTATTGATTTGTTACAACCCTTTACTAGCAAGAAGCAGGAGGGAAAGGTTTTGTTCTATGGGCCTCAAATCTTGGGAGGATTGACAAACAAGCAATGTGCAATTCAAGATGTCGAGTTACCATACACTAGATGACAATTTTTCTCCAATTGGTTTGGGAACAAGAATTTGTCGGTTCCTTTGTGTAACCCCTGGAGGTTAGACCTGGGTAAATTGGTGGTTCTTAATGTTTATATGGATGTAGATCTTTTAAAGGACATTGCTGCTAGATATGACCCTATGGCCCGAATTGTCAGAACACATGCTGGTGTGCAGATGATTAAGATAACCAAAGAAGAAATTGCAGAGATTTTCAAATTGCACGAATGGAGTCAAGATATGGTTTTTGTCGACTTGGAGGTTTTCAAACAAGAATATAGAAATACTAGGGGTTTGTTCAGAACATCCTTTTTAATACCTCGTTTGGCAGTCTCAGGAAGATAAAAAAATTAAAAGAAGGTAGTAATTGGTAGGAATGAGCCTAAACCTTTTCCTATGGACTATTTCTCTAGTTATTTCAAGAAGACTGTTTGTGCTTTATGTCAAGTTCTGGGAGTCAGCTTAAAGAAAACCTTGTTTGCCGATATTATGTATATGGCAGTAAATCTCCAACACCCAGGTTTTAATGTAATATATGATTTCTCCACTTATTTGGTAGAGAAGATGCACATGGGTCTGGTAGCCCTAAAGGAGGGGAAGAATTTGGTTGGATTCATAGGGTATTCTTTGTTAATCCACATGTTTCTGTATAGGGGTTAGGCTATGTTCAAAAAAGATATGGAATTAAAGAAGAAGGAAGGAAACATTGAAATGCCTGTCCAATATTGGACTAGGATTCTTGAAATGCATGATCATAAGTTTGATTATGTAACTTTCCATAATGTCTTTGGATCTAAATTAAGGGAGGCTCCGGTTCATGACCCCCCAAGGATCCTGAAAGAAATTCATGACTTCTTGAGGCCGATAGAGAGAAGGCTTGAATTAAACATAATGAAAAATTGGGGAAACTGATGCAGAGTGGTAGGGATAGCAAACACCCAACTATGATGGAAAATACCCTCTAGCACTTAGGTTTCAAAAAACTTCCACAAACTATGGTGAATTAGGCACTTTTCTATCAAAAGGCTAGTAGTCTTACCCAGTAGGACAGTCAATATAAAATCCGCATGGAGAACTTTCAAGACACCAAACCTATGGATTTAGACATCCAAAATTAACCCCTACAAAGTTCCAAAACCTTTCCTCTTGACTGTTAAGGCATCACTCACAATGGCCCTTTCTACCACTATTCCAAGAGGCCTAATTCACAGACCTACACCTGGGTCTTGATTACCTAGGCTCCCCCCTTCACCCCAAAGCCAAAAAACAAACTCCTACAGTTTTTCCACACCTTTTACCATAATTCCTAAGTGCCCTTCAAATAGATTCTTCAAAATCAAGCAAAAACTCACTTTTTTGCTTGTCACATGGGCTTGCCACATAGAGATGTCAAGCCAAAAAATTGCACCATTTGCCTCCAAAGTACTTGATGTTCTCCAAGACCTCCAATAAATAATATTTCACTCTCATACCTTCCATCCCACCAAGATTTTTCAATGCTACAGTGTGGGAATGGAAGATGCATCCATATTTTGCTCAAAACCTTGATTTTAAGGGTTTTCAGACCACCCGAGAGTAAAATTAAGATATCTCCCTTATTACTCAATGAAATATCACCACTCCAACTCCAAAAGAAATATTATTCAATTACCTTTCCAAAAATTACATGCTTCAATAATAAAACAGAATGTTCAGATCGTACCAAGCACGAGATCAGAAAATTCTACCGAAAAACATGGGATTTAAGACCACCCGGTAGTAAATTGGGGATATCTCACTCAATTCTCAATGAAATAACACCATTCCAATGCCAAAATAATTTTTATTCAATTATATATCCAACCATTATATTATTAGAGAGTGGAACAACACATACAGTCTGTACAATGTACGGGATCAACAATTTCTTAATGAAAAACTCAAAAAAACAGCAACTTCTCCCTTGAAACTCCTTCCAAACTTGTTCAACAACCTCTCCTTCAGGATATTACAACAATATATCATGTTACGACCTTCAAAATACCTCTTGAACTGAACAACTACCATAACCACCCTTTGTTAGACTCCTAAGATGGCAATTTTGCCAGTTTTGCTCTTTAATCACTAGCCCATTACAACTTGTCTTTATAAATTCCTCCTAACTGATCTATTAAGCCCTCTAATAAATTGAAAATGGTCATTGAGACCTTATTATAAAATAAAACATGAAACCCCAAACCTACACTATAGCCTATGCACCTAGATCATATTGCCAACATGGCATAAAAATGGGCAACTCATGACATGCAACTTATTTCATCATATTTTGCTTAAAATTTTAAAAGTCTTCAAAGTCACTTGTTGAAGCTTCAAGATCTACCCCTCTGTCTTTGCCAAGTATAGGTTCCCTTGCACCAGAAACATTATCCCCTATCATAATACCACAATTTTTAGGGTTTTTGGCACTAATGTCAATCCAAAGCTTTTGCCAAGGGAGGTGCCCCTTAGAATTGGATTTTTGAAAATCATGAGGCAGTTGGGAGGTGCTCAGGAACAACACTTGCCAGCTGAACAAAAGAAAGGTTCTTTCTTCCCTCAATATACAACATTTTCCAATTTTGTTATGGCAAAGGGAGGATGGAAGGAGTTGCATAAATTACTTGGGCCTTATAGGCTAAGGACTGTGCGCCCCAGGAGTCATGATTCTGAGGGTTTTATCTCTCAAATGAAGGAAAAACATCGGACAAAAACTTTTGTCCACAACTTCTACTTTCTTGAGGACATCATCAGGAATATTTTTGATTTGGAATTACAAGATGAGAGAAAGTCACTATACATTGCCTACTCTAAAATGGTAAAAAGTAAGCAGGAGAAAATACCTAGTTTCAATCCCATACCTAATGCTAAAGATGAGTTTAGTAGGGCAATGTATGCTATTGATAATTTTGAGAGCTTGGTTGGGGTTTTGAAAGATGAAAGGGTTGTGGAAGAAAGGGGAAAATCACAAACCATCAAGGAGTACCCTGAGGTAAAGGAAGAGGAGATGCCTACTTATCAGCCTTAAAAGAAGATAAGGATTTTTTCTAGAAGAAAGGGAAGTAGGGCTGAAGATGTTGCTGAAAATATTGCACCATCTTCTTCAAGGTAGTTAGTACCAAATGTTGTTGATTTGGATTCTCCTCCAAGTTTTTCAAAACAGACTTGCCCACCATCACCAAAGAGGTAGAGGGTTGAAAGAGTAAAGATTGTTGATTGTGATTGTGATGAGGATGATGACATTATTGTCACTTCGGATGAAATGCATCCTGAGATGCCATTAGACCTAGTTGACATTGCAATAGGTTCAGGTACAGTTTCTTTGAGGTTAGGAAAAGATGAAATCAAAGGAGTAACAAGCAATGATGACTTGAGAATAGAAGCCTGCAGAGAGTTCATGATGGATGACTCTTTTATTCAAATCGGTGCTTTTAAAGATTTTGTGTGGAGAGCACATACTGCATTATATGCTGAGAAGGTGGCACATGAGAGAAGTCTGCATCAAGAGCTCCCAGAGAAGGTAATTCAAGCTAAGGTCAGGGAAAATATGAGAGACAAATTCAAAGCAATAACACCAGAGCAGGGCTGAGAATTGGTACAAAAAAGTGGAGTATTACTACTCCCTGAATGGGATATTGCTAATGTTGTGTTGTTTGACACAATAAGAAGGGCTAATAAGCTACTTCTTGCTACTGAAGAGGAGGCTACATTGGCACTCAAGGGATCGGCCTTTAATGAGGAATGTGATGTATTGGAAATCTGGTCCCTATCCACTGGCTCTAAAAAGCCAATTGTTGCAGAACCTTCTAACTTCAATGGTCACTTGGTTGTGAGGAGAGTTGCTAACACCCTAGAATTGGAAGCTGCTGATATGGTCGTGAATGTTGCCAAATTCACCAGAGCAACTGTTGAAGATTTGACCAAGGACTGGGATACTTTGAGAGGCCAATATAATGACATTATTATTGAATATAATAAGAGTCAACAAAAGGTAGCAGAGTTAGAAACTGAATTTGCTTTATTGAGGCAACAAATGGATACCATGAGATCTCAAAAGCAAGCTAGTTCTAGCCACACTGTTCCCGACCCACCAGTAGAGTAGTCTCAACCTTCTGCACAAGCACAGTATTTGGCTATTGTTCCATATAATATGGGACAAGTGCCTATTGCTATTGAGAGGGCTACTAGCCCTAGAGGGGGACTTTCTAGGGAGAAACTGATTCATCAGGTTGAAGAATATAAGGAGATGGTAGAGAAAATTTGGGATGCAGCAGGGAGAACCAATGCAGTGATAGTGGACACTATTTTGAAACATTTAAATAGAAGGGTCCAGAGTAAGCTAAACAGTGTTCGTGCAAATTATGTCCTAATGTTGCAAGCACTAAAAATGTTTCCAAGGGATAAAGAATTGGCCATCCCATTGCTAAAAAAATGGAGCCCTAGAATGGAGAAGTTGAAATTCATGGCAGTAGGGGAAAAATAGAATGGTGATAAATATTCTACTGTTATTGCAACATATCAATTGGTCAAGGGAATTGTTGAGCAGAAGTTTCAGGGATTTGCTGCCCCAATGGAATCCAAGATTAAATTGCTAAAATATGTGTATGATGGAAAGGACCTGACCCCATTGCCTCATATTTTACATAGTCAAGATGAAATCAAACCCTTGCAGGTTTGGAAGGAGAAAATGAACAATATAATGATGTCTCAAACACATGAGATATGCAAAACTGCTGACATCTACATGCTAGAGAATACATTGGAAAATTTGTCTTTTGTTATAAGTTTCTTAGAGAACTTTGATAAAAAGGCCACATCGATAATGGTAAAGTATGCTCCCTATCAAAACAAGGTTGATCAGGTTGTCATTTCTAGTGGCCTTCCGAGGAGGAGTTTGAATAATGGAAAAAGGTGGTCACTGATGAACTGGAATTATGAGTGTTATAGTCGAGAATTGTGACTTGGTCATGTATAATACAGGTCTGGCCTTAGATATTATATTCTAAAATTTCATTCTCCTTTTGACTCCAAGTATAGGGTACTGAGGTGGAGTTAATACTATAATGACTAAGCATGCCTTTGATGTATGGGGAGCGGCCTTTGGAGCGATGTTTTCTTTCCTCCTTATCAACTAATGATGATCTTTGTCTTATGCTCTCCACTCGCATAATATAATTGTAACTGAATCAGGAGTTAGCGGTCCAATTACAAATGGACATGTGTACTCTCCGACCTGAAGCTTGTTGTCTCCCTTGTTTTATAAAAGGGAATTTTGGGCCGAGAGAGTGGTCGGTTGAAATATCCAAAATATGAGAAATAAGAGTCTAGTAATATAGAGAGTATGAATTGTAAGTCTAGGTTTTAAAAATTTTTGAGTCAGATTGGAGAACTTTGTTAATCATGGGGTTTTTGAGCATGTTTGTATCAAACTTGTGAATATTTGGAGTTTATTTTCTCTCCTATTGTGTTATGTTACATGGATTATTAATGAAATATCGATTAAAGATGATTTTCATTGATTTTCATTTGTTCTTTATTGTGAATTATGTTTAATTACAACTCTGGTTGAAAGGATCAGTTAAATGCTTCAGTTAACCAGTAAATTCATGCAGTATAACAAATAGGATTCATAAAGGAGTAATAAACTCAGGTATAGATATATGGGTTGTAATGCAATTCATAATAGATCATAAGTGTTAAAAATGAAATTTACCATGTGGTTCAGTTTTCTCTTTTGACTCCGTGCACTGGGATATGGCACCAGAATTCTGATTACGTTTTATTCTCATATGTTTTGTGTTATGACATCAGGATATTTTACTCAAACATTTCCTATCAATTTACTTTATGTGAAGTTTGTGATTCTTTGTTAAATGGACATGAGTCTTTTTTAAGGAATAGTCAATTTCTTGAAGGATTTCATCCTTTAACATTAATTGGGGATCTATTTGTTGCTTACCTGTGTGCAAATAAATTGTTTAAATGTTGTATGTTAAGAGCACATGTTAGGGAATACAAAAAGCATGGGAAAATAAAATTAATAATAAATTAATAGTTAAAAATTAATTTTAAATAACCATTCTATCTAAATTTATTAAAATAATCAATAATAAATTTTTGATTATTAATTATTTAAAATAAAATTGATGAGTAATTACAAAGAATTCATAATTTGAAATTCTAGATTTTGACAACATGATCTATTGACAAGTAGGAAGTATTTTTCACATTGTGTCAAATTTTGATATTGTTATTAGGATTCAATTATGTAGTTTTACAAGTCAAACTCATTGACCCATGTTTCATGAGTAGTGTTTCACAAGAACCCATCTCTCATGATAATGAATGGTCCACTTAGCACTCATTGCATCTAAATGATTCTCAAAGCGATGAAGCACTAGGCCTTCCTAGGAGGTCACCCATCCCAATATTACATGATCCATGATTTTATTAATAATTGATCATTTTGGATTTTGACAAACTTGACACACAAATGACAATTTGACAATGAACTTAATGTATCACAATTAAGTTTCAAATTGAGTAACACAATAGAAACTAAAACAAATTGAGAGATTGTTATGAGGGTAGTGATGCAACTTTTCTAATTATCTGAGTGTATTCCATGAGATTACAATTCTTTGAGATATTTTGTCAAATAGTTCACAAGATTTGTCTATCATCCCACATTTTACATAGATTTGAAAATGGAGTCTACAACCACAACATTTGAGAAAATTCATCTTCATATTATGATTTGATGGATGTCCATACCTTGTTCCATTCTCCCATATTAAGGAAATCGACAAGGATTTTGGTGAAGGTTGTGAAATTTGTCTATGAATCTACCAATTGCATTTAATTGAAAGTTTCTAAAACCTTTAAAAAAAATCCATTATGTATATTCTACAATCATTATAGTCCACAATTTCACATTTATTTGGTTTTGCATCAACCAATTATATTTTCTTGAATTTTCCTACCGAATTTTCAATGTAGATCCATTTTGTGTATATCTTACAATCTGTTGGTGTTTTTTCCCACATAGGATTTTCAATTCTCTAAGAGGTAGCCGACCTCCGTTATAAAGAACTGCAAATGCTAGTGGCCAACTAACAAGAGTCAGTCAAAGACTAACATCTCCTACACTTTTGGCTCTGTGAAACCAAGGTGGGTAAACCCAAGTGTGTTCATAAGAATGTTTCATGATTGGTAAGAAAACTTCTTCCTACAGATGCAATCCCCACTAACACTAACAAAGAGTCATTAGCCTGGTTGTGGTAAAACCAAAGAATAATAATAGATATCCCAAGGAAAGGAGACTGAAAATTATAATAAGATCTATATCCCAAAAAGAGATAGCAGTTGATATTTGTTAAAATGTTTGGGTATTGTATCACCGTGCTTAGAGTCACAGTCATATACCTAAAAGGAATTTACCAATACTATCCAGTACCTCATCCATTGGGTGGGAATCATATAAAACGTAATTCAGATGAAAATTAACTTATCACCATAGTGCTTTGCTACCATGAGATTTGTCAATATATTAAAACAATACTCCTTAGTGAATCCTGAGCATATAACCATAAACATGCAATTTACACTTTTAACTACACCATTGAAACTGAATGAACAAACCCTTGATAAATCTATTCATAATCCATGGCCCATACACAGGAGAGCAAAATGTCTTAATTTTTTTAGATTTCTTTTGATATCAGTAATTACAAAAGCATAGTATACTTATTTAATACTATTCCCAACCCAACATGATTTCCTACATAATACCTTCAAAATCCTGCATTACCACTAACTGTACCTATTCTAAGCCTTCAGACCCAAAAAAAACAACAACCCTTAACAATGAGCCATCAAATCTCCTTTAAAGGACAAGAGAGCAACAAAGCAATAGGCTACATTGTTCATTCCAAAATTGAATTTCATTTAGAATGAAATTCAAATTCACATTCCTCATCATTAGAAAAAAACCATAATCAGTTTGAGGAATCAAAACAGTTATACCATTGTAACCAATCGGAGCTAAAGACAAAAGAGCATGGTAGGCATGCATACGTCCACATCAACACACCACCCAAAAGTAACACACCCAGTAACTATAAATACTTGCAAGACACACAACCCTGGTAGAGGCGACCACTCCTGGTCCTCGCTTTAGTAAGAAGTGAGACCAACTTCCTTTTATCCGCTTTAACACATGATCTAGTAGCATGGAATGATGCCATCGTAGTTATTGGGGCAACTACGAGGGCCTCTTCATTGACCCCCAATAGCTCGGTCATGGATGCCAAGTAATGTTGGTAGTCTGAGTTAGTTTTAGACCCATCACTATCAAAACCAAAAGACAACATCAGTGGGGACTTGGAGCTCCCCGACCCTTTATAAGCATCATGGACAACCTCAGGCTTGCTAAGGACAGGTTGTACCCCATCAGGCTGTAAATTTCTCACCCCGAGTCTGGTACTTCTACGCACAGCCGAATGTTCCATTGAAAAGAACAACTCACAAAATACAGGAGAGACTCGACCACCTGCAAACAAGACAACTCAAAATGAGATGATAATACCAAATAACACAATGAGCATTTATAGAGTTAATTGGTGTGAGAATATTAATTGCTCAAATGTAGCATGAGCATTCGAGCATTTTAGTGGCTAATGTAGCCACCACAAATTATTCCTGGCTTGCGAAGGCATGGCATACAACCCATCATTGCATTTATCAGGAGAACACTATTTGCACGCAGGAAAATCAAGCGAGGATCCACTGAAAAACCCTGCGCCATTAATGAGAACAACTTGCAGAGAGCAAGAACTCCCAATGCAGATGAATAGGAACCCAACAAAAATTGAATCGTTAATGCATATCGAACATGGTAAGTCGGATGACTCAGATTGAGTCAACAATTGTTTGAAAATCCACATTAGCGCCTTGGGAGAACTGTGCCCAATCACAACCCAAGAAAACAAGAGGTGTCAACTGGATAGTAGGTCCCACCTAGCCCTGTCGCTTCAAGAACCAGGCCACGTGTTGCCTCTTCACAGACCTCGCAGTGCCCTCAGGGGTGTTTAATTTGATCATGCGAGATCCATGAGGAAGGATTATCATTAATCTCCCTCGTTAATACCCCACGGGTAGAAAACACCCACCTTAAACCCCAAAACCCTAACCTCCATCCATGTAAATTTTAAGTCCCACCACAATCCTTGTATGACCCACATGATTTTTTTATCCTTTGTTGAAGAAACTATTACAATATATTTCTTATTTATGTACTTGTTTTCCATACATGTTTATAAAAGTTTGAAATTATTAATAATATTAATTTTGGCAAGACATTAAAAGAGTGTTGATTGTAAAAAATATGCATCCTAATGTGAAAATGCAAACAATGGAAGCAATGATTATAACACATAAATTTTTATGTTGTATCCAATTCAAAGAATCATGTTACCCTCTACCTTGAATTTTTTAGTATAAAAAGCTAAGGAAATGCTATAAATAAGATAATAAGTTGACTATTAGCATATACCAATTTTCATAGAGATGTAGATTGTTGGATGTTGTGGTTGTTTTGCTCATGATATGTGGTTGTCATTAATGTCAACACTATTAGCATTAATGCCTTAAAGTTTGTATATGTCGAGGATATTGAGAAAATTAGAATAAATATGTTGCAGATAGTCTATGAAGTTGTGGAGATCAGAGTGGTGGAAATTTTTGTACATTGGTATTCTAAAGTCATGTATTAAAGGGTTTGTTGCTGAGCCTATCTAGTATATCCTCTGGAAGTTTCAGAGGTCTGCATCAAGATTGGAGCGAGTTATGAGTTTTTGTGTTCCTATAGTTATTTTGTTGCTATAGTTGGTGTTTTCGAAAGAAGAGAATGCAATTTTGGTGAATTGAATTGTTGTGTATGCTCTTGAGATGTTCATTGATGTTTCTTGATCTCATACTCTATCATTGTGGTACGTCCACCTTGATCAGTGTGCTCATGATCAAAGATTTTTCCTTTGCATGTTCGAGTTTTCATGTTCTTGGTTGACATGATGGTGGTAGTGTGTTGTAGATCCTTGTGGATTAATTTTTGAATCTTGGCATGTTCAAGGATGTTGATTTAGGTCTTCATTATGTTGTGACCGATTTAGGTTGGTGCACATTGAGATTTGTTCATGAATTGGGCCGACAGTTTGTATTCATCTATTATTTATTTTTGGCCGACAGAGTTGTTAATGTAAATTCATGAAGTGGATATATAAGAGCAATTTTTTTATTCATTTAAAGAGAATGTATGTGAAGTGTATGCGAGATATGTGTGAATAAATATTAGATCATTCGAATGCAGAGCAGAGTGTGAAAAATTTTAAGCAAATTATGAAGAAGTATTTATGTGCCTAACTGAAACTGTCATCAGGCTTTTGAAGAAGCTAATTTCTCAGTTCAACCTCATCAGATGGATTTAATTTGATTATCTTATGTAAGGCAGTGAGCCTTCCCTTTGAGCAGTGAGCTCTAGGCAGTGTTCTTGAATGCATGTGCATTCCTTATTCATTTCTTTTATACTTTTAACAGGGTATAAATTGTGGATGAATCTCCACTGTGGTTTTTCCCCTAATAGGGTTTGTACACAAAAATCTTGGTGTTATGTGTGTTTCTGATGTGTTTTTTATTCATGCTTTGATTGTTAATTATCAGATCTGAGATTAAAGGTTAATAAGGTTAAATAAGTTTCAATTTTGTAGCAACTGATTCACCCCCCCTCTCAGTTGTCTATCCTTTTTTTCCAACATAGAAATCTTCCATTTCAAAACACACAAAACAATATTCAGTAGATAATCAACCATCTTTCATTTTTATAGCGATTAATTTATCCCTACAGGAAACAAGTAGAGTATATAAAGAAAACTAACAAAGCCACAACTATCCCTATTTTGTAGTTTGGTGTGCATTCCTTCCTCTCCCTAATCTTCTCTAATTATTAATTTTGAAGAGACCAAGTGTTGTAACTAAACTATGGTTCATTCTATGTGCATGTAATTTTGATCTTGATATAGAAAATTAAAAAAATATTAATCTACTCTTGTCAAAACACAAACAACACTCATATTTAGTATAAGAGTCAACCAATCATAAGGAAAACATAATATGAAGATGAATTTTCTCAAATATTGCGGTTGTAGATGCCCTTTTGAAATCTATGCAAAATGTGGGAGGATAGACAAAGCTCATGAACTATTTGACACAATGCCTCAAATAATTGTAATCTCATGGAATACACTCTAATTAGAAAATTCTCATAACTGCCCTCATAACAATCTATGAATTTTTTTTAGTGTCTATTGTGTTATACCCAATTTGGGACATGGAGTATAACAAAATAGACACTAAAATAAATTGAGAGATTACAATTCTTTGAGACATTTTGTCAAATAGTTCACAAGCTTTTTCTATCCTTCCACATTTTGTATAAATTTTAAAAGGGCATCTACAACCACAACATTTGAAAAAAATAATCTTCATATTATGCTTTGATGGATGTCTATACCTTGTTCCAAATCTCCCATATTAAGGAAACCAATAAGGATTTTGGTGAAGGTTGTGGAATTTTTCTTTGCATCTAACAATTGCATTTGTTTGAAAGTTTCTAAAAGATTTTCAACAAATCCATTATGTATATTATATTCACATTTATTTGGCTTTGCATCTACCAATTGTATTTTCTTGAATTTCCCTACAATATTTTCAATGTAGATCTCTTTTGTGGATATCTTATAGTCCTTGTAGTCCACATCACTTTGTTTTTTGAAGAAACTATTACCATATATTTCTTATTTATGTTCTTATTTTGCATACATGTTTATAAGTTTGATATTACAATTAATAATATTAATTTTGGCAAGACATTAAAAGATTTTGTTGATTTTAAAAATATATGCATCCCAATGTAAAAATGCCAACAATGGAAGCAATGATTGTAACACATAAATTTTTATGTAGTATCCAATTCAAAGGATCATGTTACAATTTAGGGTTATGATTGGGTATTTAATTAGGGTTAGGATTTAGTGTCCGGGTTAGTGTTAGGTTTAGAGTTAGGGTTAGGGTTAGGAAAAGTAATGTTAGGATTAGGGTTAGATTAGGGTTTATGTTTTATGGTTAGGGTTAGATTTAGAGTTTTGGTTATGGTTGGCATTAGATATGAAATTAGGGTTAGGGTTTAGGATTACAATTAGGGATTATAGAATTAGGGTTATATTTAGAATTAAGTTTTAGGGTTATTGTTATGATTAAGGGTTGTTTTTATATTTGGCTTAGATTTGGGGTTAGGATTAGGGCTAGGGTTAGGTTTAGGGATAGGTTTAGGGTTATTAGAGTGAATGCAACTAATTAATAAAATAAAAAATATTTAGGGTTAGGTAATTAGGGTTAGGGTTGGGGTTAGAGTTTTGGTTGTGGTTAGGGTTATAAAGATAGGATAAAGGTGAGGGTTAGGGTCAAGGTTAAGGTTTCAAGAAAAAAGGGTTAGGGCTAGGTTTAAGATTTGGATTATAGTTTAGGGTGTAGCATTTGTATTTAGTTTAGGGTTACAATTAGGGTTAAGGTTAGGGTGTAAGTTAAGGTTAGTGTTAGGTTAGATTAGAATTAGGATCATGGTTTAGGGTTTAGGTTTAGGGTTGTGTTTATGTTTAGGGTTACAATTAAGATCATGGTTTAAGGTTTAGGGTTAGAGTTATGTTTATGTTTAGGGTTGTGATAAAAAGGATTTGGGTTATGGTTAAGATTATGGTTTTGAGAAATAGTGTTAGGGTTAAAGTTATGGCCAGGGTTACATTAATGAGAAAATGATGGTTTACTTTCCAAGTAAGGGTTAGGATTAGGTTTATTGTCAGGGCTAGGGTTAAGGTTAGGGTATGAGTCAATCTTATGATTAGGGTTAGGGTTATAATTAGATTAGGGATATGATGTTAGGTTTCAAGAAAAGGTCTAAATTTAAGATTAAGCCATAGTTGGCTATAATGAACATGAGAAAAAATGGATCTAATTTCCTTTTGTGGGAAAATAAATCAACTACGACTTAAACTTAAATTTAGAGATTACCCTAAGCTTTAACCATAACCATAAACCTAATCCCAAACCTAACCCTAAAGAAAACACATAAGAATTCCAATAAGAGATTTCAATGAACTAGAAGGGACAAGACTTACAACTTTCCAAGAAATATCACATGGCAGATACATATTGATAGATGAAATGAGTTTCTTTGGGGAGAGGTTGCTTGAAAACATAGATTCCAGGCTTCAACAAGCATTCCCCAAAAATAGTAACCAAAGTTTTGGAGGTGAGTTCTGGATTGAAATTGCTAACTTTGATAACTTTACATTACAATATCTTTTATTCAATTCTATTATAGTTCCTTCTATACAAATTCATACTTATCAATTTAACTAAATATTTTATATTTAGGCATATCTACATGATTTTAGTTGGAGACTTGGCACAATTACCTCTAGTAAATGACATGGCTCCATATAAAAGCAAAAGGTGAGAAAAGCTACTATGGGAAGAATTCAAAATGGTCATTACATTAAGTTGTGTTTTTTGACAAGATGGACAAAACGAAGAACAACAAATATTTCGTCAAATTCTAACAAACATTAAGGATGTGAATCCCACAATTGATGATTGGATGTTGCTTGATGGTTATGTTCAGTGTTGGTGACTACTATGAATGAACACGATTGCCGATGGTGGAGATCAATGGTTGCCCACCATCGCATGACACAAAGATGCAAGGTGTTTATTGATTGCGATATCACGAGTGAGCGTCGCGTGTCTTTCCTTGGTGATGCATAATATGGTGGGCCCTTGGTGCTAAGATGGAGATTACATCAGCCTTTTGAAGGCAGCCATTCGATAACTTCTCAAACACAATAAGATGTGATTTTGACCCTATTAGGAGAAGAAAAAAGAACAATGGAAAATATTTAAAAGTTGATTCTCAACATGAGAATGTATTATACTCATGAGGTAATAATAATTAAAAAATAAAAATGAATGTTATTATTGTAAGAAAAAGGATCAGTACATAGTGTGGACTTGCATAACTCGAGCCAATGATGTTCTTGAGGGAGAACTTAAAGAAAAATCAAATGATGTTAGCTCAGACTATATATATTTGTTTGTTTCAATTAACATGTTTTGTTGTGAGGAATGTAAAACTTAACAGAGGGTGTTGGAATATTAAGATTAACATTAATAAATTCACCTTACTAACTTGTTTATTTTTGTTATTAAATAATTAGTTATATTCTTATAAGATAGTAGTTCAAATGGGAAGGTATATTTGAAAGGCTTTGTAAAAGCCATACTGTAATATATTCCCAAATGAACTGTATGATATAACTAAATATTTTGAGTGTGTTTGTGTGCATATATAAGTTCTCTTGACTTTTCCAATAGATTTTGTATGCTCTATTAGCCATGACTTCATGATTAAATTTCCACTTTCGACACTACTTCTTACTAACTTTGCAAATGGTAATTTACTTCTACTTAAAACTTGTGGCAATTTCATTAATCTCTTGCTTCCTCTGGTGTTGAATTGGACTAGTTATGTCATCTAGGATTTGTTCCTCAATTTTTTTAACTTTTTTCAAAAAAATGTTATGATGGTTATACTTGTATTACCATGAATGGACATAAATTTGAGGATTTTGGGTGTTTTCATTCAATTTTTCATGTTTTCCCCTTAGCTCCTACTTTATGTGTGTATTTTATGGAAGCCTTTGGATATCTTTTGGCTAATAGTATTTCATGGAACCTTATTAAAGGTGCTACTTTTCATAACTCTATAGCCCAACTATTCAATGGTCATTTTTCTAATGACTCCTTTCTCACTCTCTTGGAGGACAAATGTGACATTATTTAGGATATTCAATGCCTAGATATTTTCTGGAAAGCTTTAAGGTCAAATATATAGTGGCATAAAACTCAATGTTATAGGAAATCATTCTTATCCAAGCCCAATTGGTTCAATTCCTATGGATAGAAGGGGGTTGATCATAAGGAAGTGTTGAGATTCCTAAGCATCTCTTTTACCTTTTAGGTTTCTCCTTCCTCTTTAAGGAAACATATCATTTCTAGAGCTGAGAAAAATTATCATATTAAATTATGAAGCCCCTTTCTTTGGCAAGGAGATTCCATGTGTGTTCAAAAATTCTTGTTGCACACATTTCCATTACTCATGTTGCTAAGAACCTTGCAAATCCTCATATTTGAAGATTGAAAAAATCCAAAGGTATATTTTATGGACTCCCTTTAACCAAGGAAAATGGTTTCACAAAGTATCCTAGGAGTTTTATTATTTCCCTCATGACTATAATAGGCTTGGATTACTTTATATTCAATTATCTAAATGGCACCATAATAGGCTTTTCTTGCTTTATATTCACTACTCTAAATGGTGCCATAATTTTAAATTTAATTAACATACTCTAAAACCTAACTAAACTAGGTTGTAGCTCATCAAATTCGAGAAGTGAAAGGTCAATAGCAGCACTGAGGAAGAGTTTGGAGGAGTGAAAACAAGGTCAATACTAGCATCGACGAAGAGTTTGGAGCTAAAACAAGGTCAATACCAGCGCCGAGGACGAGGTTGAGGGCACTCAAGGAAAATCGACAACCAAGGGACAATGAGTACTGTAAGTTTGGCACCCCCATTCTCTTTAACCTGCAATTTTCATGCCTAGTTTCCAAAGATCTTCTCGTACATTGGCCCCCCCATTCTCATAAAATGGTATAAGATAAGACAAAAAAAACAAAATAGCTTAGTCTTTCACATTTTTATAGTGATTACTAGAGGCACATAGACCAATTCTTCATAGAAGAATTTGATCATACTTTTCCAATGATGGCATTATGAGAAAACCTTAGGTTAAATGAATAATTCCTAGCTAATTTCTTGAAATCATGTCCAACCATATAAGAGAAGACCGCTGCTATGTGTACTTGGATAACATAGAGAAAGGCTCTTTGGGCTCTTTCATCAATCTATGTATTGTTAAATTTTAACACATAAAAGTGAGAATGAAGAATCTTTCCTAGGATGGTGGCCAATTATGCTTCTCAACACCTAGATTACAAAATCCTTGTCAATATCATTGCCATCACAATTAAACCTATTGCTTGAGATATAGTCATAGAGGTAAAAAAATTGGCTTTCTTGATAGTAGATACATTCTAGACAATTCAATCCTTGCATTGGAGATTGTTGAATGGGCCCAACAAACTACTCATTATTCCCTTACTATTAAGTTAAAAGTTTGACAAGGCATATGATTGCATAAAATGTCCTTTCATTTATAAAAGGCTCAAATGGATTTATTTTCAACCCTAAATTATTATCACACATTCAAAATTACAAAATACCAGTTAATGAAGAACCTTCATTTGAAGGTGATGTCGTCATGACCTTTGAATGAAGAACCTTCATTCAAAAATGATGCCATGTCAAGACTTTCAAATGAAGGTATTTTTTATTTTAAATATTTCATGTCCAAAATGCTTTATAAAAGGAACCTTGGTATGAAGGACCTTCAAATGAAGACCTTAATTCAAAGGTCCTTCATTAGAAGATCTTTCATATGAAGGTTCCTTTAATGCTATCCCATTATATCTCTTAGAGTTGTTAGAGATATTTTTGTTTCAAACTAGAGATTGGACCATCAAACAGTGTTAGCATGACTCTACCAAGATATCCATCAAATTGATAAACCCTGACTTAACAACCACAAATTCATAAGAAAATTTCTCTTGTCAGTCCTAGGGCATCAATTCAATGCCAAGTTTCTTGCTTTAAAAGACCCCTAAATGCAATGAACCTCTATCATACCATGATGCACACCAATCCACCCATTTACAGTTCCAAGACAGTGGTTGGATTGGTGGATGTCATTTCTATTTAGCCCTCAAACCCTCACATAGGCAAAATAGGGCAGTCCCTATAAATCTGGTAAAGACATGCCACTCCAGTCATCAAATTTCTTTACCAATTCCTTAATCTTCCTACTCAAATCATTAGGTAAGGCTTGAAAACCTTGCAGTGATTTTACAAAAACTTGAGTAGGCCTTAATGATTGGGGCCTGTTGTTTGCATTGAATCTAGAGGCCTTATACATAACATCTAGGTCATTGGCCCTAGGGATCCACTTCTCAACTAAAGGAAAAACTAATTCCTGGTCCCTAGTAATGTTTCTTATTGAATCTAAGAATAAAGAATATAAAGAATAAACTGATGGTAACCTACCATCAACTCCCTAATTCAAATGCCTAAAAACTGTGTCTATAACTTCATTTTGCTTGGCAACTGCTCCCTTCTCACTTTATTTTAGAGCTATCTGTAGCTCTCTAATCTTATTAAGCATCTTCTTTTTGGTGGGATCTACAGAGTACTCAACCTCCTCTTCAACTAGCTCTAATGAAGGACTAGGAGCAGGAGTCTGGATGGGGGACCCAAGAGTAGAAACAATTGGAGAAGTTGGAGGTACTTATCTTGATGTAGAAGGTATGGCCAGTGTACCAGGAGCACTAGAAGACTCCACCACATGTCTGTACTTCAACCTATCTACCTTAGTTTGCAGCTCAACATTCCTTTGCTGCATTCTACTATACTCTCCAATAATGGTGTTATACTTCTCCATCAAACTTTTCTTCTCAGCTTCTTCTCTTTCAGCTGTCTTTTGGGCCAATTTGGCCACATTTACAGTCAATTTTGTAGCTTATGTAGTTGAAGTTTCAGAAGCTCTTTTGATTATTAAACCTCCCCTTAGGTTTGGGCTAATATCAGTAAAATAGGGCACAAACCAACCTAAACTTAGGAAGTAATAAAGTTAAGAAAAATATTTAACTCAATTTATAAAAAGGGGCCCAACCTAGATGAAAAAATGAGACATAAGTCATTTTAATACCCACTCCAAAAAGGTAATGACTGAATATATCTCACCCAAGGTTTTACATGGAACATTAGGAATTTTATGAAAGCCAAGGTAAAACCCAACCTTAGGTTCCTCCCAAACAATGTAACAAGCCAAGACAAGGGAAAAACATAAATGGAATTCAAAGAACAAGATTTGGAACTCCATCAAATCCACCATGATGCACACCAATCCACCGAGTTATAGTTCTAAGACAATGGGTGGATTGGTGGATGTCATTTCTATTTAGATCTCAAACCCTTACATAGGCACAATAGGGAAGTCCTTGTATTTGATTGTTTAATCCCACAAAACAGTGATTGAGAACTTCAAAACAAATGAAAATGAAAGGGAACACATATATTTATCTACACGAATGATCTTAGAGAATTTCAAGCTTGTATGGATCCATACAACACAAAAGAACTTCAAAAAAATTGTAAAAACACATAAAATTGCTTCAAGAACGTGGTATCTGATATGAAATTTTGGTATCAACTCCTCCAACAATTGCAATGGGATGGGAATACAATATGATAGAAGTGGGATAAAAAATGCATTGTTTGAAGCATCAAACCAATATGTAAAGATGAAAGAAAGTGCTAACCCCTTAAACTGAAAAAGTTTCTTTTAACTTTAAGTTTGTTAGGTAGACAATTCTTTTAAGCTATCAAATCATACCATCATACATAATCAAAATGTTGTTGTTTCAAATGACTATAAGCACTAACTTTCACTATTTGAAGATGTTGAAACCTTATCATAGAGAATTAGAAAATTGATGAGACCACTCATCCTACCTTAAAACATACCAAGAGTCTCCTAGCAATTAGACATAGGAAGATTTAAGATGAATTAAACCTTTTTTATTGCCAAAGCATAAACTTATGATGACTTTATCAGGCCTAGTACACACTCCCTCTCCATTAACCACTTAGACATATGGAAATTAAATGTAAATTTGCTGTTATTTTTAGTCATGTAGGTGTCCAATAAACCACTTGGTGGTGTTTCCCTTCAAGTTTATTTACTTGAATGAAGAGAAAAATTCCTTTGATTACAATTAGAGAATACATTTGACGCCTTGGTTGTGTAACTGGTGGACCATAGTCACATTTAACACTTGTTACAAAGTTTGGGAGTTAAAACGTTAAGTAGATTTGATTTGTGATGGACACATTTGGGTAGTAGTAACAATAACTTGCAATCTATCAAGACTTGATTACCTTATAACCTGTCAAATTCTAGCGATGAAATGATAGATTAATCATAATGTCACATTTGGATCACATCACCATGAAAGAACTTATCCAACATCCTTATGAGTGTAGGTACCACCAAATAGGTATTTATCAGATTTGTCTTCCTTGAGCGAGGAAAATTCAGGAAGAGAAGAGGAAAGTGAGACATGTAGTAGGTCTAAAAGAGGGAGATCAACTAGAGGTCAAAAGATTAGGAGAAAATTACATAAATGCATGAAATTTTTTCTTGCTGAAGGGGGGTCATGTTCTTATGATGATGAGAGCATAGGCAACATCGAGGTGCCCTGAGGTACAAACATCTACGAAAACAATGGGTACCCAAGGAACTTCCTCCAATAAACATTGATCTTTGCATCAATGAGAGGATATATCACATAGCACCATCATCATTACATGGTTTGGGCCTATATTTCATGGACGACATAAAGGTCTGTTACGAAAAAGTTATTGAGTTGATGGAGTATGTTGGACCCTATTACAGTTACAAAGATTGGATGCAGCTGGCTCGATATACACAAAGTATGCGTAGGTATGCACTATCAACAAATTATATACAACTAAAATATAAGGATCAAAATAAAGGAGTGGCTAGATACATTGATGGGAGGCCAAAGGCATCAAGGAATATTGCAGGGTTTATACATAGTACACGACCTGGGTCAACAAATAAGAAACCCAATTGTATATTTGAGGCACGAGAGGGAAATCGTGTATTCGTATGTGCGATAAAATCAATAACTGCAGGGGAAGAGTTGCTAATTGATTACAATTTGAATCGCTTAGATACAAACAAAATTACTATGAGGGTGGTATGTAATATATACCATTTTACCCAACCTCCAATTCATGACTCCAATATACCATTTCATTATTATGTTTTTTTTCGTAAGTCTATTGGTTTCATTTCGGTAATGCTTTTTATATTTAATTTTTGTCACAGCGAGACATTGATCATACGAGGAAGGCTCTGACCCAGAGCACAGATTGCAATCCATCTTCAAGTGCTTCTATCCGATAGGTTTACCTCATTGTAATTGTACAAATTAGATACGAGCAAAATGTTTTATTATTATGTTTTTTTTAATGAGTTTATTGGGTTAATTTCGATAATATTTTTAATATTCTTGTTGTAGTCGGCTAATCGGGGAAAGGCACCAGCAGTATAGGAGAGCATCCATATGGAGGTGCAGTCACTATTATGTGATGATGACATCGCATTTTCCACAAACCTTGTGGATATGATGAGGAAGGCCCAAAAGAAATGCAATCAAGAAATCCTTCAGTTGGAATTCATAGTGCCTCAAACAGATGAGATAAGAGAAAGGGTTAAAATATTGTCTGAGAGAGCACAAAACTTGGAACTAAGCTGTCATGAGATCTTTAATTATAACATAAGTTCATTCATGGTTTTATATTTTGTATTCTTTTATGTCATGAACTAAAATATGTGTTGTTTTTACAAGATTATTTGCGTCCTCATCATGCTGCTGGCCATGATCAAGGTACTGCAAGTGTTTCTTGGGAAGTAGGGGATGGTACAAGTGTCAATCTAGATCTTCCTATGCATACAACACATCATCGACCCCATCATCTGTGCCTATATTATCGATTGAAATGTCGGCAACACATACCATGTAGGAATTCAGTAGTTCACCCTCTGGTAGCGAACACATGCCACTACATGTGTCAGTGCCTGTGGATGCAAAGGCCACTAGTACTGGTGATGTTTTAGGAACATTTCTTGGATCTTCTCGTATTACTAGTACGGGAACATTTCCGGTCACATTTATGGTGACCGAGGATTTCCTTCCCATAAAGATAGAGAAGGTCCCAGGTACTGTAAAATGTTTTAATTATTATTATATATAATCCAGTTGAAATTTACTTATTGATCACTCTTTATAGACTAATGATCCCATGATAATTTTGCAGGAAATGATGTTTTTTATAAACATCTAAGTGATTATATTGGAGCTCTTCAGGCCCACCATACGTACATGGTGGAATTCCCAAAATCAAGATTTAAAAGATGAGCTCATTAACCGTTTAGTTGTGTTTTTCGGTGATAAAACATTCAACTGAACCAAGGTCCTTAAGAAAGTTGGTACCTATCTAAAGTATGTGAGGGACCAATATAGGTCACATTTAGAGAAAAACAGAAAGTACGAGCATCCCCCCCATGATTTCGGAAAGGGAGTGGAAGGACTTGGTGTCGAATGGAAAGGAGAAGGCTGAAAAGAAGAAAGGAAAGATACAACCAGGCCAAGGAAGGTATGTGATACTATCAATAATTTAATTATATACTGATTACTCTTTATTTTTACATAATCTAACGTATTTCAAATTTTTCATAGGCTACCCAACACATCAAAGGCAACAAAGGCAAGACTAGAAAAACACGGGCAGCACAAACATGGCTCTGGTGGTTATATGAAAATAGACGCATGATTTGTAAGTATCAATAAATGAAATATTGCATCCAAATAATAAATTGCAAACAATTTTGGTTTTATCACACTATAGAAGCAAAATTCATGATCGCATGCAAAAATGCAGGGCTTTGATTTCAACAAAGTGCCCACAGAAGAGGACTTGAAGATTGCCTTCCACTAAGGCTATGGAGCCCTGACTGAACAACTAAGAGTCTCGACTGGGCAAACACAATCTTCCACTGCATCCAACATGTAGGTAAATAAACTGAATAAAGTTTATTTCAAATTGAATACTTGTGCAATCTGTTCAATATTAATTTCCACCATAATAATGTGCCTATTTGTTTTACATAGATAAGCAATGATAATACTGCACATGATATTGGAATGCAACTTGGTGAGGGTGGAGCACAACCTGCCAATGAAGGCCATGGTGTGCATCCCGGCACTAGATGTATTCATGTGCTATACAAAATGCAGTATGGATTAATACAATTAAACATCTTTAATTGCATTTGGTGTATTAATCAATGTAACCTTTCGTGTTTCAACTTTAGAGCATGTAGAGCGTGATCAACATGTTGAGCATGATCAGGCTAGACAAGATCAAGAACATGATGTGGCTCCATCAGGTAAAGAGGACCACTGTAATGTTCTTTTAAACATATTTAATTGCAATTGGTGTATTAATTAATGTAATCTTTCGTGTTTCAAATCCAGATCAGGATTTAGAGGATGTTCAACATGTTGAGCATGAGGCTATAAGACAATATCAGGAACATGATGTGGCCCAATTAGGTAAAGAACACCACTCTGATGTTCTTTTAATTAATGAAATACGTGTAACAATAATAATAAAACATATCAATTTAACATTTCTTTGCTATTGCAACAGACCCCCCCTTGCAGCCGCGTCCACGTTGTGAGTAAACAACTACACATACATTAAGATCATGAGTAGAGCTCATAAGAACTCAAGGAAGGATAGATGATTTTGAAAATGATACTCCACTTCAACTTTTTTTAGCTGAAAAAAAGAAAAAAAAAAGTGATTGTAATCATATTATGACAGCCATATTTTTGATAATATGTAAAAATTGAAAAAATGAAATATGTTAATGAATAAATGTTATATGTTAATGAATGAATTTTATATGTTATTAATGGATGAATGAATGAATGTTATATGTTATTAATGGATGAATGAATGAATGTGAATATGTTAATGACTGAATGCTATATGTTAATGAATGAATGTTAGATGTTAATGAATGAATGTTATATGTTATTAATGGATGAATGAATTATTAATGTTATACGATCAGGTATGGGGAATTGAGAGTGATGTGACGGGGGGGGGAGGGGCCAAATGAGCTTCCACCTTCACGTGGTTGGCCCTATTAAGTAGAGAATATTAAACTATTCTCAAAACAAAGAGAAGCTCAATAAGGTAAGTAATGCACTTTTCAATATAAGAAATGCATCGTTTGAAGCATCAAACCAATATGCAAAGATGAAAGAAAGTGCTAACTTTTCACTATGAACATTGTCTTGTGTGTGGATTTGGTTTCAAATCTTTTTTATTTTTATTTATTTTAGTGGTCTCTAAAATTTGACTTTTGTGCATAATAGGTTAGTGGAAAATTTGACAGCTCTGAAGGGTTTAGAGGCTCGATTGGGATAGATACATGGATATTTGGATATTTTTGTTGATGGGAGGCTTCCACTTAACCATGAAATTTTGTACCATCTGCAGGTATGCTAAAATATCTCTACTTACATTCATTCAACTTACTGTAATATAATATCTGACAAAAATCTCCTTTTCATTATACTTAGATGGATTTTCATGCCCTATTCCAAAGCACATGTTTTAAAACAGGCAAGGAGGATGCTAGCAAGGGTTAAGGAATTTGGATTTACACCTGCCAATTGCATAGTTTACTTCATTCATACAGCATATTGCCAATGTGTTTCACAATTGTTGGAATCATATCCTATAATTACAGAACTAGTAAAATTAAAATATGTAAGTTTCAAATATGGCATTACATATCTTTCTATGAATTTTTGAAAGAAAATATCAAAATGAAGAAGAATTAAAAAATAATCTGCATAATTTCTAAGAGATTAGGGAATTTTTTTGCAGAGTTATCTTGAATATATTTAAGACAAAAGTAACTTATACAGATTGAAGCAGAATATCGGTAGTCTAAAATCACCAGTCAACACATCTTAGTAGTATCTCAATTCAAGAGAACTAGGTCCACTATCCATTAGACAGTAAAATAAATAAAATCAATTCATAAGATTATTCTGTTCTAATAGGGTTGACTGGTTGCTTGTTTCTTTTTGATTGTCAAGAAGTCATCAATATACACTTGGTTTTCCCGCATTCTCTTGCCTCGTGGCTAGAGAGTTTTTGCAGAAGGCATCAAAGTAACCTTCAAGATTGACAATGGAAATGAGTACAAGGTCAATATAACTTAATGCTAATTGGGTATGATTTTATTTGTTGAAGACCAATTTCGATTAATTTTTTGCTCACACTACTTTTATTTACATTTATGTTTTGCTAATATCCATTTTCCTTTACATTCATATTCTTCTATACATATTGTTTTTACAATAATGTTTTCCTTAATTTAATCTAGGGGAGAGGACCCAGTACCTGAGCAAATTTCAATGTCATGCTGTTAGGATTTACTATAAAGCAAATCCAAAGTTTTTCATTGCTGCTCGAGGCCATATTGCAGTGCTTTCTCTAGGAGCTCACATGATCCCCATCAGGTATCTTCTTTTTGTAGTCTCTAAATTTCTTAGAAGAAATCAACAACCAATTTGTCTAAATGTGGCTCCTTGTTTACACATTAATATCTCTTTTGGCAGCAATGGATCATAGTGGATTCATGGCATCTTAAAGAGAAGGCTCTCAAAAAAGGAGATCAAGAGTGGGACCAGGTAAAACCATTCATAATCATGGTCATATTGTTTTATTGATTGTCTAAGAGTTAAGTATCCAAGATAACATTCTGTATTTTTCTATTGAATTTCTAGAGTGAGAATAATTTTGGGTTTGCAATCCTATTTTTTAGTACACTAGCTAAGTATCCAAGACGCATTGTAGGTACTTTTTCTCACCAAATTGCTCATTTTCCACAAATTTAGATTCTAGTGTGTAGTTTAATATTCACTAGTTTGATTTTTTCTTTTTTAGAAAAATTAGAATCTAGTTCGTAGGTTGTGCTTGTTGTCCATGACAGTCCCCTTGATCTCGACTCATCATAGGTTTTATATTTTGCTCCAATTGTTGATCAACATCAAATGTGGCCATCATAATATCATCCATAGCCTCCATATTCTACAATTATTCATTGCTCATTTCTCATACATAGTAACCAAATAATGCAGGCCTAGAGCTTGGACTAGATGTATGCAAAAAATGATAAATCCCTACCTCTGTAAGCCTAATTAAACACAACAACTGACATGTTGTTTGATATTTTAAACAGTCATATGACTGTCCTTTTTCTACCTTGTAAACACTTACTCAATGCATACAATAATTTATTGAAATACAAAGTTGAATGGCCTCTTAACTCTTGACACTAATGTCATTGCATTTGTCCAAACAGGGTTAATCATATTGTGATCTAAATTTTCATAATGAAGTCTTCCAATCTATCCTTTAAATCTGAGCATTGATGACAATCCATCTTATCTTTTACTACCCCTATTAAATGCTCATGGTCTTGGCACATCAACTATCTCTCTTTGATTAACCTATCCTTATGTCCTTTCATTATCCCTATGGATGCACTTTGGAGCCTTCTACTACTTTTATATATCACCCAGAGACACCTCGATAAGTATTTTGATCCATCTGTATCTTCATCGACAAGAGATCATGTATCACTAGGATATTCTAGTTTCCCCGACATGGTAAGTCTCCCCGATGATTATTCTTTCGATCTCAACTATGTTGCTGAGATTCTTGCCGATGTAATCTTATTGGTGTCACATAGCGGGTTGGGTAGACATTCAAAACTTACTCCAATGGTATATGTCTTGCCGATATGCTTCCCTCATGCTTCGTCGATGAGACAAGATGTGTATCTCGTCGATGAAATGTCATCGCTGAGACCAAAATCCAGTCCTTCTTGATATATATTCTCAGGAAATTTTGATCGCTATAATAGTCTTGATCTTTCACCAATATGCATACATTTCAATGAATAGTTTTTTCTTTAAAAAAATTGCATTGTTTCGTCAAAATTGCGATGACTCACAAAAAGCGTCCGACAAATCTACAATGTATCTGACGAACTTTCACCATAATGACTTGCCTATTACGTCACAAGATCGACGAACTTATGTTTTTAATCTGACTATTTGGCAAAGGTATGATGCTCGTGCTCTGGGTGTTGTTCATCACTAGAGCGACGAAACTATTGTCTCGGTTCCAACAAAGTTATGTCACTGTTCCGACGCTTCAGCGAAGGTATGCTGCCCGTGCTCCAAGCACTATTCATCACTAGACCAATGACCCTGTCATCTCAGTTTCGATGAATGTATATCACTGCTCCAACGATTTAGCGAAGGTATGCCGCTCATGCTCCAGGTACTGTTCATCACTAGACCGATGACACTGTCGTCTCGGTTCTGATGAATGTATGTCACTGCTCTAATGCTTCAGTGATGGTATGTCGCCCGTGGTCCAGCCACTGTTCATTGCACGATCGATGAAGTGGGCGTTGCGGTTTCGACGAATGTATGTCACTGCTCCGACGCTTCAATGAAGGTATGCCACCCGTGGTCTGGCCACTGTTCATCGCACGATTGATGAAGTGGGCATCGCGGTTCCAACAAGCTTGTGTCGTGAGGTCAAAATTTTACAGTCCGTCAGGATATAGATGAAAAGTGAGCAACGACACTAATTTCTGTGATTCATCGATCGACCGACAATAGATCGTCGAGATTCCAACGAATGGCCATTGGAAATTGGGGTCAAATCCTATAGTGGTCGATCTATGATTTTCTTCATCAATATATCAAAACTCTTTGTTGCTCCTATAGTCCATTTAAAATCCTTTCTATCCCCTCTCATTGCTTTAGTTAGAGGTGCACAAATACTATTGAAATTCTTAATAATTTTTTTGTAAAAACTTGCTAGACCATGAAATGACCTTACCTCTGTAACACTCCTCAGGGTAGGCCATTCAATGATAGATCTCACCTTCTCTGGATCCATTTTAAGACCCTATGTTGAGACAACAAATCCTAGACACACCAACTCTCTCTTCACAAAAATACATTTCTTCAAATTAATCAACAACTTCTCCTCCCTTAGCTTCTCAAATACTCTTCGGATATGCATCAGGTTCTCCTCCAATGTCTTTCTAAAAATTAGAATATCATCCAAATAAACAATAACAAATTTTCCTAAAAATTCTTTCAATACCTCATTCATAAGCCACATAAATGTTCTTGGTGCACTGGTTAGCCCAAAAGGCATGACTAACCACTCGTACAAGCCCTCCTTGGTTTTGAAGGTTGTCTTCCATTCATCTCCTTATCTATTTCAGATCTAGTGATATCCACTCTTCAAATCTATCTTCGTGAAGTACTTAGATCCACTCAAACAATCCATAATGTCATCTATTCTTGGCAAGGGAAATCTATACTTGATAGTAATCTTGTTGATAGCTCAAGAGTCTGTACACATCCTCTATTCTCCATCCTTCTTTGGTGCTAGTATCGTAGGTACTACACATGGACTCAAACTCTCTCTGATCAATCCCTTCTACAACAATTCTTGAACTTGTTTGTTCAACTCTTCACTCTCTTCTAGAGTCATATGATGAGCTTTCTTATTCGACAAACTGGCTCCATGAATTAGGTCCATCAGATGACTAATCTTTCTTACTAGAGGCAAACCTTCAGGTACGTTATCCAGAACAATATCCTGAAACTCATTCAACATATTTGAAACCTCTACAGGTACCTCATTAGTATCTTTTTTATCAACTCTAGGGATCAATGTAAAACACATATGCTCATGCCTCATACCTTCTAGGAACTTTCTTCCATCAACCAAAAAAATTCTTGCATTACTGCATACCTTTTCTTCTACCTCCCTCAAGGGTTTCAAATTATGATGAACTCCATCCTTGGTCAAATAATAGGTGTTGGCATGTCTATCATGTACTGCTTGCCAGTGAAATTGCCATGGTTTGCCTAACAACATATGAAAAACATCCATAGGAATAATATCACGCAATACCTCATCATGGTAATTTCCAGTCTTGAACTTTACCAGACATTATTCATTTACCAAAGATTTATGGTCCTTCTGCAACCAAGCAATCTGATATGGATTCAGATGACATCTTCTCTCCAATTGCAACTTACTAACCATCTCTTTTGAAACAAGGTTATCAGTACTACCTCCATCAATAATAACATTAAAAAATTTACCTTCAAACTTATATCTAGTGTGAAACAAATTCTTCCTTTGAGTTGGATCTTTCTCCTCATTCAACAAGGATCTTCTGGTAACAAGAACCTCTCCTCTTTCTGCATCCTTAGAATGTGAAGACCCAAAATATTCATCTACATGTGCAACTCGTGCATTAACCTTAGGTTTTCTATTTGTCCTTCCTTGATGTTGAGGACACTCATAGGCTTTGTCCTTCTTCTCCACACTAGAAACAAGTTTTACGAAATCCTCCTCTTCTTGGTCCTCATCCAGATCTTCCTCTTCCTCTTTGGTCTCCATTATTTTGATCATGAGGATGGTAGGTGTTATCTCCTTTCTGGTTTTGGCTACTACTAAATCCTTCACCCTTCTTTTGATATTCATTTCAACCTCCATATGACCATCCACTAGTCTATCTACCATGACCCCCACCTCTTTTCTTACTTTCAAATCTTCTATTCAAATTTTCTTCTACCTTCAAAGGAAACTGATATGCATCTTTAGTGGTAGACATTCTTACCAGACCCAACTCTTCTTGTATACTCGACTTTAACCCATTTATGTAACCATAAAATTTCTCCTTATTGGCCTCAAAATGGCATGTTTTGATCAAGACACGACATAATTCTTCTGTATACTCCTTGATGGATTTTCATGCTTGTTTCAACCCTTACCTCTTCTTCAACAAATCTAGCTCATAATCCATAGGAATGAATTGTCTTTTTAATTTTTCCACCATACGATCCCATCTTGTTATTTTCTCTTTTCCTCTTTGATTTCTTTCTATTTGTACCTCTTTCCACCAAATATTCGCATGACCCTTTAGCTTAGTATTTTCAAATTTGACCCTCTTAGGATCTTCCACCTCCTCATACTCAAAGTACTCCATATCGTTGATCCAATCAATCAACTCTTCTGGGTTAAGATTTCTAGAAAATATAGAAACATCAATATTTGGCCTTTCCTCAATCTTAGAGATGGTGATAAATAATTTGACTTGCTCTGGATCTACTGTATCTTGTTCTTCTTTGAACTGTTCCTCATTTTCGGCTTCATCTTCACTTTCATCTCCTCTTCTTGGCTCAAACCCTCGATTCAGCTCCTCTTGCAGTGCTTGAACTTGTCTCTACAGGGCTTTAAAACCCTCTTTTGGTACAATAACATTCTTTCCACCACCATGATTTCTTTGTATAGGAATTTTGATCACCTTTCTTAGAAACCCACAACCACAAGTCCTAGTGTAAACTACCTCACGTTCGGCGATCTATTTACCCACTCAGGAAAACCCTCTTCGATACCACTTGATGAGGGTGACAATCCCCAAAATCATCATAATTCACAACAATAGATACCAACATACAAAATGTGAGATAGAAAATAACTCAATTTCAATTATTTTCAAAAAATAAAATTACAGATTCAAAACTTACAATGCGATAGCCTCATGGGCTTGATTCATTACAATGAAATCAACTCTGAAAACAAAATACATTATTCAGAGCCACAATCTACACTAATGGAGCCACCTTCTACAACTCCCACTTATCCCTTTTTATTTTACCCAATAACCACCCTAGAATGTTCTAGAAAGTGTAACTTTCCCTTTTGTTTTAGTGTCAAAAGTCTCGCCGTTTGATTTCTTGCCTAGGAAGATATTTTGATGAAATTCTATTTTTAGTGGGACAACTTTGTGGGGCCATAAATTTTGATCTAGGTGTCTGATTTTATATTATAACATATCTTTGGAAATATCTTGAAGATATCTAGAACATCAAACCCATCAAAGATCGATTTTGATCCACTTTTCAAGTTGTTTCAAGGCCTTTAAAGTTTTTATAATTGAATTTGAAGCTGCATTGGAGAAATTTCTCGAGATGGAAACTTTAATATCTCCCAACTATGAAGGGTATTGAGATGATTCTTTCGTGACCAAAAATATTTTTTCAGTTATGCTCCTTGGGGTAAATTTTTAGGTCCATACGAGCTCATTTAGGCTGACTTACTAAAAATAGTAAGTGACCATTTTTTCAGATTTTCTGACTTTTGACTATCTTACACCCCTTAAGTGCCATCATGAGACTCAAAAAAACTAAAGTAAATAAGGAAAAACATTTTTTTGGGTGATGCAAGATTTCCCTACACAATTGGATGCTCTTGCATCAAAAATTTTGAGGTCTAAAAGGGGTGGAGAGTTCACCTCCAATGAGTTTAACATATTTTGTGAGAATCATGGCATAAAGAGGAGATTTTCTACCCCTAAGACTCCTCAGTAGAATGGAGTGGTTGAAAGAAAGAATTAAACTGTTCAAGAAGCTGCCAGAACAATGATGAAAGAGAAAAATATACCCAAAGTCTACTAGAGAGAATCAGTTCATACTGTTGTTTATATACTTAACAGAGTTCAATAAAGAAAAAACAACACAAAGACTCCCTATGAGCTATGGTTAGAAGGATCCCTACTGTTAAGTACTTCAAAGTGTTTTGAAGAAAATTTTATATCAGAAGAGATGAAGAAAACTTAGGAAAGTTTGATACAAGGTCCGATAAAGGTATCTTCCTTGGATATTCTACTATAAGAAAAGCTTACCGGTGCTACAACAAGAGATTGAGAAATATTGTTGAAAGTGCAAGTGTCAAGGTTGATGAAGATTTATAGAATAATTTAGTGGTGATATATGGATATGAATTAGATGAGTCTCCTTGTAGAGAAGAAGAAAAAACTAAAGAAAAAGAAGTACAGATTGAAGAAGAAGAAGCTTCGAAAAGACTCTTAAAACTTCTAAGTATGTGTAGAAGAATCATTCTGAAGAAAAAATCATTGGAGATAAGAGAAAATGTATATTGAGTAGAAGGAAATTTGTTGAAGGACATGTAAATCTATGTTTACTTTCTAAATTTGAACCTAAAATAGTGATTGAGGAATGCAAAGATGAATATTGGATCAAGGCTATGGAAGAAGAGTTGTTGTATATTGAGAAGAATTAGACTTGGGAACTTGTCCCAACACCAACAACATAAATGTGATTGAAACTAAGTGGGTATTTAGAAACAAACTAAATCAAAATGGAAAATTGGTAAGGAACAAGGCAAGGCTTGTGTGTAAGGGATACTCACAAGTTGAAGGAATATATTTTGAAGAGACCTTTGCTCCAGTGGTAAGAATGGAAGCTATTCAAATGTTTTTGGATTTTGCAACACATAAGGATTTCAAAATTTATCAAATGGATGTGAAGTCTACTTTCTTGGATGGAGAATTGGAAGAAGAGGTATACATAGAACAACTAGAAGGATTTCAATTATCAGACAAATCGGATATGGTCTACAAATTGAAGAAGACATTGTATGGATTGAAGCAAGCTCCTAGATATTGGTATGCAAGGTTGGATAGGTACTTCATACAACAAGGATTCAATAAAATTACCGTAGATAGAAATATTTAATTTAATGTTGAAAAAGATCAAATCTTGATTGTGGTTGTATATGTTGATGAAACAATCTTTGGTGGCAATGAAGCTATGTGTAAGAAGTTTGTAGAAGAAATGTAGAAATATTTTGAAATTTCTATGTTTGGGGAGATGAATTTATTCCTTGGATTACAAATAAACCAGATAGATAAAGGTATTTTTATTTCACAATTTCAAAGTATGTCAAGGAAATGTTAAAGAAGTTTTGAATGGAAGATTCTAAACTAGTATGCACTTCTATGGTTATTGGTTGCAAGTTGAGAAAAAATGATGAATCTCTTAAGGCTGATCAAAGCAAGTATAGATCAATCATTTGAGGGATTCTATATCTAACTATTACTAGACTAGATATCATGCATGCAGTTTGTCTTGTGGCTATATTTAAAGAAGATCCTAGAGAGTCACATGTTGCAGCAGTGAAGAGGATATTTATATACTGGAAGGGCACTCCAGATTATGGCATGTGGTATCCAAAGAATACTGATTTTACTCTGAGTGCTTATACATAGGCAATTTGTTTTGTTGTGTGGATGATAGAAAAGTACAAGTGGTAGTACATTTTTTCTTGGTTACATATTGGTGGCATGGCTAAGCATGAAACAGGATTTTATGTCTTCATCTACTACAAAGGTAGAATACATTGCAACAACATCTTGTTGCACACATGTGTTGTGGATGAGGCAAACATTGAAGGATATCAGGGTGGTATATGATGAAACAATTTCTATCTTCTATGATAATACAAGTGCTATCAATATTTCAAATAATCTGGTAATGCATTCACAGACAAAATATGTTTCAATACGATATCACTTCTTGAGAGAGAAAGTTATAGAAAATGAAGTAAATCTTGAGTATGTGCCTACAAAGGATCAGGTTGTTGATATATTTACTAAGGCTCTTCCTAAGAATGCTTTTGAGTATCTCCAAGAGAAGTTGGGGGTTATTTCCCCTCCTTTAAACTAGATGCATAAGGAGATACGTCCGTCCAATAGATTTCAAGATTCATTTTTTTGGTCTATACTGATGTTGGCGGCTACCTCTCAGGGGGAGTAGGTAGTTGCATTGTTGTCTATTGTAGTAAAAAAGAGTGTGTTTTCTCATTATGCAAAGGGTTGTGATTAGTGAAGTATGGTGTGTGCTCATAAGGGGGAGTATACTGATTAGTAAAGGAAAGTTAGTTGTAGAGTAGTTGTGAGAAGGTTGATTGATGTCAAAGGAGAAATGTAAGTGATGCAAATATTTTTTCCTTTGCCATTGATGTCAAAGGGGGAGAGAGAATCATCTGAAAAATGTTTAGTTGACAATTGAGAAAGGGGGAGAGAGAATCATCTGAAAAATGTTTAGTTGAAAATTGAGAAAGGGGGAGAGAACAATATAGCTGGGAATAAAGATCACGTGAAAAAGATAAGTTGCAAGGGGGAGAGTGGGTAATGAGAAAAGAGAAAAGAAAATAGGTATGGAGTAGAGCTATTGTTGTTGATGGTTTATCACATCATGTGTTACCATCAATGACAATGGGGGATATTATTGCAAGTATGAGTAGTTGGTGTTGTCATTGATGTCAACAAGCTTGTGTTGTCATTGGTGTCAACTATATGAGAAGAAGATTGTTGCAAGAGGATGTGCAATTGGTATTGTAATTAATGAGGTTTCTGATGATGCTTTGATTATTTGCATTATGTTGTCATTGTTGGTGTGAATGGGGTTATTTCTTAACTAGTTATTAGTGAGGACCTATTCACATTATTATAAGTTTACTTAGGAGTTAAGTTTCCTAGTTCTTTTTTCTAAAAACTAGTTTTAATGGGGCCATGTCTCGTTATTTAGCTTGTAGTTATCTAGGCATTTAATATTCACTTATGCATTTAAAATTATGTATTAGACATTTAATGTTTGAATCCAAGGTGGTTATCCAACCTCCTCTCACCTTGCCTATATAAACAAGGTGCTTGTTCATTGTAAATAATCTCATGTATCTCATCATATTCTAGAGATTCTAAATCAATTCATCATAGATCATCATTTGATCAAATTGTCTTCTTGCTCATGATGCATCACTTTCTTGTTCATGTGGATGGTATCTTTCTTGGTTGATCCTTTGAAGTTTGCACAACTTCATTTGAGTTATTGTTCATTCATATTTCCAACATGGTATCAAAGCTAAGGCCATGCAAAGTCCATCTCATGTTGGAAAGTTGAGATGAGGAGATTTGTATTGCAGGTTGAAGGGTTTGCATAAAGGGCTAGTTGTTCTCATCCAGGAGGAAACTAATTTTTGAAGCATGTTGGGTCAAATTTGACCCCACCATTGTGATCAGGAGGTCCAAAAACCCTAGGAGCACATATCTAATCATTGAAATTCGACATTACCATCCAGAGCTACCAAAGGTTTTTTCAAGAAGTTGGAGATTCTGTACTATATGGATCGTACGGTCCTGCGAAGAAAAAAATCCTCCCCACCCCTCATCATTAAAAAATTTATTCTACAGGTTCATAATATTATTATAGGTTGATATTTTTTATATCGAGAAAAATATTCCTATAATTGGAAAAAAACAATTTGTAGGGTTTGATTTTTGAAGACAAATTATATATAGGTGGCAATTATATTTATATTTGGTGGATTATTTTTTTTGGAAAAGTAATATTTTCTATCAAGGTTTAAATTTTCAATTGCCAAATGACAATATTGAAAATCGAAGACATTAAAAATCTGTAGATCAAATCTTGTTTTGTTGGCCATTCATTATCTACACACTAAATCTTTTTTTATTTGCAAGAGAATTTATTTGTTGGAGGGCGTAGACACATCTTTGTTGGCCCATTACATCACTTTCCACCGACTTTATTTCCATCATCTCACTTTGAATCTACCACCACCTGTTTGATTTCTCCCACATGTTGTTCATACATTACCGTAAATTATTATTACTGGCTCATGCATCTCCTCCCGTTGGTACTATTCCACTCGTTTTCAATCATCCTTTCTCTCCCATTAGAGGGTTTATAAGCCGAGCACCAAAGAATTTATCCTTGGTCATATCCAACATCGGGGGCTCCACTTAGGGAGTGGCGCCACCAAGAGCTCAGCCCCACCGCCGCCCAGCTGACGGTTCTTTTTTTTCCAGCACTCACTGCCTGGTCATATCAGTGACAAAGGGCTTTTTTTTGCCCCAAGTGCTTTATTTTTGCACCTAGTTAGCCTGCACACCCAAATTAGGCAGATTTCTTCGACGAAGCATAAAATTTTTCCAGCATATCAGATTTTCACACACAAGATATCGACATAAAGCTAGTTTTGTGTACTTCAAAGTGTTGCAGACTATTTTTCCAAAAAAAATTTGTAGGTACAAATTATAGCAAACTGAAGTCATTGCTTCCTTTTGGACTCCCAATCTCGTATATTTTCACCAATTTGTTAGATTTTGGAGATTCGAATGACATTACGAAGGTGATTTAGAGTTCTTTCATCTTGTCCATCCACTTTTTTCAGATTTAGCTCTAGGTAAATTAAATTGATTTTTTGCAATTTGAGGCATTTTCTTGATAACTTGGACATATTGCAATTTGGAGAAAATTTATTTGCATTGGGAGGCTTCATTTTTAATTGTGCGTCATATTTGGGAGTTTATAATTGCTATTGAAGGTTAGTGTCTTTGTAATTGTGAAGATTTATCATAGTTCATTATGAGATTTTTATTTCATCCTTCACTGATTATCTTGGAAAGGGGAAACTATAAAAAATGGAGAGATGGCATCATAAACAATCTCCAATCACTTCAATTATTGCCAAATTTGTATGGTTTTGTTCCCCCTCTACATAAAGGTATCCAAAAAATTTCTTGGAGTTGTAGAAGGTATGATGTCTTAGAGGTTATTGTAATGCATGTTGATGATGATGTTTTAAAAGGTATTGATCATTGTGATTGCCCTCATACTCTTTGGACTAAGATTTGGGAGCTATATGGAGATCCCAATACTCCACCATTCCCTAATGATCATGATTTAGAATGTCACGATCCTCATCATTCTATAGATAGGGTACCCTATGATCATAATAGTATGCAAAAGTTCATAGATTTAGAATGATTTCAATCTTCAAATGAGGATGTCAAGGGTTCTTCAGATGCTTCTTCTCCATCAGAGAAAATTGATGTACCTTCATCTTTAGTGATTCATTGTGTGGAGTTATTGATTGAGGATTCCATCGTTCCTATTCAACATGACCATTCATCTTATGTTGGTGATTCATTGAGAAATTCTAGTGATTCATTACAAAAAGTATCTAATTGTCATCTTGATTGGGATTCCTATCTATGAAACATTGCATCCTTGTTTGTGGAGCCTCACATTTCAGATTTGGAGGACATATTTGAGGGGTTATCTCTCCTCTTTGATGAAAACCATTGGTCGATTTTTGTCAAACCATAACGGTCTTTGGATATTTTTCAACATCAATTTCCTCATAGTCCTAATTTCTCACCTTCTTTGATTAGGCATGTACTTGATTTGATTGGGGAATCTTCATCTTTAGTGGCCAAGGAGAGACATGATAAGATTTCAGAGACATCATCATTATCATACACATTCATGCTTCTTTCTTTCAATTCCTATCTGGAATGGGAAGCATTCCTACATTTTTAATTGGTTTTGTTTCTTCTAAAAGGGAGACAAGTTGTTTGTTAGCATTGGATCATGTTCTCTTTAGGAAATTACCATTTTTGTAGGTGATTACATAGTATGGGGGGCTACATAGTCTCTCTATTTCCCTCTTAGTGGAGGGGGGGGGGCTATTGATTATATTATATTCTTGTGATGGATGTTTCTCTTGGGGGGTATTTATTTTGAGACCTTCATACATAACTTTTATGAATTGTACATGATTTACATTGCATCTATTTTTTGGAGAGGAGTTTTGTCCCATGAGGTTTTCTCCTTTTCTCCATTTGTGAGAGATTAGTTGCATTGATTAGTTGTACATGGGTACCTAACATGGCCTAGTAGTTGGGACCCATATTGCATTTGCATCATTTGCATAATAACTACACTCCCTAAGTTGCACTTATGGGGGGTGTTGATGTGAATGGGGTTATTTACAAACTAGTTATTAGTGAGGACCTATTCACATTATTATAAGTTTACTTAGGAGTTAAGTTTCCTAGTTTTCATTTCTAGAAGCTAGTTTTAAAGGTGCCATGTCTCATTAATTAGATTATAGTTATCTAGGAATTTCACTTATACATTTAAAATTATGCATTAGGCATTTAATGTTTGCATCCAAGGTGGTTATCCAACCTCCTCTCACCTTTCCTATATAAACAAGGTGCTTGTTCATTGTAAATAATCTCATGTATCTCATCATATTTAAGAGACTCTAGATCAATTCATCATAGATCATCATTTGATCAAATTGTCTTCTTTCTCGTGATACATCACTTTCTTGTTCATGTGAATGGTTTCTTTCTTGGTTGATTCTTTGAAGTGTGCGAAACTTCATTCAGGTTATTGTTCATTCATATTTCCAAAATATATTAGTAAGATACTCATGTCAACCTCTAGTGTTGCTTTGATAAGCTTCTATCTATGATATATGGTTGAGGAAATGATGAAGATGATGAGGATGTGTTTTTGGTGCTTGGTTTCTAAGTTCTTTTGAGAAAATTTGATAAAAAGAGGAAACCGTGAGTTGTAGTGTTGTTCTAGGTTGTGTTGCAAGTATGAATGTGTTTGGTGGTGTTGTAATTAATGTTGTCATTGATGTAAAAATAGTTTAGATTAATTGCAGGTGGTACACATATAGTTCAGATATTGTAGAAGTGTTGAGAGTACATGGAGCTATATTTATGGTGTTGCAATTGTGTTGATGTCAAGAGATTTTGAAAAAATTAATAAACAATGAAGACAATGTTGTGTGTGTTCTGAGTGTGCTCTAGTAATGTGCTATGCATTTCTTTTGTTTTGATCCTATGCCTATACAAATCTTTAGTATTGTTTATGAGCTTCAATGGATAATATATCCCGAGTTTTAGCTTCTAAATTGATGGAGAGTGAAAGATGTGTTCATCGGTGTGTGAACCGGTTTGGCATAACTGTTTGTTTGTGGATTGGGAGAGATCTCTCTACTCCACAATCTTTTGGTAGTTTGTCTCAGATCTAGTGGATCTAGAAGAAGGTTAATATTGATGTTCTCTATGTTTTTGCAAATGTGCTTGTGGTTTGGTGCTCTGGAAGGCTTGTTCCAGAGCTACTGTGTGTCTACAACAGTCTGGTTGGACTGTTGAAGAGTGTTTTATGTATAAAGATTATTGCAATTGTTGCGGATGTATCTGAAGGTTTCTAAGAAGTGTTTCAGTTTTTGGTGAAGAATTTTATGTGATCCACATGTCATCATCTTGTTGTGGATGTGTGTACTTCAAAGTTCATTGGTGTTTTCATTAGGTTTGGTTGAATTGGTGTTTACATATTACATGGGGAATAAGCATCAGTTAAGCAAGCGTGTGATTGATCCAAGATATTGTTTGGGTCCTAATTACATACGTAGTTGGTCCACTCTCATTCTTATCCACTACGGGAATGTTGAGTTACTGACCTAATTTGAATTTGTAAAATAAAGGATGTGTATCTGACCTTGCAGAAAGTTTTCAAGATCGAAGATGGTATAAATACAAGTCAAGATAATGTGAATTAGAAGTATTAGACTAAGTTAAGTGTGTGAAACAAGTGCAAAAAGAAAAGTGCATGAAAGTGAATCAAGGTAGTTGTACTTTGATGTGTTAGATTCCTGAAAGCAGTAAGTTGATGGTGTATGCAATCCTTTGATCAATCTGTGGATGTGTGGAACATGTTGTGGTGGATTTTCTATTGTCTTTCTTTGTTTGCAGGTAGTGAGCCTTTGTATCTAGTATTGCATTACTATTATATTGTGAGTTAATCCTCATCTGTGTTCTTCGCTCATTAGGTTTTCCATATAAATATGGTATCTCTGGTGTTTGCTTTTTGTTATTTGTATTTCATGTTTATACTTAATAATAGATTTAAGTTAAAGTGGAATTGATTAAGGTCAGAAGTAAAATTAATTTGGTACAACTGACTCACCCCCCTCTCAGTTATCTTGTTCATTTCAACAATGGGTATTAGAGCTTTGGTTCCTTAGATAGGAACTTAACCACTTGAGGTAGATCAGATGCAACACAAGTTGAAAATCTCGATATTTGATGGAGGTTACTATAGTGACTAGAAAGTGTAGATGAGAGGTTACCTGATCTCTCTTAGTGTCAAGACTTGGAAATCTATTGAGATAAAATATGTTGAACTAGCTAGTGGTCCTTCTTTTGTAGATGAGATTTCTACCTATGAGGAGAATGAAAAAGAAAGGTATTCTATCTTCAACACTTTATCTAAAACTAAAAGAACCAAAGTTATTTATTTGGGCACTACTTATGAAGTATGGGAAAATTTGAAAGATATCTATGAAGGAAATGATAGAGTCAAATTGTCAAGGAAGCTAACAACAACGCACATATTTGAGAACTGGAGAATGGAAGAAAGTGAGGAAATCACAAGCTACTATTAGAGAGTTGAAATTGCAGCAAATGAAATCAAAAACCAAGGTGGTACCATGATAGATGAAGATGTAATAGAGAAGATCTCGATAACCTTACTAGAGAATTATAGTGACAAGGTCTCTGCTATTGAAGAATCATATTATCCAAAGACATTTACTAAAGATCAACAATTTGGCACCTTGACTGCATTTGAGATGAAGAAGTTTGGAAAAGAAAAGGAGAAAGTTGAAACAACCTTCAAAGAAATTAAGATAGAAGATGACTTGGATGGTGATGGTTTAGAAGAGTTGGAAGCAAACTTTACAAGGAAATTGAAGAAAGGTACTAGTAAGTACAAGGGTGTGTTACCTTTTAAATGTCTCAATTGTGGAAATATTGGTCACTATGCTTCAAGATGTCCAAATAGAGCCATACACAAAAAGAATAGAGATAATAAAGACAAAAAGGATAGAAATTTCAAGAAATTGTATTATGTTAGAGAATATGCTGGAATTTTCTGATGATGAGTTTGAATTTGAGGATGATAAAGATGAATGCTTGTTTCTAGCCTTGGAGAATAAATCTGTATACTAACCATGGAAGATGTGCAAGGGAATCTGGTCCAGAGAACAAGACGGATGAGATGGAAGGTACTCTGGTTACTACCTTTCATGCTAGATAGGATGAAAACTATTGGGTAATTGACAATGGATGTTCAAATCATATGACTACAGACAAAATAAGTTCACTAAACTTGAAAATTATGATGGAGGATTAGTTATGCTTGGAGATGATTCTGGTGATAAGATTGTTGGAAAAGGAACAATTAGTCTTAATGGAAAACATAGTACTGATGATGTCTATTATGTTAAGGGCTTAAGGAAAAATATTTTGAGTGTTGGGAAAATGTGTAGTAAAGGATTTAAGCTTGTGTTTTAGGATAACCCTTGTGAGATCATAAAAGGGTCTAGAACCGTGGTAGCTGTAGGAAGAAGAACATATGGAAAAATCTATTAGCTTAAGAGTGGTGATGGTCAGTGCTTTGTTTCTTAAGTTAATGAAATTTGGCTATGGAACCAGAGGATGGGACATGTAAACTTTGATAATCTAATCAGAATCAGTTCGAGAGAATTTGTTAGGGATCTGCCTAGAATCACAAAGCCTACCAATTATTTTTGCAAAATTTGTCAGTTGGGAAAATTAAAAAGATGTAGTTTTAAAGGAAAAGAGCAATCATCTATTGAAATGCTAGAATTGATTCATACAGACCTTTGTGGTCCCACAAGAATAGAAAGCCTTAATGGTGATGGCAGAGCTTCATTTTTTTTCTTTATATTTTTAGCTGGTTCCATGTGGTCTCATAGCTTATGGCCCCTTATTCAAGACAAGGGTTTAGGGTTTTAGCTCTTAAACCTTTTGTTTAAAATTTTTGTTTCGTCTTGTGCCTTAAGGTTTTAATCTCTCGTTGAATGGTTGTATTCAGTTCCTAGTTGTATTAGTCGTGACTTAAGTCATCTTGACCATCACCTTTATTGACCCCTTTACCTTGGCTTGTTGGTTTTCTCATGCTTTAATATGATTTTAAATATTCCCAAGTTTTCCAAATATTTCCTTGATAGGATTATATTTTACTCGTTGCTTGAGGGTCTTAATCCCATCAGCCTAGTGGTGGCCTTGTTTTTCAACTATATTTTGTGCATGTGCAGTTTGTTGTGACTGTCAGATGGAAATGGTTCAATCCATGTCGTTTCATGTTGGCCCCGACATATTAAAATAATGATCCAAATATTGCAACAGGGTGGGCAGATACTCACCACATGTACTATCAAGAGGGTGGGGCCCGGTTCATGTTTGTTCATAGCTTGAAGGAATTTGAGATCAACAACTGAGTATTGGTGTTGAGATGTAGTCTCCACTATTCCCCGTTGACCCCGCCCGATTAAAATAATAATGTGAAAAACACAACAAGGTCAGTGGGAGGTTGACACATGTATATTTATAGTTGATCATGATGAACATAAGGAGGAGCCCACGTGCAGTGAGTGGTGCCAGGTTGGCAAGTTCTCATTGGCCAATTACTTAGTGGGTGATGGGGACTGATTTTCAAATATTATTGAATCAATCTGAGTCATCCATCTCTCTAACTCTAAAACAAATCAGAGGCTGCTATTCAAAGTTGGGAATTCATGTATGATAGTTAGTTCCTTTCACATGAGTGAGTAGTAATGATAGCTTTATTGCCCTGAGCTACCAATTCATATTCAATGCACCCAGGTGAATTATCTTCTTGACCTGTAAAATTGTGAACAACTCTCAAGATTTCAAGTGACTAGGAGGCATCTCCCAAAAGTTGACACAATTGAAATCGAGGTTTTTTGTGAACAAAATTCATAAGTATCTCAAACACCACACTCTGTGTTTCAACCAAACTTGGTCGAATTAGGGTATCAATAAATAATGTGTTTGTAGGTTGAATTAGAGCTGGTACCTCTTAATTGTTTTGAAATTGCTATGAAGTTGGTCTAGTCAATTGTCAAAACCCTTTTAAAATTGCACAATAAGTTATTCCCTGGGTGGTAATGTTGTGGGTTAGGTTTAACCCGTATAGTATTGAAACCCTAGATTTTCTTTAACCTACTATGTTAATATGGCCCCTAAAGCACAAAACCTTGGCTCTAAAGCCACATCTAGGTCCCTTTCACAAGACATTATTGACCAACTAAAACCATCCACTAGTAGGAAAATTGAAGGAAAATCTTTATTCTATGGGGCCTAGGTCTTAGAAGGGTTAGTGGATAAACAAGGCAACATTAAGGATTTCGAGTTTCCCTACACGGGTATGCAATTATTTAGAAATTGGTTTGGGAATAGAAACTTGGGCGCTCCCCTTTGTAATCCATGGAGACTAGACTTGGGAAAGTTGGTGGTGTTGAATGTTTATCTTGATGTAGACTTATTAAAATACATTTCTCCAAGGTATGACCCTATAACAAGAGTGGTCAGGACATTTGATGGTCTTGAGATGGTCAAAATAGCTAGGGAAGAAATTGAAGATGTTTTTGGTCTAGATGAGTGGAGTGAATAGATGATTCCCATTGATATTAATACTTTTAGGGAAGAATATAGGAATACAAAGGGCCTATTTAGAACATCCATGTTACCTTTTCATTTGGAAACCATAGGGACAGGAAAGCATAAGAATAGGTGGTGATTGGAGAGGATGAAAATGATCCTTTCCGTATAAATTTTTTTGCCAATTACTTCAAGAAAATAGTTTATTATTTGTGTCAGGTTCTTGGTATTGATGCACCATCCACTATGCCCACAGACCTTATGTATATGGTGGCACATCTACAACATCCAACCTTTAATGTGGTATATGATTATGCTACTTATGTGGCATAAATAATGCACAAGGGTTTGGTTGCACTAAAAGCAGGAAAGAACTGGGTAAGCTTCAGATGGTTTTCTCTCTTGATGTACTTATTTTTTATAGGGGAGAGTAGAATTTTGGCCAAAATATAACATTGAAGAAGAAGGAAGAGGGATTTTCCTTGCATGTCCAAGGTTGGACCAAGGTACCTAATAAAGATAATCCCAAGTTTGATTATGTGACCTACCATAATTTTTTTGGCTCAAGGTTGAGGAGATACTTGGTCCCTGATCCACCAAGAATTCCCAAGGAAATGCATGATTTCCTGATACCTATGGAAAGAAGACCTGAGTTGAATGTGCCACACAATTGGGGAGACATTATCCCATATTATAAAAAAAATATCTTCAAGGTTTATGGTACTAATGTAAACCCATATGCCTTGCCTAGGGATGCACCACTAAGAATTGGGTTCATTGAAATCATGAGGCACCTAGGGGCTGCACAAATGGTGCACTTACCAGAGGTAGAGAGGAAAGGTTCATTCTTCCCTAAGTGGAAAAATATTGTAGATTTTGTCATGGAAAAGGGAGGATGGAAGGACTTGTCAAAATTCCTTGCACCATATGGACTAAATATAGTACACCTAAGGAGTCATGATCCTCAAGGTTTCATTACTTCTGTGAAAGAACATAAAATAACTGGCGTGTTTGTCCATAACTTCTATTATCCTGAGGATGTTATCAAGATTTTTTTGTGATTTACAAACACAAGAGGAGAGGAAAGAAAAATATTTGGATTTTAATAAATTGATGGAGAAGAAGAAGGTAGATCCTACCTATGACCTCATACCTAATATCGGGGGTGAATTTAATAGAGCAACATATGCGATTGACAATATTGAGAACTTGGTAGGTGTACTCAGGGAAGAATGTTTGATAGAAGACAAAGGGAAGGTAGTAGTTGTTGATGATGATCCAGAAAGAGAGCTGGAGGAAAGGCCTTCTTATCAACATCCACCAAAAGTCAGAGTGTATTCTAGGAGAAAAGAAATAGAGACTAGGCGGAAAACCTTGCATTCCCCTACTATCATAGAAAGACCAAGGGCCACTTCTCCTGAACAATCAATGCCATCACCTAAGGGGAAAGCTCCATCTGATATAATTGATGTGGACTCTCATCCAAGAGGTCTTTCTCCACCAAAGCTACCACCATCCAAAAAGAAAAAGATTGAAGTACAAGGGGTAGTTGATTATCTAGAGATTGATGAAGATGACATTATGGTGACTCCTGAAGATATGCAACAAGAAATGCCATCTCCCCATAGAGAAGTTGAACCAAGAATGGGGGAAAGTAGTCTAAGGCTAGGAAAATATGAGCTCTAAGGTTTGAATAATACAGATGATTTGAGGATGGAAGCATGCAAATAATTCATGAAGGATGACTCCTTCATTGAAACAAGGGCATTTAGAGATTTTTCTTGGAGAGCTAAGGCCTCCTTGTATGCTGAAAAGGTGGCTAAAGAAAGAAGCTTGCATCCTAAACTCCTCGCGGGTGTCATCTAAGAAAATGTGATGAAAGTTATGAAGGAGTAATTCAAGAGTGTGACACTAGAAGAGGGCCAAAAGTTAGTGCAAAAAAGTGGAGTGTTTCTATTACCAGAGTGGGAGATTGCAGATGTTGTTGTTTTTGATACAATAAGAAGGGCCAATAGGCCAATGTTCCAGACTGAAGAGGAAGCAAGAATGACACTCAAGGGATCAACCTTTAGTGAGGAATGGGATGGCCTGACCATTTGGTCATTGTCTTTGGGATCCAAGAAGCTAATTGTTGCAGAGCCAACTGATTTTAGTGGCGAATTGATGGTGAGAAGAGTTGCTAACACTCCAGAATTGGAGGCAGTAGATATGGTAGTAAATGTTACCAAGTTTACCAGAGCAACAATTGAATACCTCACTAAGGATAGAGATTGGTACAGGAGTAAGTATAATGACCTTGTTGATGATTAAAACAAGATTCAACAAAGATTTTCTGAGTTGGAAACTGAGCTCACTTTGGAAGCAACAAGTAGAAACATTAAGAGCTCGGGGATAAACTAGTTCAATTCATGTTGCCTCTACCTCTCTAGTAGGGTACTCTCAACCTCCACATGAACAACCTTTGGATATTTTACCATATAAATTGGGTCAAGAGCCACTTTTAGTTGAGGGACCAACCACTTCAAGTGCTACTCCATCCAATGATCCCACAAAGATCCAACTACTTCAGCAAGTTGAGGTGTACAAAAAATTGCTTGAGAAAATTCCGAACACTATGTTTGAGAATAACTCAAAGATTGTTAATACTATTTTGAAGCATTTAAACAAAATGATTTAGGGTAGATTGAATATTGTTCATGTAAATTACTCATTGATGTTACAAGCAATAAAATTGTTTCAAAGTGATAAGGAGTTAGCTATGCCATTATTGGATAATTGGGTTCCTAGGGCTCAGAAACTAAAATTCATGGCGGTTGGAGCCAAGCAACAACATGGTAAATACCTAAAGGTGATCCATACTTACCAATTTTTTAATGGGATTGTGGAGCAGAAGTTTCAGGGATATGCTACCCCACTGGAAATGAAGATCAAAGAGCAGAAGGAAAAATATGATGAAGCAGATTTTGCATTGTTGCCAAATATTCAAAATAACTATGATGAGCTAAAACCTCTACAATATTGGAAGGACCAAATGGATTCAAATATTAATTCCAAAGCAACACTTATCTATGAAAATATTGATATAAATATACTGAAGGATGTTCTTGAGAAAATTGCTTTCATCATTAGTTTCTTAGAAGATTTTGATAAAGAATCAACTTTAGTCATGGTGAAGTATGCCCCATATAGAGAAAAGATAAATAAGATCATTGATTTCAATTGGCCTTCGGAAGAAGATGTTGAATTATGGAAGAGGACTTTCATTGATGACTTTGGACTATAAGCATTAATATGGAGAATGTATGTACTTGGTCTAGTATAATACAGGTCTGGCCTAAGAAATTGAAAATTTATAAACATATTCTTCTCCTAGTTCAAGGTGAAACCAACAGGTGCTGACTTGAATTGTTGTTGAGTCAGATTGTGAGTCATCTCTTCTTTCTTTTGGGTGCTCACATCATGTAGGGACAATATGTTGCAACTGTCGAGAAGATGCTTCTCTTCAACAAAATGCCTTTTGAAAGGCGATCTTTTCTTCTTCAATGAATGAAAATGATTTTTGTCTCATATGTTTTCCCCCCAAATGAAACTGCAAATGTAACTACAATAAGAATATGTGTATAGTGGTTGAATAAAATTGTGTCATGTGTACACTTTGGTTGGAAGCTTTTTTTGGTTCCATTATTCTATAAAAGGGAATTTAGGGCCAATGTATGGGGTCTTTTGTTGAATTCAAAATTTGAGAATGCTAAGTGGCGATACAGAGAACTTGCATATTGAGTTTATGTCTTAGAGATAGAGTCAAGTAGGTGAATTTTGTCAATTATGGGGTTTCTGAGCATATTTGAATGGAGCATAATAAGTCCTTAAGTCTATTTTCTCTCCAGTTGTAATACCTTGCATGAAGTATTAATGAGAAGTTGATCAAAGGTCATTTTCATTGATTTCTATTGTTATTTACATTGGGATACACTTTAATTGTAGCTCTGGTTCAAAGAATCGCTTAAATTCTTTGGTTAAGGTGTAGGTTCATGTAGGTATTGGGTGGATCTATAAGTAGTAATAGAAATTGGGTATTGATACATGAATTGTAATGCAATTCATAAAGATCTTGGTATGTTCAAGATGAAATTTTCCTTATAGTTCAATTTATTTTTCTTTGACTCTGTGTTCTAGGATATGACACTGATCTATATGTATTAGTCACATCTCTCATGTTTTTCGTGTTTGATCTTAAGACAATAATTTATAAATAAACCTTTCATCAACCTATCTTTGATGTTTTAGATTCTTAGCTTTTAGATATTTGATCTTTGAAAGAATAGATAACTTCTTGAGGGATTTCATATACTCAACAACAAACGAGAATGTATCTGTTGTTATACAATATGTGGCTAAATTGTATGTCAGGTTTGTGAGAAACACATTGTGGGATTACCCTCCTAGGTCCTGCAAAGCCCAAAGTGCAAGAGAGAAGTATTTATGCTTCTTCTCGTTAGTTGGCCAACCATTTCCTTAGCATCCCATGATTGAGCTTGGAAAACTCATAAGTGTTTTATGAAATACGCTTGGTTCTTTAAAAATCACCAACAGGTGACATGTATTTTATGCTTTTGATTGACGATTACTCTAGGATGACATGGGTTACTTTTCTTAGGGATAAATCTCAAGTTCTAGATAGATTCAAAGTGTTCAAAGCAAGAGTGGAGAATGAATTAACCTTGAGAATCAAATGCTTAAGGTCTGATAGAGGTGGAGAATTCACTTCTGGCGAGTTTAATGCATTTTGTGAAGAGCATGGCATAAAGAGACATTAATCTGCTCCTAGAACTCCTCAGTAGAATGGATTTGTGGAAAGGAAGAACTGAACTATTCAAGAGGCTGAAAGTACTATGATGGAAGAGGCAAATGTTCCTGATGTATATTGGAGAGAAGAAATCCACACTGATGTTTACATTCTTAACAAAGTTTATATCAAAGGTAACAACACAAAGACCCCTTATGAACTATGGGCTGGTAAGATTCCTACTATTAAGTACTTTAAGGTGCTTGAAAGAAAATATTACATTAAAAGAGATGATGGGAACCTTTGGAAGTTTGATGCAAGATGTGATGAATATATTTTTCTTGGATATTCAACTAACAACAAAGCATATAGATGCTTCAATTAAAGACCGAGGACAACAGTTGAAAGTGCAAATGTAAAAGTTGATGAAGCTATGCATAGACCAGTTGAAATAAGTGACGTTGAACTAGATGATCCTATCTACGGACAAATACAAGAAGACAAAAAGGAAGAGAAAGAACAAAGTGAAGAAGAGGAGATTTTAGAACCTGCTCCTAAACCTCATAAATATGTACATAAGAATCATCTTGAGGAATAGATAATTGGAGACATAAGTGAAGGTGTAAAGAAACGAAGCAAAGTGGTTGAGGTAAATTTGTGTTTACTTTGTAATATAGAACCTATGCTAGGGTTTGAAGGAAAATATCTAACAAGTTAAATACAGATTTGAACAATAAAATAGAGTAATAAAACACATAGAAGATAACACAGAGAATTTAATGTGGTTCACCCAATCTGGGCTACATCCACAAAACCGCAACCATACAATGATTTTATTATCCAGTGCAAAACCTATTACAATATTGCGAATAATGCCATACTACAACTCTCCATCCTAGTCGCTTATAACAAGCTTTTAGAAGCTTCCAGAAATTAGGGTTTACAAATTTGACTTTTTCTTTTTCGGTGACGAAGCGAAAAAGGTGAAAAAAATTCTTGGGGGCTATCGCCCCCGAACCCCTGCCCGGGGCCCAACTCGGCCCCAAACCCGAGAAAGGATACATGAAGAGTGTGCAATACAAAAAAGTGTACAATATAGCATGATCAGTCACCACATACCAACAATCTCCCACTTGGAGACTGATCCTGGATGACACCGCTGCACTTACAACTCCCACTAGAAATAAGCACATTGGACCTTATTGCTCTGTTATAGTTGAATTTAACCTTGAAGGCCAACCGAAGCTGAAGAGGACCTTAGCTTCTCCCTTGTCACTCTCTTTCTAAACATATCCGCTAGATTTTCATTTGTATGTATCTTTTCCAGCTTTACCTATCCATCCTCCAATACTAACCGAATGAAATGATATCTCAGTTGTATGTGTTTGGTTTTAGAGTGAAAGGAAGAATTCTTTGCAAGATGTATAGAACTCTAGCTATCTATAAACAAGTGATTTTTAGCCTATTTTTTTCCCAACTCTTCCATGAAGACTTGTAGCCATATCATCTCCTTTGCTGCCTCTATTTCAGCCACATACTCTACCTCTGTGGTGGATAAAGCAACCACCTTTTGCAACTGAGAAATCCAACTCACTATTGTCCCACCAACTATAAATACATAACCTATGGTACTCCGCCTGGTATCTATATCCCCTACCAAATTTGAGTCAACATAGCCTTTTAAATCTATATTAGAGCCCCCAAAACATAAACATATATTGGATGTATCTCCCAATTACTTGAGAATCCATTTTATCGCATTCCAATGCTCAACTCCAGGATGACTCATATACCTGCTAACAACTCCTACAACATGTGCAATATCCAGTCTCGTGCATACCATGGCATACATTAAACTGCCTATAGCTGAAGCATATGGTACCTTGGACATTTTTTCTTCCTCCTCTTATGTCTTTGGACACATATCCTTAATCAATTTTACATGAATGGGCAAAGGTGTGCTAACAGCTTTTGCATTCTCCATATGAAATATTTGCAACACCTTTTCAACATAATCAACCTGAGATAAAAAAAAATTCCTATTTTTCCTATCTCTTGTAATCTTCATACCAAGGATTTATTTTGCTGCCCCCAAATCCTTCATAGCAAATGAATTTTATAACTGTTGTTTTAACTCCTTTATGTGATCCATGTTAGACCCCGCTACAAGCATATCATCAACAAATAAACATAAAATAATGTAGCTATCTTCACCTAACATCTTAAAATAAACACAATGGTTAGAATTACACCTATTGTAGCCTTGCTCAGCCATAAAACTATCAAATTTAAGATACCATTGCTGAGGTGCTTGCTTCAAGCCATATAAACTTTTCTTCAATCTACACACTAGTTTCTCCTTATCTTTGACCTCAAATACTTGTGGTTGTTCCATATATATTTCCTCTTCCAAATCATGATGGAGAAAGGCAGTTTTAACATCAAGCTGTTCTAAATGAAAATCTTCAATAGCCACAATACTTAAAACAATATGAATAGAAGTCATTTTAACAACTGGAGAAAATATTTCATCAAAATCAATACCCTGTTTTTGTGCAAATCCCTTTACAACTAATTTGGCTTTAAATCTTTTCTTACCTCCATCCTCCTCTTTCACCTTATAAACCCATTTGTTTGGTAGAGCATTTTTTCTTTTAGGCAACTTGCATAATTACCAAGTCTGATTTTCCAAAAAGGATTCCATTTCTTCTTCCATTCCATGCTCCCATTGAACCTTGGTATCCACCTGCATAGCTTCGTGATAACATTTTGGTTCACCAGCATCAGTTAATAAAATAGAATACAAAGAGGGAGAAAATCTTTCTGGAGGTCTACTTATCCTTGAAGATCGCCTAGCATTCACTGGATTATGTGGTATTTCTTGTTGTTGTTGTTGTTGTGGAGCATGAGGAACCATTGGAACATTGTTGTTTGTAATATCATCCAGCACTGCATAATCCTTTTTTGTCTTCTCATGCTGCTGCAATAGATATTTGTACAACACTTTCTCATTGAATATGACATCGCTGCTTCTCACAATTTTCTTATTTTCAAAATCCCAAAGCCTATAACCAAATTCATCAATGCCATATCCAACAAATATACATTTCTTTGATTTTTCATCAAGATTGGTTCTATTTTCAGAATCTATATGTGCAAATGCTTCACAATCGAAGGTTTTGAGAAAAGAATAACTCACCTTCTTACCTATCCATGCTTCCTTTGGAATACCACAACCCAAAGGATTAGAGGGACCTCTATTAATTAAATAAACAATAGTGTTGCGGCCTCTACCCACATGTTTAAAGGCAACCCAACATACAATTTCATAGTTCGTGCACGCTCCATTATTGTTCTATTCATGTGCTCAACCACTCTATTTTCCTGTGGAGTCCTTGGAACCGTTTTCTTCCTACGAATACCATTAGAGGAACAATAATATTCAAACTCTTTCCGACAATACTCACCACCATTATCAGATCTAAGATATTTTAGCCTTTTACCTGTCTCATTCTCAACCAAGCTTCTCCATTTTTTGAAAGTTGCAAATACATCAGATTTATATCTAAGGAAATAAATCCATACCTTCCTAGTTGCATCATCAATGAATGTAACATAATACTGAGAGCCACCAAGAGAAGATACCTGAGTTGGTCCCCTTACATCCGTATGCACAAGCTCCAATTTCTCATCTTTCTTTTGTTTCCCATCCTTGAGAAAACTAACTCTCTTTTGTTTTCCATAAACACAACTTTCACATAAATCCATATTAACAAATTTTAGACCTGGTAAAACATTCTATGAATGAATTAATTTCATACCTTTTGCACTCATATGCCCAAGTCTATTATGCCATAGTTCTGACTCAGAATCCATAGCAACTATCTAATTTTCTGCCTGTTGAACTGCAACTATTGTTCCTGAACATTGATTTTTATCTACAATAGCTAAAGTAGTAGGAATAGTATGACCTGTACAAAGATATAACGTGCCTACTTTCACACCTTTCTACCACTAAGGCACCTTTTTTAACCTTCCAATTTTTATCAATAAATGTAACAACACAACCTTCATCATCTAGTTGCCCTGCATAAATTAAATTTCTTTTTAACTTTGGAGCATGCCTTACCTCATGTAGTAGCCAATGATTCCCATTCTAAAACTTAATTTTGATTCTTCCCTTTCCAACATTCTGACAGGGTTCATTATCTCCCAAATAAACCAACCCAAAATCCCCTTGGACATAATAAAGAAAATAATTTATATGGGGTGTAGCATGAAATGAAGCCCCTGAATCTAACACCCAAGAATCATCAATATTGTCAAGGAAAAGAATCAAAGAATCCTCATCAGATTTATTACTTGCCACATTTGCCTTTTTATTTCCTTCCTTTTTGTCCCATTCTTTATTTTTTCGAGACCAACAATCTTTCTTTAAATGACTTGGCTTACCACAGTACCAGCAATCCCTCTTGTCTCTAGATTGAGACCTTCTATCCCTTGATTTTCCTCGTGACTTCCCATGACTTCCAAAATTGTTTCCTCTCTCCTTTATTTTTTCCCTACTTTTCTACATTCAAAACACTGCCTGATGTGGATGTTCCACCTGAGCTTTTCCTATGAATTTCCTCACTCAAAATAACACCAGAAACATCATCAAAGTTCAATTTATTTGAACTAGAAACAGAATTGCTAACAGCCATTACCAAGCTATTCTAGCTTTCAGGCAAATAACACAAAATCAAAAGAGCCCTAACTTCTTCATCAAAGTTTACTTTTATAGAAGTTAGTTGACTGGTAACCATATTAAACTCATTTAAATAATCAGTAACTGACCCACCTTCTACCATTTTCATATTAAATAAACGCTTCATAAGAAATACCTTATTCGAAGTGAAAGGCTTTTCATATAACTTCGCTAGGGTTTTCATCAACTCTTGAGTTGTCTTTTCTATTGTAATATTGAACGCCATCGATTGTTCCAGGCATAAACGAATACTACCAAGTGCCTTTCTATCCAAAATATCCTAGTCCTCATCTGACATTATTGTGGGTTGCTTGGTTTTCCCTTCCTATGGCCACCATAAATCCTTCTGATAGAGGTAGTCCTCCATCTGCATCTTCCATAACTGATAGTTCTGCCCATTGAATTTCTCAACCTTCAACTTACCCTCATCTTCCATTGCTCCCACTTAACCATGAGACTCCCACTCAACCATGAGACTCTCCTACAGATGATAATCGAAAAAAACCCACTCTGATACCACTTGTTAGGGTTTGAAGGTAGATATCTAACAAGTTAAATGCAGATTTGAACAATAAAATAGAGTAATAAAACACACATAGAAGACAACACAGAGAATTTAACGTGGTTCACCCAATTTGGGCTACATCCACAAAACCGCAACCATCCAATGATTTTATTATCTAGTGCAAAACCAATTAAATATTGCGAATAATTCCATACTACAAATCTCCATCCCAACTGCTTATAACAAGCTTTTAGAAGCTTCCAGAAATTAGGGTTTACAAAGTCGGCTTTTTCTTTTTTCGGTGACGAAGCGAAAAAAGGTGAATTTTTTTTCTCGGGTGCAAGGATACATGAAGAGTGTATAGTACAACAAAGTGTACAAAATAGCATGATCAGGCACCACATACCAACAACCTAAGACTATGAGTGAGGCATGCAAAGATGAGAGTTGGGTTAGAGAAATGGAAGAGGAATTGCAACAAATAGAGAAGAATTAGACATGGGAATTGGTTCCTAGACCAGTAAAAAAGAATGTAATTGGTTCAAAGTGGGTGTTTAGGAATAATTTGAATGAAGATGGTGAAGTAGTAAGAAATAAAGAAAGACTTGTATGAAAAGTTTATTCATAAGTTGAAGGAATAGATTTTGAAGAGACATTTTCCTTGGTGGTAAGAATGGAGGCCATTTAGATGTTTTTGGCATTTTTTGGTCGTAAATATTTCAAAGTGTACCAGATGGATGTTAAGTCTACATTCCTAAATTGAGAATTGGAAGAAAAGGTATACATGGAACAACTGAAATGATTTCAGTTATCGAACAAACCAAACATGGTCTGCAAGTTGAAAAAGGCACTATATGGACTTAAACAGGCTCCCAGAGCATGGTATGCAAGATTGGATAGATATTTGGCACAACAAGGGTTCAAAAAAGTCTCTACGGACAACAATCTCTATTTCAAAGTTGAAAAATATAGAATATTGATAGTTTTGGTGTATGTTGATGATATTATCTTTTGAGGAAATGAAGTTATGTGCAAGAAATTTGTAGATGCAATGCAAAAAGAGTATGGGATGTCTATGATTGGTGAGTTGAATTTATTCCTTGGACTTCAAGTGAATCAAACTAATAAGGGCATATTCTTTTCCAATCTAAGTATGTTAAAGAATTGTTGAAGAAGTTTGGAATGGATGATTCCAAACCAGTCTGTACCCCTATGGCAACCAGATGCAAATTGAGTAAGAATGATGATTCTCCTAAAGTTGATCAGAGCATGTACGAATCTATGATTGGTGGATTGCCATATCTTATTGCTACTAGACCGAATATCATGCATGTAGTATGTTTGGTTGCCAGATTTAAAGAAGAACCTAAAGAGACACATGTTACAACTATGAAGAGGATTTTCAGATATCTAAACGGGACTTTGAATTATGGTCTATGGTATCCTAAGGATATTGATTTCACCTTGAATGCCTACACTAATGAAGATTGGGCTGGTTGAGTAGATGATTGGAAGACTACATGTGGTGGTGCATTCTTTCTCAGAGGAATATTGGTTTCATGGTTAAGCAAGAAACAAGATTTAATTTCTTTTTCCATTGTATTGCAGCAACATCATGTTGTACACAAGTACTTTAGATGAAGAAAGCATTGAAGGATATAGGTGTGATATGTGATGAGCCTATCCCTATACAAGTGCAATAAAAATTTCAAAGAATCCGGTGATGCATTCCAGGACAAATCATATATCTATCAAATATCATTTCTTAAGGGAGAAGGTATTGGAAAATGAAGTAAGACTTAATCAAATTGCAGTTATATTTACTAAGGCTCTTTCAAAGGATACTTTTGAGTATCTTAGGGAGAAGTTAGGGGTTACTGAACCTCCTTCCTTAAAATAGGTGCACATGGAGGTGTGTCAGTCCAGTGGATCTACAGATTCTCTATTTTTCTGGACTGATGATTGAGGTCTACTCCTCAAGGGGAGTAGAGGGTATCATTGTTGCAGTATGAGATGTGGGTTCACTCATAAGGGGGAGTGATCAAAGCTCTATATGGTAGAATTTTCATGCAAACTTTTCTTTACCATTGATGTCAAAGGGGGAGAGAGATTCATGTGAAAAAGCCTATCTAAATCTAGGGAGAGAGAGTCATGTGAAAAAGCTGCAAGGAGAAGAGAGTGCAAAAATGTTGTGTAGGTTGTCTAATATGAAAAAGAAAGGGAAGAAGAAGCAAGAGAGTGTGTATGCTATCTTTGATGGTTTTCCACATCATGTGTTGCCATCAATGACAAAGGGGGATATTGTTGTAAGTATGAATGCATTTGGTGTTCTTGTCACTAATATTGCCATTGATGTAAACACAATTTAGATTGATTGTAGGTGGTACATGTATAGTTGAGAGTACATGGAGCTATATTTATGGTGTTGCAGTTGTGCTGATGTCAAGATATTTTGAGAAAATTAATAAACAATGAAGACAATGTTGTGTGTGTGTTTTGAGTGCGCTCTGATAATGTGCTCTACATTTCTTCTATGTTGATCCTATGCCTGTGTGGATCTATAGTATTGTTTATGAGCTTCAATGGGTAATATATCCTTATTTTTAGCTTCTAGATTGATGGAGAGTGAAAGATGTGTTCACCAGTGTGTGAACCAATTTTGTAGAACTATTTGTCTATGGATAGAGAGAGATGTCTCTGCTTCATAGTCTTCTTGTGGTTTTTCTCAGATCTTGCAGATCTGGAAGAAGGTTAATATTGATGTTCTTTGTGTTTTGGAAAATGTGCTTGTGCTTTGGTGCTCTTGAAGGCTTGTTCTAGAGCTATTGTGTGTGTCTGCAAGGTTTGGTTGGACTGTTGAAGAGTGTTTTATGTATAAATATTGTTGCAGTTGTTGCAAATGTATCTAAAGGTTTCAAAGAAGTGTTTCAGTGTCTGGTGAAGCATTTTGTGTGATCCACATGTGATCATCTTTTTGTAGATGTGAGTACTTCAAAGTTCATTGGTGTTTTCATTAGGTTTGGCTGACTTGGTGTTTACACGTTACATGGAGAATAAACATAGATTAAGGAAGTATGTGATTCATCCAAGATGTTGTTTGGGTCATGATTAAGTGTGTAATTGGTCCACTCTCATTCTTATCCATTGTGGGATTGTTGAGTTTCCAACCTAATTTCAATTTGTAAAATAAAGGATGTATAGCCAACCTTGGAGAAATTTTTCAAGATCGAAGATGGTATAAATACAATTCAAGATGTTGTGAATTGGAAGTATGAGATGAAGTGAAGTGTGTGAAACAAGTACGAAAAGTAGAGTGTGTGAAAGTGAATGAAGGAAGCAATACTTTGATGTGTTAGATTCCTAAAAGTAGTGAGCTGGCAGTGCCTGCAATCCTTTGATCAAGTTGCAGATGTGTGGAACCTATTGTAGTGGATTTTCTATTGTCTTTCTTTATTTGTAGGTAGTGAGCCTCCTTCTAGACAATGAGTCCTATTTATAGGCAGTGAGCCTTTATATCTGGACAGTGATTCCTTTCTGGGTAGTGAGCTCTCTGGCAATGAGCCTTTGTATCCAGTATTGCATTACTATTATATTGTGAGTTAATCCTCACCATGTTTTTTCCCTCATTGGGTTTTCCACGTAAATCTGGTGTCTCTGGTATTTTCTTTATGTTATCTTTATTAAATGTTTATACTTAATAACATATTAAAATTAAAGTGGAATTGATTAAGGTCATAATTAAAATTAATTTGGTAAAACTGATTCACCCCCCCTCTCAGTTGTCTTGTGTATTTCACAGGTTGCAGAGTAGTTTTCTGCTGTTGCTATGCATTTATTCTAGGTTGAAGGTTTGCCTATGTATTTTAGTGTATAGGAGTGAATTTGCACCCCTAATGCAAACTCCCCTTTCACCCCTTTGCACTTTAGAAAACCAAAAGCGGTGGCTTAATTCCACATAGGTTCGATGTTCCCATCACACGTGGCACCTATTTTGAGTTTCGATGGAGGCGTTTCTATTGGGTATGCCCACGTGGTGCGTAGATGTCTGTGCGATGTGCTTAGATCCCTTGCAGATTCCTACAGCTAGAGTCTACAAAGATGTTACACTTCCTATTGGAATTCAATGTGTAACGCCTCCCTTGAGCTGGTTGACTTGAATATGGCCGTTTCCTTCCATTATTCCTTCATATTCTCCATTCTTTCATCCATTTTCATCTTTTGGTCATCTCTTCATAATTTCTCCACACTTTGAGCATCCATTCACAAGCTTTGTAGCAATACTTAACACTCCATAGCAACAATCTATCACTCCATCACTTCAATAGAGCAAGCGTAGGATGAATCCATTGCAATAGAGGCTTGAGTTCCTCTCATCTTTCTCCTCCACTAGCCTTGAGCACTTTGGATGGAGGTGGTAAGCTCCTCTCATCTTCTCTATTGTTTGGTTGAGTAAGAATGTACTATTTTGTAGTGTCTTTTGTATAATTTTCTTGTATTCTCTTCTTTATCGCATTATTTCTATCGTTGCAAACTTGGATGTCCATGGAGGTGGAAACACCAAAATGGGGTTCTGACTAAGGTAGACCACTAAATAACCCCCCAACATTTTCAATCTTGTTTGTGTGTAGGTGGAGAGATCTTGGAGCAAGTTGGCGAGAATATTATTGTGTGAGATTGTCTTTGTCACCCTTATGGTAATCTAATTTTTTGTCACATTCATCTTTACATTTCATACTTCTTAATATTATTTTGCACCTTTACAAATGCTTAAATAGGTTGTTAGTTCGATTTTTGGAGGTCAAACCTTGTCTCCTTGGTTTTATGGCCATATGAATGTTAACACACCTGAGAGACACCAACACATCGTGCTATAATCCTGGAACTACGCTTCTGTCCTCTGACAGAGAGTTATCCGAGACATAGATTTGAACCTAAAAAATGACTCACCTAGTCTCCTTTCAACTCTTAGGTTTGCAAAGTGATCGAATGACCTCATAGTCATCATCATTCTCAACCTGCCTGTCCTAACACCCTTTCAAACTGAGGTAAGTTAGGGAAGCCATACTACTCTTGGCCTTTCATGACTTGGGGCCTTGCAGTGATTGGTTCCCCTCTCTTACATTTAGATATGTTGATCAAAGGTCTTATATTCAGAATTTGGTGTGCTAGATCGCTATGTAGAAGAAGTTGTGTTCACCAATGTGTGAACTATGTATTTTAGAGGTATTTGGGAGAAATGTTTTTACTTTGTGTTTCTCCAAAGTTTGGTTTTAAGTCTTGTGGATCTAGAGGTGTGTTGATAGTGTTTGTATCTTTCTTTAGTTAAAGTTGTTTAAGGTTTATTGCTTTGAAATTCAATTTCTTGAGTTACAGTGTGTGGCAGAGTTGTTTGAGTGTATTGGGTGTGTACATTCTTCAGGTGAAAGTTGTTGCAAATGAGTTTTTTGGATTTTAGGGTGTTTGTGGAATATTCTAGATTGTGTTTAGGTGACATTTGTTGTCCATGAGTTGTTATTGATCAAAGGAAGTGTGTACTTAAAATTTTAATGGTGTTTACATGGGTAACTATCGACCTTGGGTGTTTACACTACTTGAAAAATTTGTGGAAGCATGGTGTGACATGTTTGAGTGGATTTAGGTCCTAACTAAGGTATTTTGTGGTTTTCCTTCATTACTTTTCACCACAAGAATGTTTTGGTGCTGACCTAATTTGAATTTGGACGGTTGAGGTGCATAGTCAACCTTTGATAATGTTTTCAAGGTTGAAGATGATATAAATATGAGTTGAGTTGTTGAGGGATGCAAAGATAGATATGTGTGATGCGAATGATGGAAATTGTAGAGTGTTAGAGTAAAAATTTGAGAAGTTCAATGCAAGCTTTCATGTGTTAGATTGTTGGATGCAGTGAGTAAAAAGCATGTACAATTCCTTAGTCAATATGCAAAGATGTTGGTGATATTGTGGTGGATTTATCTATGTAACATTATTCTCTATGTTCTTTTCTATTATGGTAGTTAGCCTTTCTTTCTTTGGATAGTGAGCCCTCTAGTAGTGAGCCCTTTGTAATCAATGTTAATATTACTTTATAATGTGAGTTAATCCTCACGTAGTTTTTCCCATCTTGGGTTATCCATGTAAATTTGGTATTCTCTTGTGCATGGTGTTGATTTGATTCAATTTATATTATTTTCTTTTTATGCTAAATCATTGTAATAGATTCAGGGTTAAGTGAATGAATGTGGATATGAATGTTTGCTAGGTATTTGAAGCTTTAAGGTACAACTAATTCACCCCCTCTCAGTTGTCTAGTACATTCAAAAATTATGAAAAATGAAAAAATTCCTATAAAGAGGAACTTTCAACACTAAATAGGTGCAAAACTTTGACCCTTGATTGTGGCATATGACCAGCTGCAAATAGAGGGTTTTAAAAAAAATTTGTCACCCAATAGCAATGGCACCACTAGTGGCTGGCATAGTGGGGGCGATAGGCAGAGGCCACACCACCCAGGGCTTAGCCCCCCTACTAAGGCAAGGTCACAAGCATTAAGCCCCATAAAACCTGTGGTGTAAGGCTTGTCATAAAGTAAACTTTGGTTAGCCCAAATAAATTTATATGTTTGAAAAGTTTATTAATATAAAACCTTGGGAACCAATGTTCATAAATTAAAAAACCTATAAATATTGAGGCCTTTGTACCATCAAAAAACATCAATTGACAAGGTCAATCAGATGGGACATCAGAATATTCCGATGACTTAATGAAGTGTACTGACAATGATAGATAGGTACACTTATGATTTGACTGACCAATCAAACACAAAAAAATTGACCAGTACACAAAAGATTATACACAACTCATGCAAGATATGACACAAAATATGCAAGAATATGCTAATTTATAAAGAATATTCTCTACCCAATGAGACAATAGGATTTGTAAAGGACAATATTAATTTGATGCAGAATATTTTGCCCAAAGATGTTGATCTGTAGATTGAAAATTGTGCAGATGCTTGTACGGGGCCATACGACCATGTACTGATCTATATGACCTAAATGTTTTTGCCTCAACCTCCGATTGAAAGTATCAAAATTTGTTCTCACCAAACCAAATTGAAATATTGCAAGAGTTTTGTGTATTTTGCGGACATCCTTGGCCCCTCTTACATCAGACTACGCCTTATGTGCAGGAAATATCCTCCCTCATTGAGTATGGCTGCATTTAGTGTGGTTTTAGGGGTTTAATATGCCTTCAACCGGCATCAACCCAAAAATTCATGCTGGTGTTAATGGTTCATCGACGCAGTTCATTGGCTCCTCCTCCAAACAAATGTCCTCAAAAATTTGTTCCAAAATTCTTTCACGAGGTAAGCATTCTGATGCCCCTCCTGATGTCATTTTGCCTTTACCTGATTTTGACTCTGCTTTCCAATGGCTTGAACAACACACCCTTGTAGGTTATTTCATTGGGAGGACTCCCCCCGAAAGTGTGCTAAAAGAATGGGTCAACAAGGCTTGGGTCCCTCATGGGGTCTGCCCTGATATGGTCCAAAACTTGATCAATGGTTTTTTTCTGTTCCACTTCGCAGAAGTTAATCATGTCCAGGATATTTTAGGGCATGGGCCCTAGTATGTTAGGTCTTCCTTGTTGGTATTCAGGGCATGGACCCAGGATTTTTCTGTCTCAGATGACGCCAAAATGTGGGTCCTAGTTTGGATTGATTTTCCTGGTCTGCATTTTCCATGTGTGCCCTTCTTGCACCACATTGATTCTTCCTTGGGAAGGGTTGTTTGTATCAAACCAAAAAAGTTTTTCCAAACCTGACCATAGAAGCGGGTTTGTGTGGAAGTTGATTTGTCCAAGGACTTGAAAGAGTTTGTCAACATTCAAATAGGTGCTATTAGGCACACCCTAAAAGTCACATATTTCATTTTTCCCAACACATGCTATCGATGCTAGTCAGCTGACCATAAGATCAAGGAATTTCCTTTGACAGTTCCTCATACACCATCACCGTCATGAGAAGCTGAAAAGCCTCACCAAACAGAGCCTTCTGCTAAGGTTGAATCAAAGTGGACAACGGTTACAAACTGAGGAAACAAGCCAACTGGTTCTGGGTCGGCGCCCAAGGCCCCTGAACCATCTAAAAATGTTTCAAACCCTTCTAAGAAGGGGAAATCCACTCCTTCAAGAACTAGTTATGTTTCAATACAACCTAGGTCAAAGGCAATGCCTCAACCTACAGCTGTTCTATTCGCTCAGCCGACTATTCCTCCCACAACGGGGGCTAAATGGTGGTCTCACAATCCATCTCCACTGCCAGAAGAAGGAGAATATGTGCCAGAAAAGTGGAGGCCTTCACCCCCTATTCAGATTGGCTCAGTTCCATAGGATTTTTTGAAGAATATTTTCTCTTCCCTGATTGAGGAGGAATTGGGTTCCAAAAACATGGAGGAGTTTCATTCATGAATTATCTTTCATAGAATGTTCGAGGTCTAACTGACCTCTCTAGAAAGTATTTTGTTAGGGATACTCTACAGAAATACTCAGGAATTGAAGTTCTTTGTCTCCAAGAAGTTAAAATTTCATGATTTTTACTTGCTTTGGCTAGTCGTTCTATTTGGCCAGCCAGTACTATGTTTTGTACTTTGCATGAAGTTGGGCGTGGTGGAGCTGGCACCCTTTTGTCCCCCCAGCTGCATTCTTGCATTGTGGATCATGGGACTGATCCTTCCCAATGGATCATCTAGGTTCTTCTCAACATTGATATCCATTCCTTCAAGGTTGTCAATGTTTACGCTTCCAATGATGCTGTGGAGCGCTCTTTGCTTTGGTGTTGGCTTGTTGATTCTTTGTCAGTTGCCACCTAGTTTCTCTGTGAGGATTTCAATATGGTTGAGATGGCGTATGACAAGGATGGCACTTTGACCTTCCATTGGGCTGTTGGTGAAAGGGAGGCATGGTTTTACATGTATAATAATTTGGGGCTTTTTGATCCCAAAAATGGTTTCCACCATTCTCATTCCCTTTGGCACACCTGGTGTAATTACAGGGCCAGTTCTAATAGAGTCTTTAAATGCCTTGATCGTGCCATTGTCTTGGCTTAATCTTTCTTTTCTTTTGCTAGCTCTAGCTTGCCTATGAAGTCGTTAGTGGATTTGACTCTATCTGACCACTTCCCAATTCATTTTCGAATTGAATGAACTTCTTGCCAGCCCCGCACGTGTAAGACTCAATTTTTTCTGAACACGTCTCTTCTCTATCACAAGCCCACTCTGGCCCACATTCGTCGAGTGTAGAATTTGGAGTGTAGACCAGCTGGCCAAACATGATGGATTACTTGGTGGAATGATGTCATCATTCGTACTGCTCATTTCTTGCACATTTATGGGGGCCAGCTGGCTATCTTTCACCAGCAATCTTATGAGGCTACCACTGCTGACTTGTGTACGACTATGGAGGCTTTGGTGGCTAGTCCCTTTTCCCCATCACATCAAGTCAGGGTGGAAGAATTAAGGTACAAGAAATAAGTGTTTGATAATTATGCTACCAGAGGAGCACAAATCAATGCTCAATTGCATTGGCTTAAGATTAGTGATCGTGCCTCCAAAGAATTTTTTTTAGCACTTCGTGCCAGGCACTCATCCCCAAGCATCAAAAAAATTAAGGATGGCACTCGGGTGCTCTCAGAGCTTCTCGACATTCTCTAGGCCTTTGTGTGCCATTATGAATAGGTGTTCACTACATAGGATTCCATGCCTGTGCAACAACAATCCCTTTAGGACTTCCTTTTTGTTGTGCCACATAGGCTTTCTTCAGCCCAAATCAATTTTTATGATCAATTGTTAACAATTCATGATCTCAAGGAAGTCATTTCTTCTATGGTTGATGACAAGGCTCCTGGGATTGATGGCTTCCCTTGCGAATTTTACAAATCTCTTTGGGATTGTGTTGGGAGTGATTTGCATCATGTCTATCTTGAAGCTTTTCAAACCAATTCTCGAGGCAATTTAATAAACAAAGGCAATATTAAATTCATACCTAAGCCTAGGGATCTGGAGGATATTTGCAACTGGAGGCCCATCACACTTCTCAATGTCTCCTACAAGATCATTTCCAAAGCTTTGGCTCTGAAAATCTGCCATCTCTTGCCTCAAGTTGTGTGCCCTAAGCAGACTGGTTTCATCAAATCTAGGTTTATTTTGGATAATATCATTACTGTTTGGGAAGGCATGGAGTTGGCCCGATGCTCCAACTAGAAAGTTTTGTTCATTAAAATTGATTTTGCTAAAGCCTATGATCGCATCGAATGACCTTTCATTCTTGCGATGCTGCAAGCCTTGGGGTTTGGACCCATCTTCATTTAGTCTATTCAAATGCTTTTTTTCGATGCTTTGGCTTGCATTACCAATAATGGTTACCAGTCATCTGCCTTTGGTCATTTCTATTCAATTCATCAAGGGTGTCCTCTCGACCCTTCTTTGTATGTGCTTGTAGCTGAAGGATTTGGTTACCTATTAGCCCATGTTGTTTCTCGATAGTGTGTCAAATGGATTCTTCTCCCAAACTCGTAGGAGCAGCTTGTTAATGGCGACTTTGCGGATGACTCCTTTCTCACTCTCTTGGAGGAAGAGGAATCTATCACTACTGCCCTTGATTGTCTTAACACTTTTTGTCCTGCCTCCGGCTCAGCCATCCAATGGCACAAGACCTTATGCTATAGGCAATCTATGTCACCCACCCCTGCATGGTTTCAAACCTATAATTGGAAGTGGATCGGACAGGGAGATATTTTTCGCTTTCTAGGCATTCCCTTTGCCTTCCAGGCTTCCCCTAGAGAGCGTTGGCAAGTCATGCTCTCCCGAGTCGAGAAAAATGTTTCTTCTGGGATTACCAAGCCCCTTTCTTTAGCTGGTAAGTTCCAGGTGTGTTCTAAAGTTTTGGTAGCCACTCATGTTTACTATTCCTCCTGTTGGGATCCCTCCAAAGCCACTTACAATAGGCTCAAAAATTTGTTGCGGGATATCTTATGGGCTTCCTCTGAAAGCCACAAGGGTTTCCATCATGTTGCTTGGGAGTTTTGTTTCCTCCCTAGGGATTATGGAGGGCTTGGGCTACTCTCCACTCAATGAAAAGGGACTGCTCTTTGTGTCAAATAGATTATCCAGGCCCTCACTGAGGATGAAGCCTAGAAGATTCTCCTTAGGCATTGCATCTAATCCAAATTTCCTACTCATAGATCCATATGGAAAGGAATAGGCTTTCAAACCCTCCTGGTTATGAGAGAGCCTATTCAAATTGTTGGAACTTTTATGGCCAAGAGCATTTGGTGGGCCTGGGAGGCTGTCAAGCCTTGGCTCTAATGGGATGGTGCTGGATTTCATGATGGGATTTCACTCAATCATCGAAACCTCTAGTGGTCTCCAATTGTTGCTGAAAATAGCCACCCTCTTGCTAAATCACCTTGGCTCAAAGCCCTTAGATTTCACAAAAAGGGCATTCAGACCCTGCAACATCTCTTTCACCGGCCCACTATGCATATCATGCAGTGGGATGCTTTTAAAGCCTAGCACAAAATTCAGAACTAGGAACACACCACCTTTGATGGGTTGTTGAATTCCATTCCAACTGAGATGCTCCATAAAGTCAGCATTCGTGGGCACAAACCTTGGTGGAAGGATTGGAAATGGTTCCCAAACACTCCTCTTAGTGGTGCAGAAGCACCTATTTTCCTTCAAGCCTCCATGAGGACATATTGTATAAATGTATTAAATTAGGTGTTTTAATCATGTAATAAGGTTGAATGATCCATTTTATATATTTTTTAAGTCATTTGGAGTCATTGATGAAGGTTTGGTGTCATTTGATTGAAAAAATGAAAAAATTGTCAAAAGTTGTCAAATGTTGTCATAACAACTTTTCTTGTTAAATGAAAACTTTTTAAAAGTTTGTTAAAAGTTGTTAAATGGTAGTTGTAGGTTGTTTGGATAATAACTTGATTGTTCAAGTATAAAAATGGGCCTCCAAGTCGAAATGGGGGGTGGAATATAGTTTTGAACAAGGATTTATGAAAGAAGGCATGAATTTTTCTGCAATTTTCAATGTTCTGCCTTGTTCTTTTATATGGTACGGTTTTGTATGAAGTTTTACAGATCTAAAATTTATTTTTATTGATAGAAAGATGAACTATCTTTCATTTGAAATTGGTTTGGTGTTTTTTCATTGAGTTTGGAGAAAACTATGATCATTTTACCATTGGCAACCCTATGGGATTGGTTTCTCTAAAAGTTGCAGGATATTGCAGAGAATGGTACATATTGTAAAGATAAAATAAAGACCTAAGACATTTTGAAAATGTTATATATGTGAATCTAGTTTAATTTTTTTCAATTCTCATCAAATTTCAGTAAGATTTGAATAATTTATGACCATTTTGGTGAGGGCAGGTTTGAACACTGCCTAGGGTTTGTAGTTTTGAAAAAAATGTAATAACTTTATTTTCCACCGTTGGATCTTCATACAAATTGGAAGAGATTTTTGTAATTATGATATATTAAATCTCACTGAAGCGATTGGCTTTATTATTGGTTGTATAGAATTTATTAATGACTGTTCATTGCATTAAATTGTGGGCTACCATGGCTATGTTTCTAATGTGATCTAGAATGCACTTAATAATTCTTTGAGATAAGTAATTTTATGAAATTTGTGAAGTAAATGGAATGTTGAGTTGTGAATCCTCTTTGTTCTGCATCACTTAAGAGCTACAAGCCACAGCTTGGTTATAGGTGGCTTTCACCCCATTTTCCTATGATTAATAGTTTAAACCAGAGGTGGCTGCTTAATTTCTCCGCTCATGTCTGGTGGAGGAGATTTGATGCCATTTGGTCTACAAGTGTTAATCCCAAGCTAGCCCACTTTGCTTGGTGTATTCTTTTCTAAGGTTTTCTTGTGGGATCTCAGCTTATTCACTTAGGGGTCTAGGACCCTCGTTGCCCTTTTTGTGGGCAGCCAGAAAGATTCAAGCATCTTTTTTGGTTTTGTCCCAGAGCTCAACAACTTTGGACCTGGATACATGGTTTTTTTTTGCCATTCCGACCAGAACCCTTTTCTTGGCATATGGTTCTGCTCGGAGATCCACCAAGGATCCCTGTTAAATTCACCCAACTTTGGCACACTTTCAAGGTGGAAATCCTCTTCAACATTTGGAAAGACAAAAATTCTTGCATCTTTGCTCATTCTCAATTAGATGTTAATATTTCTCTCCATGCTAAAGTTGTTATCTGTTCTAATGTTCTTTTACATATTAAAGTGCAAGCTAATAAATTTGCATTGGAGTCAGCTCACCTATAGGTCCTCCTGGACCATTGGGGAAATGCCCCATGTGTTGTGGCTTAGGTCCCTGACTCGCCCTCTTCCTCCCACGGCTGGTCGCCCTATCGGGGCCGATAGTGGAGTGGCTTCGCTTGCCCCCAATCCCAAACCCCTACCCACCGGGACTCTTTCCCTCCTTGGCATGCTCACTTTCCTCCACCACGGGTTGCTCAGGGGTGGCCTTCTGGTGGTACGACTGGGAGCGGCGATGGCGGTTCTGGGTGGCCTTCTGATACTTCACCTACTTCTGGTTTTGGATGGCCTACCAGTGGTAAACGTTTTCCATGGTTGGCACTTCCAATCTCACCCCAGCATGAGGAAGAAGATAAGGATAATGATAAAGATGATGATGGTCGGGGTGCTCCTCTTGATGTCACTCTAGACCCCACTGATGTATGGGGGAAAAAAATGGATGCCAGAGACCCCCCGGGCTCTGCTGGCATTGCTCTGGCCACTTAATGGCCTATTTGTTTTAATTATTTATGCTTTTAGACTTCTGGGCTCAACCCATGTGATCTGATATTTTTTTTTTTTTGGGCGTTGCCCATGTGACTATCAGGGTGTGCCTTCTTACCACCCGCCTTTTTTTGTGAATATGTATTCTTATCTTTAAATTAATATAGATGTCTGCCTATTCATCAAAAAAAAAGTGTCAAAAATTGATGTATTGACAATTGATCTTAGGCTTCTCGAGCCTCCTATATGCAATGGCAAGGCCAAATTTTTTCCAAACTACTCCAAAATATTAGCTACCCTCCAGATATGGCAACTGAAACCCTTCCTTCAAACCCTTGCAGATTTGACAAAATATGTCAGATTTTGATGAAATAAAAGCCAAATCTAACTTTCTCTTATGACTTGGATTCAATGGAAAGGTTCTCAAGACCCCAACTTATACCCAAAAAAAATTTCACACCAAGATTAGTACATTAGATCTAGGAAGAAGTCTACAACACTAAAGCTCAGATACCATGTAGGAGTTTATGGTGAACTCCTCAAAACCCTAGGATCACTTGCAAGACAAAATACCTTTCATAAGAAAGACATGGAAGAAATATCATGTTATGATTAAGGATGAAAGAATGCCAAAATGGAAGCCATTGAATATGACAACCACTGAATGTGACAATGTACATATGATTTCTTGCTTATATAAGCAAGGTGGTGAATAGGATTATACAAGATCATGCAAAGTGTCTTAATCCTATCACATGAGACAACTAAGTCATAAGAACCTGGGACACAAGCATTAAATAAATTCTAACTAGATAAGATAAGTGACACATAATGCTTAACTAGAAATATTCCTTCCTAGGACGTAAGTGGAATTAACAATGTAAATAGGACATAGATAGGACTAGATAGGAGAAATACCTATTTATACCAACACCCCCCTTAAGTACAACTTAGGGAGTAGAATATTATGAAAATGATACAAATATGGGTCCCTACTACGAGGCCATGTTAGGTACCCATGTACAAATACAAATGCAATCTCTCACAAACATAGAAAAGGAGAAAACCTAGTGGGACAAAAATCCTCCCCAAAAGAGATTAATACAATAATGATATTTTTTATCACATGGGTTTGCACCCACATGTAAGGTTGTAAATCTCTGTAGTCCCATGTAACATTGGACTAATTCCAAGTTGTGGGTACCCTATTGGGAAATAGACCTCCAGATTCTAGGTTGGTTCCTTTTTGATAATCAATTAGATGCTTATAAAAAATTGACTTGAGAAAAGAGTTAGAAGGATTTTGCATGTAACTACTGAAAATGGTACTATAAAACTTGATGGTGATGCACCTAATGATGGTAAAACTTGCAGAAAAGATTCACAATTACTCTCATAAAAACTATTTACACAGTTCAAAAATAGCATCACAAAAGTGTTTCTAAAGAAGGCTAAACAATTTGATTCTTCAAAAGGAAAATGAAGTTTCACAATTGAAGTCTCAAGATGAAAAAATGCACTACTTTAGACCTGCGATGGCTTTGCAATCATGAATGAGACAAAACTTAAAGGTTTTAATGATAAAACACAATAATTTCATTAGATCCTTCATAAGGACACTTGCATTATTCTGAAGAGGTAAAATGGATAGCTTTTAATTAAAAAAAAGGAAAATTGCAAAGAAGACAAAAACTATAATGCGTAAACCTTCTTATGTCTTTATTAAAACTGCAAAACTGAGTTACAAATATCTCACTTTGTAAAAATTGCAAGAGGATAAAAGGCAAGAACTGAGGAAAAAATACTAAGCTTTTTTCATATATATAATAGAGGCATGCATCAAGAGGTGGAACTGAATGGGAACTAAAAGTGAAATATATCATCTCATGAGCAAGAATGAGAAGCCTCAAAAAAAGAATCCATAACTGAAGAAAATTGCACACTGAATGTTGCAAACTCCTATCAATGTCATGTATGATCAACAAGCTCACAAAACTGATGCAGAACTGAAGAAAAAATCCACCATTTGCTCCATTTTTCATAGTTGGATCTTTAGTTCATTTTACTTGTATCTTTGCATGATCTCAATTAAAAGGACTGTGTGATTAAATATTAAAGATAATCAAAAGTGATTATTTTAATATTTAATATGTGATAACTCCTCGCTTTGTATTACATGAATAATATTTTAAATATTAATGTTATTTGCCCTTAATATTTAATTACAATGGTGATCTCCCCTAAAATCATGCAAAAGAAAACAAGCCAAATGCTTTTTCCATTTAAGAAAATAAGAAGATAATATTGAGACCTAAATCTCAACCCTACTCTTAAACTCACGGGTTCTTCTAAAAATGATTAGTTTTATTGACTTACCAGTCAATACCACGAAGCTAAGAATTTACAATGATTTTCTTAAAAAGAAAGGTCAAAATATCAATGAAATATAGTAAAAGCTTTGAGAAACCCTAATCATCACTCATTTTTCACTTGGCACTTTGAAAATATGCTCTGCTACGCCACCAATATAGATAAGGTTTGGAGTTTTGGAGCTCATTTTCACTAATTTCATTCGATTCTCCTTTTTTGGAAATTATGGTGAGCCATTCCTCTTTGATTTTATCATCTTTCACTCAAATCTTTGAAAAAATTCTGAGTTTGATGGGTTCTTGGGTGCCACCATGATTACTTCCTTCTCATACATTTGTCTTGCATTTCCTGTGTTTCATTTTGACCTTGGCCACCATGAGCACTAGACTCAGAGATTTTGAAAGGAAGAAACACAAGGAAAACTCGTGGGCTTTGAAGCTTGTAACAGAAAAAAAAAAGAGAGAAGAAGGGGCCACACAAGGTAAGCCATCACCATGATGTTTTCATTCCCTTCTCTATTGAAGAAAACTTGAAAAGAGTTTTACAAGCGTCTCTCTATTGTAGAATGATGGACGTTTTCTTTCTTTTGTGAGAATAAACTAGAAAGATTTTCCAATTTCTCCATGTTGGTTGCAGTCATACTTGCATTGTATTTTCATTATTTTTGGGGCTCGACCCATGTTAGAGGATGATTAAACTTTCCTGTATTATGTGTTTTTTGACCAACCCTCAAGTGGGTATTCTGTATGTCGAAAGAAAACAACTCCAGGCTACGTCCATGTATATATATTGTTTTCCTTTTATACAATTAGCACCATTTGGTGACCTAGGCTGTAGCTTAAATGAAACCCCATGCATTTGTAATTTTTTGCAAAAAACCCTTAAGTGGGTATGCTATATTTTTTTTTGTAAAATATGCTTTTTCTATATTTTGGTTGCAGCTAAGGCATGATACTTTTCCATTTGGGTATACATATGTTGCAGTCTTTTACCTACATAAAATACTCAAAACCCCTTCACTTTGTAGTTGGCATTTTACAGAACATCACAACCTTTTCTATTTCTCCAAACATTCTCAGGTGCTCCTTCACTCGATCTTCATTCCAAAATTGTGGAAATCCATCAACAAAACTGACTTGACCCATGCCATAACCTCTGCCTCAAGCCCATGAAGGGGCTCAAAAAATGCCACTTTGGCAGTTTTGTCTCTAAAAAAAGAACACCTGGCTTCCGAAGGAATTTGCATGCATTCATTGCATCCATATGGGTACCAAACTTGAGAAAGGAAAACCCATGAATTAATACTTCATTCTGAATATCCTCAAATAGAGTGATCTCTTTCAGATCATCTACTCCATAATATTTAAGCTTCTTTCTTTCTGTTGTCCCTTTGAGGTTTTGTTATTATTTGAATCTCATCCATTATGTTGTCTTGTCATGAATTTAATGGATTATTCCTTCTTCAACGATCTACATCTACTTTTGTTTAATGTGTTGTCACTTTGTCTATCTCAAAATGCAATATGAATTCTAAAATGACAACACTCTATAATGAGAATCATGTTATTCTTTTGATTATGATCTTATTGATTGTGAAAGAAACAATGAAGAACTTATTAGTGTAGTGAAACAATGATTATGTCTCTATTGTATCTGCATCCTATCATACTTTATATGCAATTTTGTTTCCTATTAAGCTCCCGTAGACATCATCATTATTTCCTTCAATGTTTCTTGTGTTGTTTTTGTTGTTCTTGAAATGACCCCTTATGGTGATTGAAATGGTTGTTGTTTGCATCACCTTTAGCTTGACAATATGTACTTGTAGCTTTTCTAAATGCCTTGGGTTCCATACACTTGATTCTTTTAATGATGGTACTTGATACCTATATGTAACAATGTTCTCATAGTCATATAGACTACCCTCCTGGTAGCTATGTAGACTACTCTCTTGATGATGATGCTCCATTTTCCATGTCTATTTCTTTAGGTCTCTTACAGACTATGTATGTACCACAAATATTGTAAGAAATAGTTTTGATGACCTGATGCCCTATTCTCCCTTTAGTATAAAGGGGCTCAATACCTCATTGATATGAAAATGTGAATGCAAGGTAGAGTTGAAACAAGATGACAAATGCAATTAATGCTCTCTTAACATGTTTTTAATTGTTCTTCTGAATAATGAGCAATAAGATGCTTTTCTCAATCTATTTTTAACATAATGAATTAAAGACTGCTTCGAATATTTCATGACTCTCATATATTAATGTGAATGAGAGGATGTTCTCCTGATATGTTGGGATCAACCCTTATGGGAGCCCATTTTTCTCCACATATCTTTAAGTCTTCAATTATGAATCAGCAACATGACTTGTCCTTTACCTACACAGGAAACAAACAATGTTAGATCAAAACAATAGTTGCAGAAGCTCTCATGATCCTTCCTCTTTTATGCTCTTTTAACTTGATCGTGTGATGAATTCTTGATAGGATGTGAGTTATATTTATGTTGGTAATGTAGACATGAGGAAAATAGTGATTTTTCATTGCTCTAATAGCACATTTTATCAATTTTGTAGGTGCCTTTGGAACTAGAGTGGGAGCTGTACCAATTGGAGATGAATGCGTGAAGACATGACATAGCTGAAATGATGATTCGTCATTCCAGGAAATGAAAAATCACTCCTTTCCTTATGTTTATATTATCTTCAATTATATAATGTACATCTCCTTTTTTGCATTCACCATATGCTTACAGTATTTCTCAATTACTCCCATGGCTTGTGTGGGACTTCATGTTTTTATAATATGAATAATATAGCATTTCTTATGCAAACGCATAATATTATTTAAAATGTACTTTCATAATAAAACTGAACTTCACTTGTAATCAATCTTTTTTTCAAAATAATGGATACTTAACTGAGAAAATATGTACCTGGTGTACCTTTAAGTGAATTTACAAATTAGCTCTACCTATTTTGAGTTGTAGCAAAAAATGGGTAGCAATATCTATCACAAATCCAATAAATCTCCATCCACACAAAGGATGATAAGAGAGACCATACAACTTTCCATAATGAGATAAGTTGCTACAAAGAAGCACTGGAAGCACACTTGTGGAGTAACATGGGAATCCTTAATCTAGCAAGCAAGGAAATATAATTTTTTTTGTTAGAAACCATATTAGAGTCACTCAAGGACTTAGGTTAGAATCATGATAAGCAATAGCAAACACAATGCTAAGGAACACTAGAAAACTCGCAAACTGGCACAACCTTAGAATCTATGAATCAATAGTTGATTGAGAAATGATCTAGAATTGAAATGAAGTGCAAAGATCAAAATTGCACCTTCCCAAATATCAAAATATCCAAGTAATCACCAGGACACCCTTTGGGGAGAAACTAACATAATGATCAACCTAGTTTAGATACAAAAGAAAGTGCATGGATAGCAATGTAGAGCTCCTCAATACCTTTCCAACTTCGCAAGAATCACAAAAATCGGAGATCATGAAAAAATTTATGAGCTCAAGAGCCATAAAAAAACATCCTACTTCAACCAATAATAAATGTTATGAAATAAATAAAATCCTAAAAAATAACCTATACCATTGTAAAATTCACAATGCCAGCTTATCGAAAATATCTCATTTACAAAAAAATTCCTCTTGGATTGCAAGTTATGGAAAATGAAAAAAAGGGCTATAAAGAGGACCTTTCAACACTAAACAGGTGCAAAAAAATTTGGCCCTCAAGTGCGAAATATGATGGCCTACAAACATAGGGTTTTTTAAAAAATGTCATCACTGAGCGGCAACAATGCTGCTAGTGGCTGATGAAGTGGTGGTGACAGGCGGAGGTCGCATCACCTAGGGCTTAGCCCCCTCACTAAGAAGGGGCCGTGGGCATTAAGCCCCATAGAACCTGTGGTGTAAGGCTTGAAAGTTTATAAACTTTGGTCAGCCCAAATAAATTTAAGACCAAAAGTTTATTATTATAAAACCTTGTGAACCAATCATAATAAATTAAAAAAACCTGCAAATATTGAGGCTTTCGTACCATCGATAGACATGAATTAATAGGTTTGATCTGATGGGACATTAGAATATTCTAATGACTTAATTAAGCATACTGATAGTGATAGGCAAGTACAAGTATGATTTGATTGACCAATCAAATGTAGAGAATTTGACCAATACACAAAAAATTATACGCAACTAATGCAAGATATGACACATAAGACGTAGAATATACTAATTTATAGAGAATATTCTCTACTCGATGGGACAATAGGATTTGCAAAGGATGGTGGCAATTTGATGCAAAATATTTTTCTTGAAGATGTCGATATGTAGACTAACAATTGTGTAGATGACTGTGTGGGGCCGTATAGCCACGTATAGATTTGTATGACCTAAATTTTCTTGTCTCAGCCTCTAACAAAAAGTGTCAAAAAATGATGAATTGACAGTTGATCTTAGGGTTCTTGATCCTCTTAGACACAATAGTGAGGTCAATTTTTTCCCAAACTATTCCAAAATATCAGCTAACCTCTAGATTTGGCAACTAAAACCCTTCCTTCAAACCCTTGTAGATCTAACAAAATATGTCAAATTTTGATGAAATGAAAGCCAAATCCAACTTTCTCTGATGCCCTAGAAATAATGGAAAGGTTCTCAAGATCCCAACTCATACCCAACAAAACTTTCATGCCAAGATTGGTCCCTCATATCTGGGAAGATGTCTACAACACAGAAGCTCTGATACCATCTAGGAGTTTATGGTGAACTCCTCAACACCCCGGGATCACCTACAAGACAAAATAACTTCCACAAGATAGAAATGGAAGAAATATTATGCTATGATTAAGGATGCAAGAATGCCAAAATGGAAGCTACTGAATATGACAATTTGCATATGATTCCTTGCTTATATAGGCAAGGTGGTGAATAGGATTAGACAAGATCATGCCAAGTGTCTTAATCCTATCACATGAGACAACTAAGTCATAACAACCTAGGACACAAGCACTAATTAAATGCTAACTAGATAAGATAAGTGACAACTAATTCTTAACTAGAAAGATTCCTTCTTAGGACCTAAGTGATTTTAACAATGTAAATAGGACCTAGAGAAATAGTAGATAGGAAAAATACCTATTTACACCAACACTGATGACTTGCATTGATATCTCATCTCTCATATCACTTGTTTCTGCATATAAATTTGGTGTTGACTCATTCATGAGTTCTAGTGATTCTTTGCATTGGGTTATTGCTATTTCTATTCCAGATTCTCCACATTGGGATGCATATCTACCAAACATAGCATATTTTTATAGAGTCCCACCTTGCATATTTGGATGACACCATTAAGAACATTCATCTTCTATTTGATGTTATCCTTGATGAAGTTGAATCACCTTCCATCTTTAGATATTTCTCTTTTCTTGCTTAAATTGGCTTCTATCATGACATAGTGTGCATACATTCGTGAGTTATCATCATTTGCAGTAATATCAAATTCACATTAGTCCATACATAACCTTACATTCAAGGTCCTTGTTCCAGAATCTTCTATGGTACTTGATCCATCTTATTAGCATCTATCACATGTAAGCTTTGGCTTCAAGATATTTGGAAATATTTTGAAGGCATCAATGGCATCATTTCATTCTTTGGATCATGTGCATCATTCAAAGACATTCACCTTACTTCCTTCATATTATTATCCATAATGGGAAGTTATTTCTCACACATTTGTGACATTGTTTCTTCCCAAGTGGAGAAATGTTGTTCAACATTCATGGATAATCTTCAACATCCAGTGTTGAACATCTAGCAACACTACATGCATCATCTTGAGGGGAGGTTGCATGGTTTCTCTTCTCATATAAATTTTGGGAGGAAGCATTTCCTCACATGCAGTTCATCACTTCACAATTACTAGGGGGTTACATGACCTTCTCTATTTTCTCTCTTATGGGGGGAGAATTCATTATACTCTATGATAGAAGTAATCCTTGGGGGGTCATCATGAATTCTCCATATATCACTTCTTATTCACTTGTACATTTCATTTCATTGCATCATTTCTCTTTTGGAGAGGGGTTTTTATTTCCCATTGGGTTTTTCTCCTTTACTTCACTTTCTCACACACTTGTCAAGTGAGCTCATAAGTGTTCCATCTTTGAAGGGGTAGTCAAATTTTCACTCCTATCTTCTCACCTCCTCATCATTTCCTATATAATCAAGGCTTGATCATTGTATTATAAACTCTTCATTTTATATTTGATAGATATATTATTATGCTTATTTTTCTCAGTTGTGGAATATTTTTTTATGCTTTTGATCTTGGAATTCTCCAACATGGATTACATGAATGACATGGATTCCTTTGAAGAAATGTAGGGAATTAGATACTCATATTCAAACCTGCATATTTTTTAGATACTTATATGGTGTAAAAAGATATAGGCTTTTGGATCCTAAGACAATGAGCTCTTCATTGAGCATGATGTGCATTTCAAGAATTTCTCTCACATTATTTCTTCCTCCATAGTGGATTTAGATGATAGTGATTCTAAGGATTTTCCTCCAACTTATTGAACTCATAGGGTTCATCATAATAATTCACCTCCCATTTGATGGGTTTTAAATCAAAGTTTGAGTCTCCTCCTATGTCACCTTTTACTACACTTCAGTGGGCTCATTAGACATTTGATTTTTTGGGAACTCTTTGTGGGGATACTTCAAGAGCTAGGAGGACTTGATAATAGCACAAAGATATTTTCATTCTTAAAATTTCACAATTTCATACCTAAATTCATTTTATGAAGAATCAAGCATCCTTGAATGGGATTTAACCATGTAGGAGTACAAATCCTTGATTTAGAACAACAAATGTGATCTTGTTCTACTTTCTAAGGGAATAAAATTGGTTTGGTGTAATTGAATCTATCAAACCAAATTTTCACGATATATTATTTTATAAGTTTAAAGAATACTTTTGGCTAAAGGTTTCTCGTAGGTTGCTAGTAGTGACTACTCTAAGACCTTTTCTCTCCTCACCAAGATGAATTCTATTTTCTTAACCATTTATATTGGTATAGATAATTGTTGGGTTGTACATCAAATGCATTTATTTATGAGGATATACAAGATGATATTTATATGAAACATCCATAAGATCTTGTTTAGGATTCTTCACTAGTTTGTAAACTAGGGAAATCTCTCAAAGGACTTCAGAAAGCCCCATTGGCCTAGTATGCCAAGATGGAATAATTTATACTCTCAGTTAGGCTCTCCAAATGAAATTTAGATTTGAATTTATACATCTTGAGATAGGAGGAATCTATTCTTTTCTTGGTTATCTATTTTGATGATTTGAATGTCACATAGAGCACCTCATCCATGATTACAAAAGTCATGAATTATTTACATATTAGGTTTCTTATGACTAATTTGGATCTCTTGCACTACTTTTTTAGGATTGAGATCAAATATACCTCTTATAATATTTATCTTTCCCAACCAAATTATGCTATTTATCCTCTCACTCTTTTTTTGTGTGTCTATTTGTAATCTTGCACTAACTCCATTTCTATCTAGAGTCAAGATTGAGGTAAAGTGTTCCACACCATTATCTTATGCCAATTTTTTTTATCAAATAATTGATATATTCATGTACATGGATTATATACACCACCAAATTTCATTTGTAGCTGGCATGGTTTCATGCTTCATGAGTAAGCCACATGAACTTCATGTTCAAAGGTGACTAAATATATTTTGCACTACATATATGACAATAATAGTTATGTGATTCATTATGCAATATGCATAGGTTTAGATCTAATTAGAAACACACAATTTTATTGGGTCGGTGATCTTAATGATTTCAAGTCCACATTTGGATACAAATTTCACCTTGGTTTTGGTCCCATTTACTGACAAAGAAAGAAGAAACATGGAATTACTCTTTCTTTGACTGAGGTTGAATATTTAGGGGTTTTTAATGTTACCACTAATGATATTTGGCTTTGGAATATCCTCGCTAAAATTGGAATCAATTTTAGAATCCATTAGTCATTTATTGCAACAACCAAAGTTATATTTATATCTCAATGAACATGATCCATTATTAGTAGACCAAGCAAATTGACATCCACATGTATTTTATCAAGGAGATAATTCAAGAATAAGTAACTGATTTACACTATTATTTGATTGAAGAGAAATTTTTAGATATCTTCACCAAACCCTTCATTAATATTAATTACATCTATATTTGAGATTTTTTAGATGTGTGATATATATCTCCACAGGGTAAGTTAGCCCTTCTTTCCTTTTCCTCTTATAGGCGACTTTTTCTCATTTTTTTTCTCCCTTTCTTCTATTTTGAGGGGATATTTGTACATGGGTACCTAATCAAGCCTTCTTTTATAACCATCATTTATTTTTTCTCTTTTATTCCCATAAATTATACTTAAGTGTGAGTACTAGTGTGAACATGGTATATTATCTATAACTAGTTCATTTCCTATCTAGTTATCCACTTATGTCCTTTTCACACTAGGTTAAGTTTACTTAGGAAATTTTAGAGTAAAATGATATTTTCCTAATTAGTTATTTAATTAATTATGTCCCTATGTCATGTATTTTTTTTCTCAAGTTACAAGGTTAGGACACATGTAATGATCTAACTTAATCCTCACCTAAGGTTTCATCTAGGGTGTATTTATCATTTATTAAGGGTAATTCATAACTTATATTATTTAACAATGCATATTCATTATTATTCATGATTTATTTTGGATCGATAGAGCTCATGTTTTTATATCAATTCATTTACATTTTTCTCTCTTTCTATGATAGGTGTTTGATTGTAGGTGAATTTTGAAAGTGTCTGACCCTTTCTAGTGTTGGTGGAAGTAGTCTTAGAGGGTGGAATAGAGTGCTATTGTATGGTCTAATCTAATACCTCTAGTCTCTTCAAAAACTTGGTAATTTTGTGCCTCCTTACCAAGAAAACTAAAAGGACCCACTAGGCTACCCACTAGGCTTAGAGGATCTATCATTGTTTAGTTAAGTAGTGTTGGTGGGGTCATTGATACAAATTGGTGTGCTATTTGCATCTCTGGTTGTATAATTGTTAATTTTTTTAGCCATCTAATCATTATTTGAGTAGTTTCACTGGTGTCACTTATGTATATTATGTCTTCTTAATCCTAACCATCATCTTGATTTTAGAGGAGGCTCTTCAAATTTAGAACTTTAGATTTTTTTTTTATATTTGTAAATTCTTTGCTTTAGTGGTGGATTCATGCTCATCTTCATGTTCTAGTATTTTTGGGACATTTATTTTAGAATATTCTTAGTCCTTAATATGTTTTCTCTCCTCTTCAAGGGGGATATCTATTGTATCTATGATGGAATTTGTCATTGGGGAGTCATTTTGAGTCCCGCTTCCTTCACTTTTTCACATCTTTCTCTCTTTTAGAGAGGATTTTTTCCAATGATGTTTACTCCTTGTCGATGGTCAAGATAAAACAACAATGTTAAACAAAATATTTCTACTCTATTTCTCTTGAAAAAGATAAATGATCTAAAACCACCCATCTTCCAAGGTCTTTGTAGCTGGTTCTCAATTGTGTTGTTATCAATCAATGGCCTATGCAACTATAATGTTCAAGGGGCCTTTGCTAGTGAGTGAATACAAATTGGATAGTGCAAAATAATTTAACAAGGGGTTTTCAATAAAATAGAAAAACATCGACCATGGATTAGATAAAAAAAATGTGAACACAAATTCCTTTAAGTTTAGACATGTAATTCTTATAATGAGTACTTTTCCAACTAAATAAAACTGTAGAACGACACAATTTATTAAACAATTCATACCATCACATCCATTCAAAGTGCAGATTTAAAGAAAGGAACCATTCATCATCACTTTTTTCTTACTTTTCAATAATAAAACACAATAAGTTCATTACTAAAATTAATAGATCGGTAAACATTAAGAAGCATCATCCAAAGATAACACAATAGATGGTTTTAAACTCATAATCATCTATTGATTTTCATCAACTAGGACACATTTATGCATAGAAAAATTCATTGGAATACGGAAAACCATCGTTTATCAACATTATCATTAAACTAACTAGCTTCTAAAAATAATCTACTTGCATTACAACTGTAAAATAATTCAAGTGTCTTGCATAAAGTTATAAAATGAAAGTTGTATCGAGTTTCTAGGTACCCAATCTGACTTCAATCAGGTGACCTTTACAATGAGGAGAAAATTATTAGTTATAGAAAGAATTCACATCAATTTCTCCTATCAAAATTTAGATCCACAAATTTGAGGCTCAGATTGATAATCATAGGGGCACCTCCAGTTGAGTTTGAGTCTTCTTTTTCTAAAATTCCTGCACCTGGGAAGTACGCCATATATCTATCTAGTTAAAATTTGACTAGGAGTGACTGCTTTGTTCATTGTTGATCACCATGCCCAGTCCTTGGTTTATCAAAATTTACCTAGAGCTATCCATTTGTTCAAAAATAGATCTGAAGATGTTACTATCTCTGGGGTGCTTGGTAATAGTTAATATTCTTGATATCACCTCTTTTCAAAAAATGGAATATTATTTTTCCTTCTAGCTACTCTTAATTGTTTTAGATGCCTTACTCTTGAGATAACCATCCATATTATCAAAAAAAAGTTGTATGGTTTCCTCTTTGGGTGCATCTACCCATTCCACCCTAAAAATTACTCGTTCATACTCCTTGGTGGTGGCCATGTATATATCTTGTAGCTGGGCAACATTTTGAATAATGTCCCATACATAGAACCTGATGTCCATAAGCTTGTCCAGGAGAATCCCTTCATCATTATCTCCAGTCTTTATCATTTTCTCCAATCTATTACCCCATTGGTATTTCATTTCGTGTAGAGAAATCAAACTCACACTTCGTGAAGCCTCTTTACCAATTAATTGAGCAACAATCCCTTTCACGATCTTTCTTTCCTCAAACAAATCTTGTTGGGCCTACTACAATATTCTTCTATGTTCCATGAGGAATTATATTTTAAAGATTAGATTATTCATACACTTATCAAGGTATCCAAAATATTGGACTTCTAGAATAGCATACTCAATTACAGCTACCTTAGAAATCCTTTTCAATATTTTGAATTTCTTCATATGCTTAGCATATTTATCCTCTTCTTTTCCAAGTAACTTGATATATTTTCCCAAGGACTTGATTAGGTCACCTACCTCCTTATAACTTTTTGAAAAAAAAATGAAAAGCTCCTTTGTATCCTTCCTAATAAGGTCAACCCATTTCTCCAACATTTGGGATCTTCTCCTTATTTCAATCAACTCATCTACCATTTGACGACTCATTAAAATAGGAATTTCTGATGGTGTTGTCTGTTTAGGAGTGGATGCAATCACTTCCTCCATAAAACCTTTCATTTTCCTTACATGAGCTTTTATCTCATCCTTGATCTTCTCATATTTGATGATTTGTGACTTGGTAGTGGTAGCCACAATATAAATTAGATTTATCTATTGATTTTTGGTCTATTTTCCAATATTGACAATGTTTACTTGATAATCTGTGGCTTGTAATTCCCTGCCATCTTTATCAACTATAGGTGTATCAATTTATGCTATCAACTTTCCATCATCAATTAACTTTGTAGAATGAACAACATGAGGTTTCTTCATTGGCTTCACTTTATCTCTCTCCTTTACCATTTCATCCCTTGTTATGGGTTGGGCCTGAACCTGTTGCCTCTTCTCCAAATTCAATTTTAACCAAGTAGGAGAAACTAGCTGGTTTACTACCTATTGAATACTAGGAGGTGTTGAGGGAGGATGTGTTCATTGTTTTCTTAGAAGAGATTCTATCTTGCTCTTCTTGTTCTTTCTTCAATCTTTTATGTTCCATTTTCTCGTTATGAGCTCTTATCTCTTCTATCTTTTTCATTTCTTCTTCTTTTTGTGCAACTTCCTCTTCATCTCCTAACCTCTATTTTTCTAGCTCCTTTGCATGAATTTATTCCTCTACTATTTTATCTTTCTCAACTTTCTCTTTTTGTTCCAACTCTCATGCAATGGCTTCTTCTTCGGCCTTCTTTTGCACCTCAACAACTTCATTCTCCCAAGATAGCTCTTCATATTTCCTTCTATGTTCTTCTTCCTCACTAGCTAACTCCTCATCAACTAATCTCTGAGCACTTTCCATTATTTATTTTTTCTCATCATCTGTTAAAACATCATTCATTGCAGCTTCACCCCAAAGGCTTCCTTACTCAAATCCAGTATGTTCTTCTCTAGCCTCCTCTTCGGCCCTCTCGAGATACTCTTCCCATTCTGCTTTTTCTTCCTGAAGTGGATTTTCTAAGGAGTTTGAGAGGATAGGTGAATCTATTACATCAATGATAGGAGGCCTCTCTTCTTCACCAGTTGTTGCTTCTAAAGTTGACAGTGCAGTCGGACGAGTACCCTCAGTTTGAAATAACACAATAGAGGGTCCTTTAAAAGCTTTTTATCTAGGACATGCAATAGTTATAGGTGTGGCACCAAGACCTGAAATTACTCCTGCAGTAGTAGCTTGATAAGTAATCTTTTCCTTTTCCAAGGCTTCAGTGACCTGTTTCACCAATGTTTCTTTTTCTGCTTGAGTCGGCTCTTCCGTGGCTGCCTTCGTAGCTGCAATAGTTTTCTTCAACCTCTTATACTACCTCATTTTGGTGGAAGAAGTAGGCTCACTACTAGAATCCTTCTTCCTCAAAGCCTTAGCCCTTGGTTGCTTTAAATGAAGATTAATCCACTTCTATCTTCTTTCAACCACTACCTGTGATACTTTACGAATATTAGTTTCCTCTTTTTTATTCCAATTGATTGGCTCCAAATCCTTGGTAGCCACTTTATCCATCTCATAGTAGGGATCAAGAGTAATCCCATCATTTGTGGTGCCTTCTAGTATATCCTTTGCAACCTAAAAATCCTTCATCTAGTGATTTGTTTGTCTTTCATATCCCCTTTTCCTTACTTCAAACTGATCCTGCAAGTTAGCCCAAAAGTCTTCGAGAAGTGGTCGATGATGGGGAAACTGTGAAGCATATATACCATACATTTTATTTTTAGGATCAAAATATTTCATAGATGTATGATATTTAAAATTCATTTACTAAAACTCTTACATGTTGTTGTCTTAGCTGCTATTGAAGAGGAACAAGAGTAAAACCCCAATTGCATTGGGAATGAGTGGAATTCAGACTTGTGTTGTGTAGAGAATTTAGCATTCACCTCAGTGGCTTGACGAGAAAACTCCATCAAGACCCATCTATCACCATAACACCTTGGAAACTTGAAAGGGTTCCCATCATATCCAAACAATCTAAAATAGGTAGATTTGGGGTATTGGATAAACCAATAACCCCAGTGTTCAATTAAATCCATTGCCTTCATGGACAATCTGAAACTAACATCACCTATGAGATGATTAATAATAGAATATAAAAATGCATCATTAACTCTTTTAAAATGTTTCTCTTCTATCTTCAACTCCAATTTTTCATAATAGTCCCAAACCTTCTTATGATCTAAGCCCTCATCCATTGATTCTTAATAGTTAAACCAACAATCTATCTCATCCTTGCAACACAATATATCATGTATGAATACATATAGAATGTCTTGGTTTCTGTTAATTTCAACAATTGGTCATGTATGTTGTCCAAAATTATCTGTCTCCAATCCAAATATTATTTCCCCTCTAGAATCAGTTGAATAAATAAAAACATCCAATGGTCAAAGATATGAGAGTTTTCCTTGCCAAATACTCTTGCTAGAAATGTAATCATGTCTCCAATGTCCTAAAAAAATTCAGACCTCTTAGGGTTAGGTGGTACCTTCTTTACTGATTTCTTGTCTATCTTAAGCCACCTTTTGTTAATTACCCTTATGTTCGCATCCTCTTCTCCTACCCAAAGTTTAAGTGCATCATCTTCAGTCATAATCCTGAGATTAACATAAGGAGGAGGATCAAAAACTAGTCTGATCATTTCTAGGGTTAAATAAATTATTACATTGCCCTATGAGTCAATGCATTTCCTCTGAGTCAGATTGTATGTTTCTGGAGTAGTTAAAATAAAATCTGTCAACTACACAGCAATACGAAAAGTAGCTACATGGGCCAATCTAGACTCTGCATTTCTCCTTGCCCTTGGGGCAGCATCTTCTAAAAATGTATCCTTATAGAATTGGTGTAAATCAATATGTCCCACAAGTGTGTCAGTGATCTTCATAACCTCAGAACCAAACTTGGATGGTACTGGGGTCCCTTGGAACTTATACTTCATTGTAATAGGAACCTATTATGATTTTAGCCTTTTACCTCTTGGTCCTTTTGATGTTCCTTCATCGAGGACTTCTTCTTCTAAGTCAGATATTTGTTAATCACCTGCAATACTGGCCATTATCAAACAAAGGGAAGATATGTGAAGAATAGATTAGTCACAATAATTCATATTAAATCCCATTCATTCGAGAAAAAAATCCATTCTACAAGTTAATTTAGCATTTTTGGGTTTCAGGTTCAAGGAAGAACCAAGAACTTGACCATTCTAAGCATAGTACTAAACTATATCGAAAGTTGGAATCAAGGAAAACTTTGAACCTAAACTTGATATAATAACTTTCAATTCTATCAGACATCGGAACCGGGTTTTGGTTCAAAACCTATACCCATAATGATAAACAAGATTCATTTTTATTTTGTGGTCTGATCCTACAATGTGTTCGGAAACCAGGATCAGGTTTTCACCAAGCAGTGATACTTATAAAATAGGGTTGGTAAAGGGGTTATCCCAAGCTTTGATCCTGATGAAATATCGGAAGTTAGAATCGGGACATGGTTTGGAACTAGACCCAATAGAACGAACAAGTGTGAGTAACATCCCGAGTTTCGATCCTGACGTTATGTCGGAAGTCAAAATCAAGATATGGTTTGGAACTTGACCTTTGGTATGTATAGTGGGAATATGTCAAGTTTGAGTTTTGATCCCAACACAGTGTTGGAAATAAGAATTCTAGTGACACGAAGTCATGGAACTTATCAGTATGTCAAAATTTTGGTGTCAATCCAATATTCGATCTCGATAGTAATGTGGGAATCAGAGTTGGGACATAAGTTGATGCATTGCCAAAACCCTTAACATGTCAAGGTAACGATCTGATCTCTAATCCCGATGGAACATCAGGTATCAGAATCGGGGAAAATGAAAAAGAGAAACCCTGAAGGTGGTAAAAACACCTAGTGTAGTTCTGATGCAGGAGCATCTGGAAGACAGTGAAACATTCAGTTACAGAGTATCAGAGGAAGCACGCTTTATTGGATTTGCATGTTGGTCACTGCAAAGAAAGAAGGAATATAATTCAAGGAAGTATAGGACATGACCGACCTTCAGAACTGCATGAAGTTTTATGTATTTGTGGAGCAATGCCTTATGTTTGGGGGGTTGACATGTTAATGGTTAGAAGTCTTGCAAAGCATATAAATGAAAGATAGAGGATTGATGCAAGGAGGTGATCGAAGAGTAATCAAATAGTAGTTGAATATTAGTTGATAGAATAAAGTCATGAAGAATGGTGACAAAATGTTTTGATCCGGAAAGATCACAAAGAAAAGAGAGATCGTGGAGTAGAAGAAGAAGTGATGGAAGACTATTAATGTATGAATCTTTTTTAATTCCTAGGTTGTGGCCTAGCATCTATAAAGCCCGAGTGGCATATGTAATGTGTTTTGAGATCAGAATATAATGAGGATTGATCTTTGAAGGATTGGTTTTTCCCTATTATGGTTTTCCCAGGATACATCTAGTGTCATGTGTTCATGAGTGTCTTTTATTTTTTTGTTGATTAGTTGTTGCTTTTATTGCATGTCTATTGTGATCGTGAAGTTAGTAGATAGGCTGCAAGGCTAGATCATCCTTCATTGGACCCTCCTACCTTGATTGCATCAAATGGTATCAAAGTTGGTTGTGAATCTGTTGGTTGGTTTCGAAACTATTGGGAAGGAAGACAGTGTTGAAAATTTATGTACCAGAGGAGGAAGTTTAAGCACTGGAGATCAGTAGCATTGTAGAGGAAATTAAAAAATTATATTAATAAATCAAGGAAGTCATATGATTGTTCTGGAGGATGCATGTATGTATTGATTGACTCTTATTTGATTTAAGCATACATTGATCTTGAGGCAACTTGCAGAGAAGACTTTCTTAGTCCACCAAACATTGGGGAAGTGCAAGGCTTGCAAGTAGACTGCCAACCCTAGTCTTTAACAAGATGAAGAACTTGAGGCAACTTGTAGAAGACTTGCTTAGACCATTGATTTTTGAGGTAGTGCAAGTCTTGCAAGTAGAACACTGAACATCGAAGAAATGGAGGTAGTTTGTAGGGTGGACTTGAACAGAGCACCGAGCTTGAGGCAGTGTAAGTACCTATGGATAGATCACCAAACCAAATCAAAGAGATAGCATCAAACTTGACACAATACAAACCAAAGTAAGAAGGCTCACTTTTCTAATAACCCCGAGAGTCTGATGCAGGAGCATCCAAAAGACACTAAAACATTCAATTACAGAGTACTAGAGGAAGCACACTTTATTGGATTTACATGTTGGCAGCTGCAGAGCAATAAGGAATATTTTTTAAGGAAGTATAGGACCTGAGCAACATTCAGTGAGAACCACATGAAATTATATGTATTTTTGGAGTGATGCCTTATGTTTGGGGGGCCGAACCATCTATATGTACAAATTATCTGACTAGCCATTGTAATCTGGTCGACATGTTAATGGTTAGAAGGCTTGTGGAGGATATAAATGGAAGATAGAGGATTGATGCAAGGAGGTGACCGAAGAGTAGTCAAATATTAGTTGATAAAATGAAGTCATGAAGCACAGTGATAAAATGTTTTGATCCGGAAAGATCATAGAGCAGAGAGAGATCGTGGAGAGAAGAAGAAGTGATGGAAGACTATTAATGTATGAATCTTTTGTAATTCTTGGGATGTGACCTAGCATCTATAAAGCCCGAGTGGAATATGTAATGTGTTTTGATATCATAATATATTTAGGATTGATCTTTGAAGGTTGGGTTTTTCCCTATTAGGTTTTTCCCAGGATACATCTGGTGTCATGTGTTCATGAGTATCTTTTATCTTTTTATTGTTTAGTTGTTGCTTTCATTGCATTTCTATTGTAATTGTGAAGTTAGTAGATAGGCTGCAAGGCTAGACCATTCTTCATTGAACCCTCCTAGCTTGATTGCATCAAGTTCCAATTCTTGATTTTGAAATAGATGCGGGAATTGGGAATGAAGCAATGAGCTAACATGAAGGCAAAATAAATGTAACCGTATTTTTCAAATCACATCTTATAGATTGGGAAATGGTTGGCCTTGAGATTTTTGAATTGTAATGGTCAAAATTTTAAAATTTATCTATTTTAACGCCAATTCAACCAAGCAATATGACAAAAACCTAGAAAACTAAGACATGGTGGGATAACAAATCCCATGAACAAAAAAAATAAAATATGAGGGAAAACCCAAACTAAAACAAAGGAAAATGAACCAAAGGGTTTGAGAATGAATAAAAAATCCCCAATAGGTGTCAAGAAAGATATAAAATAAACCAAAATGAACAAGCTAAAAAAGAAGGAAATAAAGCAAACACGTGAAACCACGAGCAAAGAAAACACAGGAAAACCAAGAACGAAGGAAAAACATAGGGAAAAAAACCTACCTCCAAACGCAACCAAAAATATGACAACACAGTGAGAAATTGAAGCGTTTCTTCAAACAATAACTCCCAATGCCATTGTGGCTCATTCCATCAAACTATACGAGCAAAAATGAACGAAAACCAAGGAGTGGTGAGAATAAAAACCCATTCGCACATGCGAATGGTTAGACATTAATGTGGGTTGGTCAGGCCTCAGGATTGGGGTGAAATTCATAAATTCACCATCGTAAGAATGAAGGTAAGAGGGAGTCAGGATCAAGACATGACACATCACTGAACTTTCAATGAGTGCAAAGCTCAAGCGAAGGTCTGAAATCTGAATCCTGAAAGACAAAGACAAACATGGGAATCGAGATCGGGATGAGAGATGGAACAAGAACTTTGGAAAAGATCTTCATTCTAGTTCTAGTCCAATGTATGATTTAAAAAAAAGACAAAGAGAGTTAGAAATCGGGACTGGGTTGGAAATAGGAACAAGAACTTTTGAAAAGTTCTTTGTTCTAGTTCCAGTCTGATGTCTGATTCCCAAACAAGCAAAAAGAGCTAGAAATCAGGATCAGGTTGGAAATAGGAACAAGGACTTTGGACAAGTTCCTAGTTCCAATTCCAGTCCAATGTCCGATTCTGAAAAATAAAAACTGTACAAGGAAGAAAAGTGGAAGTCAGGATCGTAACGAAAATAGGAACTTACACTTTTTAAGGTGTAAGGTGACAGTTTCGATCTGAAACTTGAATCCAAAAAGACAAGAAAAACATAAGGAAAAATGCGGGGATTGGGATCATAACAAAAGCACAACTTGAACTTCGAAAAGTAACAAGTGTCGATGACGGTCTAAAACCCAAACCTGAAAAAAAGGGAAAACAAGGACTTAGGAGAAAAAGATAATTCCAAAGCCTGAACAAGAATACCAAAGACAAAAACAACAAAGGGGGACCCATTTTGACCAAAAAACAAAATGGGGTGGTTATGCAAGGCATAAAAAATGGTGACTCGACTAGGAAAATGGTTTACCTATTTTCAAGATACTAAAGAATTCAGTCACCCAGAACCTCTAGTTTATGAACCCTTAACTTAAGTAGGATCAGTCACATCAAACAAGGTTGAGCTAGAATCTGAAAACGTGCATCAAAAACAACTTCGGATCTGAGTGTGTGTATGTATGGTGCATCATTTTCTTAATAACCTTACCCATACTTGAAAAATCTATCAAGATTCAATCTACGTGGAGTGGATCCCTTTAGCTATCATGTAATGATATTTTGGACATTGCTCTGCTACCAACTAGACATTTATAGCCCAATGAAGATACCTCTAGTTCTCTCAAAGCATTGCTCTATTTCCAGCCAAGCATCCATAGCCCTAGTAGAGATACTTGAATTACCCTTAATAATAAGTTTTCTATTATTTATGCTTCTCTTTTCTTTTCTTTTTGCATGGGCTCTACTTGAAGCAATTATTTTCTTATCTTTTTCTCAATACTCAAATGGAGTATTTGAAAATTGGGTTGAGAACTACAGTGGACCTTATGACAACATTAGGACTCATATTTTTCACATGAATCATGAATATAGTCACCCTAAGACAAATAGGACCTTATGAAAATAGATAATTTTATCTAGTATTGATAGATTTAGTCATGGTTTACAAGATTACTCAAAATATACCTATTTGTTCTTAACCTTTAGAACTTTTATTAAGATGTACATAAAACATAAGTTGTGAAACAAAAGAGCTCAACAGACATACCTGAAAATACCTAAATCAATTTCTTGGTCATAGTACCCTTAGTATGCTTTGAAAAACTACCCATTGTTCCAAAATGAGGAAAATGAAAGCCCCCAAAACAAAAAGAAAAGAAACAAACAACAACAACAAAAAAAAGAAAAAAAAAGAAAACACACAAACAAACAAACAAAACAAAACAAAGAAAAAAATTAAACTACATACGCACAATAGATGAACAATCAAGACTTCATGGGCCAAAATAATGTTTAAGAAACTGTCCATTGACTGACAATGGAACAGGTTCTCTTGTTAAGGTGCTAATATGGAAGGCATTCTTTCCTAGGATATCAACGATCTGATATGGACCCATCCAAAGTCTATCAAACTTTTGGTGATCACCCTTCCTCTCCCTAGCTTTGTCCCATAACAACACAAGGTCTGATATTCTAAAATCCTTTTTTTTGGCTCTCTTGTCAAACTAGCATTTGACTACAACCTAATGTTTGGAAATCTACTGGAAAGAAACATCCCTTTGTTCTTCTAGTTTAAGCAAATTAGTTACTTAGACGTCTATCCTATCATCATTGGAATAGAACTCTTGCATAAACCACATAACGGGTATTTGTAGATGAATAGAAAATACTGGGTCTTGGCCATAAAATAACTTAAATGGTGAGTTTCCTAAGGAAACTTTGATTCTGGTCCTATATGCCCATAAGGCAAACCTCAGCTATGTGTGCCAGTCCCTAGGATTACTTTCTAGAAAATTCTTAATTACCTCCAACAAATTCTTATTGGTAGACTCTGCTACCCCATTTCCATGTGGATAGTAGGTATAGAAATATTTTAGCATGATTTTATATTCATACACCGACTAAATAAATTGAACAGAAGAAAAGGTAGGGCCGTTATCACATACTAGAGTAAAAGGCACTCCTAACCTAGTAATGACACATTCATTGAGGAATTTGATAACGACATCGATGGTACTATTCTTGCAAGGTTGAGTTTTGGTCCAACGTGTGCAATAATCCTTCATAGTCAAAATAAACCTGTGACCTATAGAAGAATTCAAATTAATTACCTTGACAAAATCTAATGACCATTGGGCGAACGATCTTACCTCCTATACGGGTTGCAAGGGCATCGTTGGATTGCATTCTCTAGATGTTGAAGTCTGACATGTATGAAATGTCCTAACATGTTGGTGAGCATCTTATAACATGTGAGGCCAATAAAAGCTTCATTTAAAATTTTTATGTGACATGGCATCGACGAAACCATGCCCAGTACCATGTCTACCATGAAACTCAATAATAGCATGTTTTTCCTATTGTTGATCTAAGCAATGCAAATAGATGCCTTTAAAGTTCCTCTTGTATAAGGCTCCTCCTTTGATCATAATATGAGCACTCTTCAATATTAGTGCTCTTCTCTACATGGTATTCATCCCATCAAGACACTTATTATTCAACATCAAGAAAATCAGATCTGCATACCAAGGATCACCTATGAATGATTGCACAGTATATTGTTGGAAATTAATCTTAGTTTCAATGTCATGCATCACCTTGGATAATCCTTTTCCTCATACTAGCTTCATTGGGTGAATTTCAATGTCAAATTCCTATAGAATTTCCATCCATTTTCTTGTTCTTTCTCCGAGCTCGCTCTTCATAAGGAGGGACTTTATTGCAGGGTCAGAAACTATGGCGGTAATTTGACTATGGAGAATGTAGTGCTTGAACTTCTTAACTACTCATACCAATGCAAAGGCCTATTTCTCCAAGGCTGGATCTCTGATCCCAGCATTCTTGAATGGAGAACTCATAAAAGCTATCAGTCGTTCATCCCCTTAGCCTTTATGTTGTGTCAAAACAACAACACATGAATGATCAGATGCAAATGAATAAATATAAAAAGGCACTAAATAGTCAGGAGAAGTTAAAATAGGTGCCTCTGAAATAAATTATTTCATTTGTGAGAATGAAGCCTTAGAATCATTACTCCATTCAATCTTCACATCCTTCTTCATTATCTCATTAAGGGGTTTAACAATTTTCGTGAACTCGGTTATGAACTTTCTTACAAAATTTATCCTTCTGAACAAAGATCTCATCTCCTTTTTGCTACCAGGAATGGTCAATTTTACAATTGACTACACTTTTTCAAGGTCTATTGAATCCCTCTCTCTCATATTAAATGACCTATGAGTTTTCCTTCAAAGACCCCAAACACACACTTTTTCAGGTTGAGGGAGACACCATAGCTTATACATTTTCCAAGGACCTTTGACAAATCTGTAGCATGGTCTTCCTTGTTCTTAGAAAATATAGTTAGACCATCTGTGTGAATGATAATAAATTTACCTATGAAATCCTTAAATGCAATGTCCATTGCACATTGAAAGGTGGCCCTAGCATTAATGAGACCAAATGGAATCCTTCGGTAGGAAAATGTCCCCCACTTGGTAGTGAAGATGGTCTTCATTCTATCTTCATAGTTAACCAACACTTGATTGTATCCTAAATAACCATCCATGAATGAAATCATCTACGATTCATTAACTATCTGTAGCACCTCATCAAGAGAAGGAAGCGGGTAGTTATCTTTTTCTGAAGCTTTATTAAGGTTTCTGAAATTGACACACAATCTGATTTCTCCATTCTTTTTACAAACAAGCATCAGATTTGCAACCTAGGTTGAATGCATCACTAGAAAAATTATTCTTGCTGACAGTAGCTTTTGTACCTCTTAAATAATCATAGTTTGATTAAGGAATTCATTGGATGCTTCTTTTGATGGAATGGCTTGCCTTCAGGTTTGAAAAGGATAGTGTGCATTATCACCGAAGTATCAAAGGTTTTCAGATCCTCGTATCCCTAAGAAATTGTTGTGATATCTACTTTCAGTACTCTCAATATTTTTTCCTACATGTCCTTTGGGAAAATTTTTCCAATGAATATGTTCCTCTATGGGCTTGAGTCTTCCAAGTTGTATGATTCATATTTTCCTCCTTCAGTATTAGTAGGCAGTTTTTCACGAGCTCGAGGATTAAAATCAAAGATTATCTCTAGTGCTACCATTCCATTAGGAATGTTGTTAGTTTATAGATTCATTATACCCTCTACATCAAAATATTTTGGATCTAATTCCCCCTTGTCCCTTTCACACTCATCAATGATTTTCCCTTCGAAGACATCTAGAATTTCCAAGAAGACAAGGATATGTTGATTGTCATCAAAAACTTTGAAATTATGAGCGTTGTATGAGGTGGATGGGATTGACACTAAATCCAGAGAGAACCTCTTTAACTTAGAATCTTGCATGGATTCCAATGTACTAGCAACAACAACAAGTGCATCTGCAACCTGATTTTCTTCTCTAGGAATCAACTTGATTATGAAAGTATTGAAATCCTCTATCGAATTCCATACCCTATTCCTATATGCAGCTAACCTTTTTTTATGGCATGTTTATTGGTTGTGAACCTACTTAATGATTACCTCAGAATCCCCCATGATTGTTAGAGCTATAACTTTCTTATGATGTGCAAACATCAGTCCCCTAGCAAGTGCTTCGTACTCTGCAACATTGTTAGTGCAACTAAAATGTTTTACTCCAACTCCACTCTCAATTTTAGATTTGGAACCATCAAATTTAAGGGTCCACAGTTGGTCTTGAGCAGGGGTTTCTTTCTTTAGGTTAGCTACGGGTGATTTCTTAAGAGAAATAGATGACAGTTCAGACTGGTTTGAGATATTGAGATCGGGAGACTACTATAAATTATGATAATTAGATATTTCACTAAGGTTTAAAACATGTGCAAAGACTATTTCCTACACCTCATCTTGATCAACAATTTTACAACTCATTTTTATTTTGATAAATTCCTTGGGGATTTGAAGATTAGCAAGGGTAGGTGTACCTGGTAACTTCTGAGATTCTATAATCTCAGTATATAAATCAGGAGATGGGGTATAACCCTGATCAGCCAACAATGAGGTTTCTTGCAATATGTTATTTGTTCTTGTCAGAATAGTCATGGGACTGACTTCGAAAGGAAACTAATTTGGGGGTGTTATAGGAATTATTGTTATAAAACTCTCCTTCTTGACCAACATGGTTTAAAATTTCTAGGAAGGACTGACATGTCAACTCGAAATGATTCCAGTAATGAACCTGACACCAGTTTGTGAGTAACAAACTCCACAAGTCAACTTCTTCTCCAAGGACCATCTTGTCTTGTTGTAATTTATGAATTAAACTTGTTGGTTAATAGTAATCGTAGGTTCACTGGTAGTCATAAGGTCGCTATTTTCTAAATGATGTGAGAAATCGAGATTAAACATTGAAAAGGTCATAATTTCTTCCCTCCTATAAATACCTATCTCAGTTTCAAAATAGGTTACTTCATTGGGATGTTTGTACTTAGTGATCATATGCTTCAGGAGAGGTTCACTTTCAATCCTAATTTGAGTTGTTACCCCCTTCCATGGAAGCCACATGTGCGAGAAGTCTAGGGAGAGATAACCTCTTATAGTATTCATAAGGTCTTGGCTTAATAGCATGCCATATGTTTTAGGGATATAAGCAACCTAAATATCCATATAGCTTTGAATCTGTGGGTCTGGCCCAATATGTACATGCACATTTTTTAATTCCCCTAAGACAATAACCTCAAATTTATCCAGTTGTATAACTTTCTTATGAGTTTGAACTGGGTTCAAGCCCAACTTTTTACAAACAGAGAAAGGCATAATGTTACCCGAGGCTCTGGAATCCAGAAGGAAGTTATGTAGATTCTTGCCAAAAATTCTTAGACTCAAAAGGAATGGGGGTGTCCTTGTCTTACCTCTATACAAGGTTGCATTCATGTCAGTAGTTGGAATCACCTGAGTCTTTCCTTTTAATTGATCTTCCTCTTCCAAGGCTTTCAACATGATTTCACATTGAGCGGGACACCACTTTAAGATATCAAAGAATGACAATGAAGTCATCTATTTCTACATCTACAAAATGAAATCAAATTCCATATAATTATCAATCTATTGTTTAGGAACGAATGCAGTATTACCTTTGTTTGTAAACCCAGGTGGGACTTTTGGTGGGGGTGGATTGTTGTCGGCATTTTGATTAGGGGGGAACATGCTATTAGGAGGGGCAAATGTTGTAAACGAAACCTTGTTCTAATTTCTCAGAAAATGGCCTCCTTTGGCCTGAAAATATTGAGCATCATATGTATCTAGTTCTGGTTCATTTTCTCCTTGCATAGGAAATTAATATTCTTCATCATAGGTATCAAAATCCATGGTTGTATCCACAGATCTACCACCTTTGTTGGGATTACCTTGTGGTGGTGGGGAATTATCTTGTGCGATTTTAACCATTTTTTCCATCTCCAGACAGTTAACTTCATAATGTAAGGCAATGTCATGTAATCTACACCAATTAGTCATAAAGTTGAAATCTACAAAATTTGTAGTATGTGGTTTGTCTTCATTGACTTGATAGTAATGGGGAACTCCTCCATTGCTAGGTCTAGTGTCCCATTTTTGGTTATTAGGTATTTGGTTATATCCCCTATTCTGATTCTAATAGTTCTAACCCTGGTAATTCTAGTTCTGAAAATTTCTTTGATTTTGGTTGGTGTTCTAGTTGGAATAGTTATTTTGTTGGAATACCCTACCTGATTCTAGTAATTCTGATTTTGGTTCTGAGGGGGGTTCAGTTTGAATTGGGATATCTCGTTGGTCACTTGGGATAGATTTTTCTTCGTAGTTTCCAACTATGTTGTCAAATGAGTGGTGCACTCACTTTCTATAGTCATTATAGTTGACGGGTGAGTCATGGTACTATATCTTCCTGCATGATTATGGGAATTATGAGGTTCTTGAGAGGGATCTAAAGTGCCACCATTGACCCATGGTAACATAGGTGGAGGTTGTAATTCAGTTAAAGGTCCATAGGTAGAGTGGGACATTCCTAGAATGGTATTGAATAAAGGGGTTGTATAAGGCATCCCGAGATATCCTAAGGGAGGAAAGACCCCTCCTAGACCACCTGATTATGAACTTATCTATTGTTGTAGTTTGATGGCTAGGTGATATACTTTAGATATTGAATCAATATCCAAAACAAGGTAAGTTCTTTGCAGAAATAAGCCAATCAACAGATTTATGGCCTTTAGGTATGCTTGGATGGCGATATTCTCAGCCACCAAGTATGGTTCTTGCAACTTCCTATACATTCTCTAGAAATGAGTGTTAAATAGAGGCAAAATATCATGTGGTTCTTTTCTAATCATAGTGAATTTGTGGTACAAGATAGTTGGATCTACATAGACCCAAAATTGGTTAATGAAAGCATCCTCTAGATTTGTCCAACTCAAGATAGATCTGGTTGGCAGGTTTAGGTACCAATTTTAGGGAATATCTCCTAGTGAATAGGGAAATAGCTTACATGAAACATCAAGATGGGCTATTTGAGCCCAAGTGTAAGAATCTTTAAATGCCTGGATGTGCTCTTCAGCACTTTGTGACTCTCCATGGGCATACCTAGGAAAAAAACTCTAGATTATTAGGCATCTCATGTATGCCACTAGGGATGGTTCCTAGTGGTGAAGGATTATTCAAAAAGAATTCCATTGGTGGTGGTGTATTGGGTTGTGCCAATTGTGGTATTGGTGGAAATCTAGGTGGAGTGGGTGGTGGTGTTAGAGCCCTACAAGTTCTACATCTAGTAGGAGATCAAAGTTCAAGTAATGGCTCTAGATTTGTAGTAGATCTCAGAACTCTTTCAAGCTTGTCTGGTGAAAAGGAACCAGTCCACTCTAGTTTGTTCCTTTGTGCCCTCCTTCTAGCTCCAATTCTATTGATGGTCAAGACAACACACCAACATTTTAAACATAATATTTCTACTCTATTTCTCTTGAAAAAGATAAATGATTTAAAACCACCTATCTTCCAAGGTCTCTATAGTTGGTTCTCAACTATGTTGTTATCATTAAGTGGCCTATGAAACTATAATGTTCAAGGGGCCTTTTTTTGTGTGTGAATACAAATTGGATAGTTCAAAATAACTTAACATGGGGGTTTCAATAAAATAGAAAAAGATGAATCAAGGCTTAGATCAGAAAAAACATGAACATGAACTATTCCAACTAACTAAAACTATAGAGTGGCATAATTTATGAAACAATTCATACCATCACATCCATTCATAGTGTAGATTAAAATCATACAACCATTAATCATCACTTTTTTTTACTTTTCAATAATAAAACACCATAAGATCATTACTAAAATTAAAAGATCGATAAACATTAAGAAACATCATCCATAGATAACACAATACACGGTTTTAAATTTAGAATCTTCTATTGATTTTCATCAACTAAGACACATTTATGCACAACAAAATCCATTGGAATACGAAAGACCATTATATATCAGCATTATCATTAAACTAACTGGCTTCTAAAAATAATCTACTTGCATTAAAACTGTAAAATAGTTCAAGTGTTTTGCATAAAGCTGTAAAATGAAAGCTATATCTAGTTTCTATGTAGCCAATCTGACTTCAATCATCTAACCTTTTGAAATTCCTGCACCTAGGAAGTACGCCATATGTCCATCTAGTGAAAAATTGACTAAGAGTCATTGCTTTGTTCACTGCTAATCACCATGCCCAATCCTCAGTTTGTCAAAATTGACCTAGAGCTATCCACTCATTCAAAAATAAATCTAAAGATGTTACTGTCTCTGGGGTGCCTATAATAGTTAATATTATTGATATCATCCCTTTTCAAAAAAATGGAATATTTCTTTGCCACCTAGCTACTCTTAGCTATTTTAGATGCCTTACCCTTGAGATAACCATCAATATTATCAAAAAATTGTTGTATGGTTTCCTCTCTGGGCGCATCTACCCATTCCACCCTAAACATTTCTCATTCATTCTCCTTGGTGGTGGCTGTGTATATATCCTATAGCTGGGAAACATTCCAGGAAGCATCCCATACATAGAACCTAATGTCCAAGAGAGTCCCTTCATCATTATCTCTATTCTTGATCATTTCCTCCAATCTATTACCCCATTGGTCTTTAATTTCTTGAAGGTAAATCAAACTCACACTTGGTGAAGCCTCTTTACCAATTAATTCACCAACAATCCCATTCACCATCTTTCTTTCCTCAAACAAATCCTGTTGGGCTTGGTGCAATATTCTTCTATGTTCCATGAGGAATTATATTTTAAAGATCAGAATATTCATACACTTATCAAGGTATCCAAATCTTGGTCTTCCAAAATAGCATACTCAATCACATTTTCCTTAGGCAACCTTTTCAATATTCTTAATTTCTTCATATGCTCAGCATATTTATCCTCTTTTCTTCCAAGTAACTTGATATACTCCCCAGGGGACTTGATCAGGTCACCTACCTCCTTATAAATTTTTGAAATAGTAGTGAAAAGATCCTTTGTATCCTTCCTAAGAAGTTCAACCCATTTCTCCATCATTTGGGATCTTCTCCTTATTTTAGTCAACTCCTCTACCATTTGACGACTCATTAAAATAGGAATTTATGACGATGTTGGTTGTTCAGGAGTGCATGCAATCAGTTCCTTCAAAAAACCTTTCATCTACCCTACCTGATCTTTTATATCATCCTTGGCTTGCTTATCTTTGATGAGTCATGACTTGGTAGTGGTAGGCACAATATCAATTAGATTTATCTATTGATTTATGGTCTGTTTTCCAAGATTGGCAATGTTTACTTGATAATTTGTTGCTTGTAATTCCCTGTCATCTTTATCATCTATAGGTGTAGCAATTTCCACTATCAAGTCTCCATCATTAGTTAACTTTGTAGAATGAACAACATGGGGTTTCTTCCTTGGATTCACTTTATCTATCTCCTTTACCATTTCATTCCATGTTACGGGTTGGTCCTAAACTTGTTACCTCTTCTGCAAATTCAATTTTAACCAAGTAGGAGTAGTTGGTTGGGTTACTACCTATTGAGCACTAGGAGGTGTTGAGGGAGGAGGCGTAGAATAAATTGTTTTCATTTTTTGCTCAGAAGAGATTCTATCCTACTCTTCTTGTTCTTTCTACAATCTTTCTTGTTCCATTTTCTCAATTTGAGATCTTATCTCTTCCATATTTTTCATTTCTTCTTCTTTTTGCATAGCTTCATCTTCATCTCTTAACTTCTGCTATTTTAAATCCTTTGCACAAATTTCTTCCTCTATTGTTTTATCTTTCTTAGCTTTCTCCTTTTCTTCCAATTCTCATGCAATTGCTTATTCTTCATCCTTCTTTTGTGCCTCAGTAGCTTCCTTCTTCCAAGCTAGCTCTTCATCTTTCCTTCTCATTTGTTCTTCCTCACTAGATAACTCCTCAGTAGCTAATCTCTGAGAACTTTCCAATATTTCTTTTTTCTCATCTTCTGTCAAAACATCATTCATTGTAGCTTCACCCCAGAGGCTTCCTTGCTCAAATCTAGTCTCTTCTTCTCCAGCCTTCTCTTCGACCCTCTTGAGATACTCTTCCCATTCCAATTTTACTTCCTAGAGTGGAGTTTCTTCAGAGTCTGAGGGGATAGGTTAATCTATTACATTGATGATATGAGGCCTCTCTTCTTCACCAGCTACTTCTTTTGAAGTTGATGGTCTAGTCAGAGGAGTACCCTTAGTTTGTAACGACACAATAGAAGGCCCTTCTTCAAAATCTTGTTCTCCAAGATACACAATAGTTATAGGTTTGGAACCAAGACCTGAAATGACTCCTACAATAGCAACTTGATAAGTAACCTTAGCCTTTTCCAAGGCTTCAGTGACCTGTTTCACCAATGTTTCTTCTTCTACTTGAGTTGGCTCTTTTGTGGTTGCCTCCATAGTTGCAACAGTTTTCTTTAGCCTCTTATACTACCTCATTTCAGTGGAGGAAGTAGGCTCACTACTAGAATCCTTCTTCCTTGACACCTTAGCCCTTTTATTCTTTAAATGAAGATTAAGCCACTTTTGGCTTCTTTCAACCACTACCTATGACACTTTACATATATTTGTGTCCTCTTTTTCCATCCAACTGATTGGCTCCAAATCCTTGGTAGCCACTTTATCCATCTCATAGTGGGGATCAAGAGTAATCCCATCATCTATGGTTCCTTTTGGTATATCCTTTGCAACCTCATAATCCTTCATCTAGGGAATTTTCAGTCTTTCATATCCCCTTTTCCTTACTTCAAACTGATCCTACAATTTAGCCCAATTTTTTTTGAGAAGTGACCGATGATGGGAAAACTATGAAGCATATATACGATACATTTTATTTTTAGGATCAAAATACTTTCTAGATGTATGAAATTTGAAATTCATTGATTGAAACTCTTCCATTGTTGTCTTAGCTTTATTGAAAAGGAACAAGAGTAAAACCCCAATTGCATTGGGAATGAGTGGCATCCACCCTTGTGCTATGCAGAGAATTTAGAATTCACCTCAACGACTTTATGAGAAAAATATATCAAGAACCATCTATCACCACAACACCTAGGCAACTTGAAAGGGTGCCCATCATATCCAAATAGTCTAAAATAGGTATATTTGGGGTATTGGATCAACCAATAACCCTACTATTCAATTAACTCCATTGCCTCTGTGGACAATCTGAAACCAACATCACCTATGAGATGATTAATAATAGAATATAAAAATGAATCATTAACTCTTTTAAAATGTTTATCCACTGTCTTCAACTCCAATTGTTCATAATAGTCCCAAACCTTCTTTTGATCTTGGCCCTCATCCATTGATCCTTCAACAGTTAAACCAGGAAACTGTCCCATCCTTGCAACATAATATATCGCATATGAATACATTAGAATGTCTTTCTTTCTATTACTTTCAGAAATTGGTCATGGATTTTGTCCAAAATTATCTATCCCCAATCCAAATATTGTTTCCCCTCTAGAATTAGTTGAATAAATGAAAACATCTAGTGTTCAAAGATACTAGAGTTTTCCTTGCTAAGTACTCTTTCCAGTAATGTAATCAAGTCTCCAATGTCCTCAAAAAAGTCAGACCTCTTAGGGTTAGGTGGTACCATATTTACTGATTTCTTCTGTCTTAAGCCACCCTTTTTTAATTACCCTTTTGTTCCCATCCTCATCTTCTTCCCAGCGTTTAAGTGCATCAACTTCAGTCATAATCCTGAGATTAGGGTAAGGAGGAGGATACAAAACTAGTCTAATCTTTGTTGGAGTTAAATTAATTATTACATTTCCCTCTGAATCAATGCATTGCCTCTGAGTCAGATTGTATATTTCTACAATAGTTAAAATAAACTACGAGCATTGCACAACAATAAGAAAAGTATCTACATGGGCCAATCCAGACTCTGCAGTTCTCCTTGCTTTTGGGGTAGCAACTTCTGAAAAAGTATTCTTACAGAATTGGTCTAAATCAATATGTCCCACAAGTGTTGTCAGCCTCCTACAATTATTTTAACAACTAAGCCCTTGTAGCTATGATTCATATATTGGACATCTAACTTGAATAGCTATTTCAACCATCATGAAGGTGCATTTAAATTTTCAACCCAAGGACATAAACTTGAAATGAACCATCATGAAGGTGCATTTAAATTGTCAACCTAGGGACATAAACTTGAAATGGGTCAGCACTATATGTGCACGAGGAATCCAAAGTAGCCATTTCTATCCTATAGCTAAGAAAAACATGATGCTGAATGTAAATTGCTTGGAAGGAAATAACATAAATGTTGAACATCAACCAATAAATAGACTAAACTAAAATGCATGACCTGAATGAAAATATGAGCAAACAAACATGAAACTACTCTATCTACTTTGGTTGCAGGAATAGTCACAGAATGGAATTCTAGTGGCTGTAGGAATAGTCAGTGCCAGATTCTTAACTAATTACTGAACAAAAAATACTAACTAAGCTAAAGGATGGAATACTCACCAAGTGGGCCCCCTTGGATAAGTATTCCCTACAACCAAGGTAAACTCAGGTGCACGAACTTATAACTTCATTTCATTTAGTATAAAACATGAGTACAATCGAACAACATAACTGTATTACAAAAAACTAAGAATGCAAGTACATCAAATTAATCAAGCCCTCTCCATCAGATTGTTAAGCTCTAAAGGAGCATCCGAGTCTTATTTATCTATCCAGCTAGCAAGGTAGTCAACTTCGAAAAAACCGAAGGATGCCACATTAGGTAAAGTGTTGAAAGAGTGGATAGGTGGCTACACATGCACAAAATCTATTAGACATGATTGCCTTAATGTGACCCTAGCACAATAGTAGCGACTAAATCTGCTCAACAAGAAATTAATAGCATTACAAGGAAATTAAAATTTGATTTGCATGAGGAATATTTCCGCCGTCGAGAGCCTTCCCTCATTGAATGTCCACTTGGTTGACCGATATGGTGGATGCCCAGCTAGTAGAATCTTCCTAAATTGTAGGCCTTAATTATATCTGCATGATAATTTTAGTATGCACAATAACTGCATATCCATAATCATCTTAAAGTGACATTCATTAATCACATGCAAAATTAACACAGATGGTTCCTATAGCATGTCAATATCATTTGAAATGAAAATAAGTTCATGTCCAAAGTCTATGGTTTCAAGGAAATATTATAAAAAGATCAACTCCTAAGTATCAAATTATTATGACAACTATAGGAAATAGACAACAACTCTATCAATAATTAGACCATAAACTAGACTCATCACTCCCCCCAACCTAATGTCTTGTTGGTCCTCCGACAGAGGAAGAGTTGTGATTTTGTTTGGTCAATGCCCTGAAATTTGCAACTACAAGTTGTCTGACATCAGTTTTTGTCATATCTAAGTTAGGATCCCAATAGAACCCTTGTTGTCTATCCATCCTTCTCCATCCCTATCTCTCATTGGCTATGCCATACCTGTAATACCTAAAGTTTGTCACAAGCCACAGTAGGATAGGTAGCTGAAAAATTAGTGGAATCTAGAATTTCCCTTTTGTTCTTCCAATCTGCATATATCTATCAACTCTCTTAAGTGCAACAACATAGTTGTGCATGGAATGAGGCTCTGCTTTCTTTAGATCATCACTTAGGCTATTCCACCTCTATGGCAAGTATCCCATTACAAATTATCCTACGACTGTTGCCATCTCCTCATATTATTTATAAATTGCCTCTCTCTCAGGTAGGATCCTACTACCATAGCTTGATCAGTATATAATTTTGTGCCAATCCTTGAAAATGTCTCCTAGATGTCTAGATTCAACCCTAATGGGAAGGGGAATATTGGATTCAATTTTCCTATAAATCCTGAATTGCTTACCCCAACTAACCTCGTTTTGTATCCAGGACATGAATGCCCTCAATTAGAAATCCCCAACATATAAAAGTGCATTCCAATCATGGTATTTGGTCATAGCATAATTATGTAAATAAAATTCACACAAAGAAATTTTTATCTCAGGGGGAGCAATCCGATAAGCATTGAAAAATTCCATAGGGGTCTCAATGGAAGGATTCAAAATTGAAAAAATTATTTCTAGCTTGAAAGAGAGATGCTTCTCCTTTAAATACAAAGCATAGACCCTCGGAGGAGCCCTACATTCTAGTATTTGTGGTAAGTTGTCATGTCATCCAACTTCTTCTTTAAAACAACAATTTCTTCATTCTTATCTTCAATCTCTTCATCTCTCTTTTCAATTTCCTTCTTTAGCCCGTGTTTCTCTACTTTGCATTCTTCTTCCCTCCTTTGTACCTCTTTCCATAAGTTCAAGACTAATATGTTCATTGAAAAATCAAAGAGCCTATGTACTCCTACCATCATTTTACCCGGTGCTTGTTCTTGCTCTTGGTAGGGTACCAGTTGTAGGGCTTCTATTCGCTTAGCCAATTCTAGTCGTAGGGGCTCAAGTTCTTGTTCGTGCTCATGCTGCAGGAACTCCTAATTTTCCTCACATGCCTGGTTTTCAACTTGTTCTACAATATCAACAATGTCTTCCAACATCATTCTTGTTGCTTCCTCAAATATATCATTTTCCTTCGCATTCACCTACTCCATTGGAGCCTCTGCATCCTCTTGTGATTTTTTTCCAAGTTTAGGGATTTCCTCCAGAGGTACACTGAAGGTTGGCCCAGTTGATATTGATTTTTTGGGAGGGCTTTCACATTTTTCTTTTGCTAAAGGAAGAATAGTGTCAGCCTTCCATTTCTTGGAGCTTGGCACTTCTTTTTCTGCCATTTTCTTTTTGGCTTTTCCTTTCCTTCTTCTTATGTTCCCTAGTTCTCATTAAGGTGCCAAGAGGGACATCATCATCAAAATTAAGAGAGGAACTCTGTTTATCAGAATGCTCTGCCTCAGAAGATCTAATCTCAATAGTTTGTTTGGCTATAGGAGGGTTTCCACTAGGGCTTGTGTCAGAAGTCGAGGCACCAGGAGTGGCCACAATATTGCTCCTTCTCCTACCAAACCTACGAGGTTGAGGCAAAACCCTAGGTCACAAATGCTTTGGTCTAATTTGATCAATATTCAAAAATTCTTCCCAATAAATATCATACCCATCATGCAAAGACTTTTCAACTAACAATTTGATCAGACAATGGTGGGAAATAGAATTGTCTCTACCTTTCTGGGTCTCGGCCACCATGATTGACAGAAGGTGGTATAGCACATTGAGCACATTCATTCTCCTTTCGTGCCTCGTGTGTTTTAGGAGTTTGAAATGCAGGGAATGCAAATTTGACTGGCGACCTTCACAGGTAATATACTTCACAACATAAACTGCTACCTATTTCCATAGCTCGGGCAAAGAATTCCTGTTCACACCTTGTTTGTCCATGCTCAAAGAAGGGTCATTAGATTCTGTAAATTCGACCCTAGACAACTTGGCATCTCTAGTAGCAGGGTATTGCTCACCATCGGTAGGAAACCTTGTAACTTCTATAATTATTTCCTTCGTAGTCGTGACTTCCAATCCTTTTACCGTGGCCTTGCCTTCAGACAATGTCTTGGAAAATTCCAATGCAACATCTTCATTAAAACCATCCAAATTTAAGAAATAATCAAGCCATCCATAGTTTCTAAACTTGTCTAGGCAAGGTGCATCCTGTAGTAATACATCATGAACCATGGGTTCATTTCGAATCAACCCACCTCCCATTGTCTGTAATCAACTAGTCAATCTGCAAATATTTTCTTCCTGTGATCCTCATATGAATGCCAAACTTCTCCTTCCTACAACTCTGTTAAACTTCTAATGCTAGTGTCATCTGAATTTTACCTTTTGGCTTAAGATTGTAACATGAGCAATTGAAGCAATAAAGGAGTAATAAATGCAAGCTATGATTAAGGAAAATGGCGGTGGTGGATTTTCATTTCATATATACAAGCCGTCACCTTACTCAAAATTTAAATTGGCTCAATAACTTAAATTTTGCTGATGTGAACCAGTAAGAAAAAATATGTAGACATGGCATTGGCACATTCCCTGCCCAACCTAAATTTGCACACGTGACCTCACATGTGAGGTGGAATGTCAATTTGATAGGGGCAGGGAATAATTACATGCTATGGTGAACATCCATATTAATTCACAACAATTAAATAAATGCAGTAAAAGACAATTAAGATATAAAAATTGATGCGCACGTACCTGAATCCCTGGAAGATTTATTGTAAAGATTATGGACAAAGTACCAGTCACTTTTCAAGAAATTAGTTGAGAAGTTAATGAAAGTGGAGCAGAATGGAATGAAGTGAGATGATGGCAGAATGGAAGAGAGAGAAAGGTGGAAATGTATGGTTGGATGGGTGAAGAAGTGGAAGTCTTTATTATGATAAGTTGCATACTTTAGTTAGCTAGAAGAAGCGACACTAGGTCCACTTCCTTCGACTGCAGGAAGTTCGGTTGTTGTATGCTGAGTGAATTATTGTAGGAACTCCTCCTTAGAAGTTGGCTTGTGATACAATCTCAGGAAATGACCATTCACCAGCAACTTAAACATAACAGGGTCAATGGTAGTAAGCTAAACAACCCCATTGGTAAATACTTCAGCCACCTCATATGGTCCTAGCCACCTTGTCTATAATTTTCCTACATTATCCTAATATATTGAGTCATAGAGTAGTGCCCAATCTCTAGGATAAAATTTCTTATCCTTGATGATTTTATCATGCCACTTTATTCATTGATTTTTCTCTATCTCTATGTGATTTAAAGTTTCCTTCCTCATCTCATCCAAAGCATTCAGCTACATGATTCTTTCTCTTTGTGCCTTAGAGATATCCATCCCAAATTCTACTACAGTCCTAAGAGTCTTATGCTCAAATTCAATGGGAATCATGGCTCTTTCCATACAACTCAAATGGATTGAATCCTGTAGTTATTTTCTAGGTAGTTCTATAGGCCCAAACAACTTCTAGTAGCCTGCTTGCCCAATCCTTTTTATGGATAGCCACTATTTTGGTCAGAATGGATTCAATTTCTCTATTGGTCACCTCAACTTGGCCATTGGCTTATGGGTGATAAGTAGTAGACTTCATGTGCCTGATTTTGTACTCATTGAGTAGTGTTGCAACAAGGGTTTAAGTGAATTGAGTCCCTTGATCAGTCGCTATCTCTCCTGGAACTCCATACCATATAAAAATTTCCTCATACAGAAATTATGCAACCTTTTTATCTCTTGCATGCTTCATTTCCTTAACTTCTACCCATTTAGTTACATAATCAGTGCATACCAAAATATAGGATTTACCTTTTGATGGAGGATCAATGGGTCCTACAAAATCTAGTCCCCAGTTATCAAATGGAGTGATTAATACCTAGGGTAAAGTGGCATCTCATCATCTCATCAAATTGGGTTGGCCAACCCATCCTTTGGCATCCGCCACACTTCCTTGTATATCTTCCTCCATCCTTGTGGAGCATTGGCCAGTAATGTCCTATGTTCAAAATCTTCATTGTTGTCCTCTTGGCTGCAAAATGTCCTCCATAGGGTTCATTGTGACATGCATGCAAGATATCAAATGTCTCATCTGCTCTTACACATCTCCTCATGACCTGGTTAGGTCCAGTGTAGAACAAACATACATAAATCCATGAGAAATGAAAATATTTTTCAATGAGCACCCTCCTCTCTTTTGGAGAGAAGTGAGGAGGGACTCTCCCTATGACTAGAAAATTAGCTATGTTAGCATACCAGAGTGTCTGCACACTGATGGAAAATAAATTCTCATCAGGGAAAGAATCATCTATGAATTGATTATCTTATGATGTAGTCAAATTTGAAAGAAAACATGCAACAACATTAGCCTTCCTTGGTTTATCCACAATGGTTATGTCAAACTCCTGCATCAAAAATACCCATCTTGCTAGCCTTCCTTGAAATTAGAGGTTTATTCATGAGGTATCTAATGGCTATATGATCGGTGTGCACAAAGATCTAGTAGCCTATTATGTAATACCTAAATTTTTTTAGAGTATAGATCACTCCTAACATTTCTTTTTGTCACTATATAGTTGAATTCAACTCCTTGCAAATTTTTGTTGATAAAGTAAATAGCATTATCAATAGCCCATTCTTTTTGTCCTAGGACTCTTCCTATAGAATATTTGGATGCATCTGGATGGATGTGAAAATGAAACTCATGTTGGCATATGTCTTGTAAATGTTGTCATTGATGGCAACCTAAGTCATGCATCCAATCTATAGTATAGTTTTGGCTTACACCAGCAGAATAGAGTGAAGAATAAGGCATCCAGTTAAAGGCATAAATGTTGATCTGAATACCTCACCGGACTATTATTTTGAGTTATGGATCTTTGATGAAGGTTTGTTGATGTTTGTATTACCTTATTCAAGAAGTAAATTGATGTGCATTCACTGGTATGTGATCTAGGAGATACATGCACTAATCTATTGGTTATCTACTCTTGAAGGTCGACCTGACAAATATAGTAATCATGGATGTATAAGGAGTAATTAATTAATTTTTTTCATGCTCGATTATGTTTGTTTGGGTCCTCTATGTCTTAACCAACTTTGGAGGATGCAAATAAAGAATTAATGGTGGATTTGTTCGACATTTGAAAAGAACTTAATGTTTTATGAAGCTGACATATGAATGATCAAATCCTTGATAGCGGATATATATATGATATCGGTTTTATCATTTTTATGTACAAAGGAAGATAAGTGAGCAAGCATAGCGAATGTGTGGTGCAAAATTCAGCAGAGTAATAGTGTGAATTTGTTTATGTGTGATGCAAAGAGCAGAAAAGAGCAGGGCGAAGTGTAGAGTTGGAAAAAGGATCTAGAATCAAATCTATGAGCTTCATCGGAATTGTAACTTGGCATGAATAGATTCTACTATCTCAGTCCATCCTTCAGATGGTTTTAATCTAAACTTTTGTAAGGCAGTGAGCTTTCCCTTTTGAGCAGTGAGCTCTAGGCAGTGTGCTTGAATGTAAGTGCATTCTCTTTTGTAAAACATTTATTTGAGTACTCAAATTGTGGATTAACCTCTACGGTGGTTTTTCCCCTAATAGGTTTTCCACGTAAACATCCTTTTGTTATGGTGTTATGAATGTTTCCTTTGAATGTTTGCATCTTTCTTTTAATGTAATGACCAAATGGTTTAAGTTTCAGAGTAATAAAGTTAAGATTTGTTGAGCACTGATTCACCCCCCTCTCAGTGTTCCCTTGAGTCCAACAATTGGTATCAGAGCTTCTGGTTCCTCAGAGGAAGTTTAGCATCTTGAGGTGGATCTTGGAATTTGATGGACTCTGGTAGTCTTCAGCAATAGCTTTTGGTGGCATTTGATGACCTTGATCAATCTAAAGAAGAAGTCCAAGAATTGAAAGAAAATCTTAGGGATGCTAAGAAATTTATTCAATCATTGAAGGATCAGATTGTTAAATCCAGGGAGAAAAGGAAGGATCTCGGTGATCAGATCAAGCATCAAGAAAGTGAAAACATGGATGATGCTCACTTGAATCAGACCTTGAAGGAAATAACTGATGAATGTGAAAAGCTTTCCAGAGAAAATACTACCCTAAATCATGAGATGGAATCTATGGTGATGAAGTTGACTAAAGAGATTGAAGAAAGGAAGAAGAATGAGGAGAATATTGCTTAGTCCTTAAAAGAAAAATTGGATGAACACAAAATAATAAATGAAAAATTCACTCAGTTGGAAAGAGAACTACAACGATCTAGAAACAATGAAGAAGAACTTGGTAAACTGATTGTTATTCTCATAAATGAACTTACCACTGGAAATGAATACAAGGAGAATTTTAAGATCAGTTTAGTTTCAAACTTAGATAAAAGAATTTCAGACAAGGAAACCTGATGAACAAAGGTGGAAGGTTTCCGGTAAGACAACCTAATGCTCAAAAATTTAATGGATACTATTTTTCTTGCAACAAATTTGGCCATATGGCTACTCAGTGTAGAATTAATATGAAATCAAGAGATTCATCATTTTTTGGTTAGTGATTCAAATGCAAAAAGTTTGGTCATAAATCAATCGAATGCATAAATGTGTCAAACTAATATGTCAATAGAAAGAATGTTGAATGTTACACATGTGGAAGATTTGGACATATTTCTAATAAATGCAGATCAACAAGAAATCAATGGAATTATTGGTTTGGACAAGGAAGTATTGTGTGCTCTAGTTGCAATAAATATGGTCACGTTGCCAGATTCTATAGAAACAAGAATGTGGATAGAAGAGGTCCGGTATACAGAAGTAGAAATATACAAAAATATGACAAAGGAAAAGGAAAAGTGACTATAGATGAGATAAGAGATGAAATGAAAAAGACATGGGTAGAGAAGAATGAGTTTGATGTTGGAAATGATTCTGCACTAGAACCTGCTTCCTGTAATTCTTCTGGTAATGATTTAAGGCCACTGACCTAGGGGGATTTTTTCAAGAAAATATTCCCTCCCTTGTCTATAAATGGTACCGAAATGCGAAGAATGGTTAAGAAGGTGTATTTATGATGTGCAAAGGTTTTGGAGAACTTTCACAAAAAAATTCATAGAATTCATAGGTCCACAAAATTATTTTTTGTCACTATCTGAGAAAATAGAGCACTCAGAAAACTTAGGGCAAATGCATTTATTACAAGTGTACAAACTATAAAATTCAAGCTGGAACCGTCATTTGTCACTTTGCATTGAAGAAGAAAAGGAGAGAACTCGGTAGAAGAATTTTGAAGCAGATAAGTTGATTCTCTGTCGAAACTCAAAATCTATCAGGAATTTCAGTTGGTTTCAAAATTTTCATGTAATTTGGCGTGTGGTTGTTAAACCTAAGTGCGAAAGGAAAATGGAACAAATTAAAAGTTCAATCATTCTGGATGAACACAATAGTGGAAAGATTAGGTCCATGAGGAATTTTTTATTACCCAACGAATTGAAACAATTGAATGAAGCCAAACACAAAAATTTGGATATTTGGAATGAGTTTCCATACTTTGAGAATGTGAAATTTGTTAAATTCATCTTGATCAGATTGCATGATGATAATTTAACTTTGTACAAACCCTACACCATCTCAAAGGAAATAATTGAGAATTTGATTGGATTATGCAAAGTTAGAGATATACCAAGGAAGAAATCCATCCGGAATAAGGAAGTTGAAACCCTAACCAGAATAATTGGAGATCAAATGGCACTGATAATTGCGACAATCAAGAATCCTATTACAAAGTACATTGCACATGAAATTTAATATAAAGTCTTTTTCAAAAACCTAGAAGGAGCGACCTCGGCTGGCACTATCTATATTTCTCACAAGATGATAATCGAAGGTCAGAAATTTGAAATGTGTGATTTGATAAAGGATCAACCAATGGATAATATGCAACTGCCAAAAGAAATAGACTACCCTTTTAGGTTTGGTACTCTGATTATATTCTTAGTAATGTATTTCTTGAATTTCTTTCCAAAAATCGACAATGTGGTGTGGAAAACAAATGAACTGGTATGCAGACAAATATACTCATATTTTAAGAATTTGGTTGATTGGGATCTAGAATTTGAAAATTTCTTTAAGAATGTGCTTGGAAAGTGTGGTTCAGTCAATATTTCACTTCTAGTAAGAACAACTGAAGTTGGTTCCTCTTCCGGTGGCATGGAGAAAAAGAAGAAAAGAGAAAAAGAAATTGTTGAATACAATCCTCTAGAATGCAAAGTTCCTAGAATTGAGGGAAAAGGTAAAAAAAAGGAAATTGTGGATATTCCAGACGAAGAATCTGTAGACATGGAAAATTGACCAACACACTTGATCCTGATTACTAACATCATTTCGTCCTAAATCATACTCTCAGCTTATCATCACTTTTCATCTCTTAATTAGATAAATCATTATTTGTTTAATTAATTCATTCTCCCCTCTATTGATTAAATTAATCAATCTAATTTAATTAACCCTATCTCTGTTCATTTAAATAATTCAGCTTATTTTAATTTAAAACTCTAAATTCCTTTTATTAAATTGAATAAATTAAAACATTATTTGATTTAATCTAACATTATCCCCTTTAGTTAAATAAATCAAAACATTTATTTTATTAAACCCTTCCTCTAAATTTGATTTAAATTAACTCATAAATTTAAGTCTAAATTGTCACATCTCCTAAATCCTCATCAAATTAATTAATCTTTGATTAATTTAATCCTAAAATATGTCACATTCTCTAGAAAATACAAATTGCACAATAAATCAATTACTTTGATTTATTAAATTGCCTATTTTCTCTCAACATGGAATAAGGGAGGAATATTCCTTCAAATTTGAATTCAAATCCAAGTGGATTTGTCCTTCCAACAAAGCATTCACTCCTCTTACATGTCATTGTGCATTGAGCCAAGTGGCATTTATTTCATTCTTTTATCCCTCTCATATATCATTTCCTCAATTTCAAATTCCATCTAATATCATTTATTGTCACTTTGATCAAAATATACACAAGCTTCACCGATTCACATCTTGACAAGTGGCACTTGGCCATCAGATGTTGAATGATCCCACATTGCTCAATCTTTCTCTCTTCCAATTTGGAAATATATAAATAAGAGACTCTTCCTCTTATTCTTCATCCAGAATTTGAGCAAAGTTACTCTCTTCACATTGAGAGCTAATTTTGTCTACTTCATAGCAAGTGTTCATCATTTTTATGGTTTCATAGCTAGGTTATGCCAAAATCTCATCAAGGAGCTACAACCATCACCAAATCATCATCAAGCTTACAAAGGAGTTGGGAAAGGGCCAATTTCTACACACAATTGGCACCAATTCCCCCATGGGATCAAGAGTTTTATTTGCATTGAATAAGATTTAATAGCTTTTGTTCATATTTGTTTTTGTTCTTTATCTTATTTCTTACTCTTTGCAATTTAAATGGATTTCATGGGGAATCCTTGTTCTCACTTGCATATTGATCTAACATTGGGTTTGTTTGCTATGTTTGTGTAGGTATAAGGACTGGGGTTCACAAAATCTGATGAAGAAACTGAGGATCCATAGAGAAATGAATCAGAATCAAAAAAAGCTAGTGAGGAAGAAGATGATCTAACAAAGGAAAAGCTACAACAGCTTATTTAGGAAGAAGGTGGAATGCAAAAGATTGCTAAGTTATGGTCTGTTAGACCATCGTATGATCAAGACATGATTCTGAGTGTACTAAATGCTCATATTGATCATTGCAAGATCAAATTGGAAAGTTTGCAGAATATTCTACCTGAGGAAATGATTGAATGCAATAAAGAAACAATGAACTCTTAGGATAAAGAAAAAGAAGAAGGTGAAGTTATCTCTCATTTGAAGGAGCAATTTAAACTATCACTTACCAAACTAAAGAAGAAAATGAATGAGTTGAGGCAATACATCAATGCAACTAATAATAGCTACAACTATTGCATCTGTTGGCCTCATGTTGTTAGTAATTACAAAGAGAAATTGAAACAGGTTGAAAAAGAGTTGAATGACATTGGAAAAGGCTTTGACATGTCTCAGGATTGGGATGGCACCATTAGGAAAAGAATTTGGGAGCTAAAGTGTGAACACACCAAAGTTAAATTCACCAAGAACACACTTGTGGACACTTTTTGGAAGGTGGAGGATCTAACCGAATGCAGATTGGAGAAGATGGTGGAGATACTAAGGAAAGGTGAGAAAATGGAAGAAGCAATTACAATTCTGGAATCTTTAACTGAAATTGTCAACAAAAAATCCAAGAACAACATTTTGATCATTATCATTGGGATCACAATAGATGCTTGGAAGAAATTCCTTCCAGAAATAAAGAAAAAATCATAAGATAATTTTCTAAAGTAGTAGTTGCTTGTTTTCAAAACTGATTTTTTTTTTAAGTTTTCATCTAAGGGGGAGAATTTTTGGTATATATAATCTAAATTTTTGGAGATTTTGAACACATGTTTTTTATTTTTGGCATATGGTTTCTATGCTTTGTCATTGATGTCAAAGGGGGAGAGAATGCAGTGAAAAATGTCTCATCAATCTTAAGGCGAGTTGTGTTTTGAAATCCTTTTGAAGCATAGGGGGAGAGAGAAGTTTGGCAACGTACTTATAATGATTCTGACACTTAGCCATTTTTCACTAAGTGTTGCCATAAATTCCAAAGGGGGAGATTGCTGGTATATGGCTTGTAAGTGTTTTCATTGATGTCAACCTAAGTCATGCATCTGATCTACATTATAGTTTTGGCTTACACTGACAAAACAGAGTGAAGAACAAGACATCTGGTTAAAGGCATAAATGTTGATCTGAATACCTCACCAGACTATTATTTTGAGTTATGGATCTTTGAGGAAGGTTTTTTGATGTTTGTATTACCTTATTGGAGCAGTATGTTGATGCGCATTCACTGGTATGCGATCTAGGAGACACGGTGAACTAATCTATTGGCTATCTACACTTGAAGGCCGACTTGGTGAATATAGTAATCGTGAATCTATAAAGAGTAATTAATTAAATGTTTTCATGCTTGATTATTTTTCTTTGGCTCCTCTCTATGTCTTAACTGACTTTGGAGGATGTGCATAAGGAATTAGTGGTGGATCTGGTTGACATTTGAAAAGAACTTAATGTTTTATGAAACTCACATATGAATGATCAAATCCTTGATAGCAGGTATATATATGAGATCACTTTTATCATTTCTATGTACAAAGGAAGATAAGTGAGCAAGCATAGCAAATGTGTGGTACAAAATTCAGCAGAGTAATAGTGTGAATTTTTCTGTGTGATGCGAAGAGAAGAAAAGAGAAGAGTGAAGTGCAGAGTTAGAAAAAGGATCCAGAATCAAATTAATGAGCTTCACCGGAACTATAACCTAGCATGAATAGATGCTACTATCTCATTTCATCCTTTAGATGGTTTTAATATGAACTTTTGTAAGGCAGTGAGCCTTCCCTTTTGAGCAGTGAGCTCTAGGTAGTGTGATTGAATGCAAGTGCATTCTCTTTTGTAAAAAAAATATTTGAGTACTCAAATTATGGATTAACCTCCATCATGGTTTTTCCCCATACAGGGTTTCCACACAAAAATCCTTGTGTTATGGTGTTATGAATGTTTCCTTTGAATGCTTGCATCTTTCTTTTAATATAATGACATAATGGTTTAAGTTTTAGACTAATAAAGTTAAGATTTGTTGAACATTGATTCACCCCCCTCTCAGTGTTCCCTTGAGTCCAAAAACTCCCAATTAGGCCCCTTGAGCAAAGGATCATGAGTTAAAGCTGCTTTCAAGTCAGAAAATGCCTTGTCACAGTCTTTTATCCATTAGAACTCAACATCTTTAGTTAGGAGAGTATACAATGGTGCTGCCATTTTGTTGAACTCTTTGATGAACCTCCTATAATAACCTACATGTTCTATGAAACTCCTAACATCTTATTGTTTTGTAGGAATAGGAATATTGATAATCACCTCAATCTTTGTAGGATCTACTCGAATGCCTTTGTGAGAGATGTAGTGGCCAAGAACTACACCTTCTTGCATCATCGTGAAGCACTTTTCACTATTTAAGGATAGATTGTAGTCTTCACATCTTTGTAGGACTCTTTTAAGATTTTCCAATGCTTCATTTAGCACCATAGGTAGTCAAATCATCCATATAAATTTCCATTCAATCATGAGAGATGTCTGAAAATATGCTAATGAATGCCCTCTGAAAAGTTGCAGGTGTATTGCATAAGCCAAATGGAAGTACTGAGTAGGAATAGGTTCCCCATGGATAGGTAAAGGTGGTCTTCTCTTGGTCCTCTGGTGCAATTTGGATCTAGTTATAGCAACTGAATCTATCAAGAAAACAAAAGTATTGCTTTCCTGCAAGTGAGTCCAAAACTTTATCTATGAACAGTAAGGGAAAATGGTCCTTTTTGGTGGCAGAATTAAGTTCCTTGTAATAAATATAAACTCACCACTTCCATCCTTTTTTGGGCACAATTACCAATGGGGACACCCACTGGCTATCTGAAATGGGGTAGATAAATTTGACATCAAGCAATTTTTGTAGTTCACCTTTTACAATTTCTTTCTATGCAGAGTTAATTCTTCTTTGTGGCTGCCTCACTGGTGTACAATCATCTCTTATGTATATCCTATGAGTGAAAAGCTTAGGATCCAATCCCTTCACATCATGATAGTCCCATGCAAATTCATTTTGGTGGGCCCTCAATAAGTTTTCCAATGACAACTATTGTTCTACACTTAGTTTACTATTGATATTCAGATATTTCCCTTCTAACACTTGCACTTGTGTAGTTAACTCTACCATAGCTACTTCACTAATGCTTGGTACCTTGTGTTCATGTGGCAGAAATTCATGAAACATACCTATTGCTACAGGAAGTTTAGCTGTAGGAAGAACGTCTACACGAAGAACGATTGCAGGATGAGTGGTTGCAGGAAGAGCGTGCAAGAGTGTTTTCACTATATCAACAAAATCAGATACATGAGAGGATGATGCTTCCTCTACCTCATAATGGTTTTGAATTATGTTATACAACACTTCATTTTCATCTTGAAGCCACATGAAAGAAATTTTTGCTAACATCATAAGTTGTGCCACAGAATTAACTTCCTCGGCCTCTTCACCAACATGTGGCCATACTAAATCATCCTTATCATGGGATAGCTGAGCAGTAGGGTAGAGAACAAGATTTTTGGTTCTCTTTCCATTTGAAATGGTCATGTCTCCTATCCAACATCCAATATAAGCATCTGTTATTGCTAACCATGGGCTTCCAAGAATAATGGGGTACTCCAAAGAGTCTAGAGTTACCACTAGATCTTCCACTATACCATCAAGCTTAATAGTAGAACTATTAGCAAGCTACAAGATAGTAGGGGTAGGTCTCATGCTTGCAATATTTAGTTTTTGCAGGATGTCCTTAGTCATCACATTTATTGCTACTCCCAAATCAATCAGAGAATTCTTTATCTGCATCCCATTTATAACAAATCCTACCACAGGACTCCCTGGGTCATTATACTTGGGAACAATCACTTTCCCAAGCATGATGTCAGCAATTTGTCCCACCACATGAACTATAGTGGGGTCTTTCTTCTTCCTGCCTGGCTTCTTAAGGCATGCTTCCTTGATTGCTTTTCCATATATGGTAACATCTTATATGGCTTGAAATAGAGGTATCTAGACACATATGTGCTTCAACTGATCTAAGATGCCAAAATCTATGTCCTCATTTTCTTCATTTTATTTCACAATTTCCAACCTCTAAGGAAATGGTGGTTCTGGCTCAGTCTACTTGGTTGGGACTGGTTTAATATTTTTAGGTGCACTTGGCTAAACAAGGACATTCAGAGGCTCCTCCTCTTCCACAGGAAGCTCAGTGATAATAGGTGTGGAGGGAGCTTGAAAAGTAGTTCCTGAATGCCACTGAATGTCACTTACACTCACAACATATGCAGGGAATTGATTTGGATCAATAGAGTATACTGGTTGCTACTATGGTTTATTATTTGGGTTAGGTGTGGGTTGGGCTAGTAGTTGAGTAGGTTTAGGTTCATTTGAACTTGGATTAGTAGGATAAGTCATTATAGAAGGTTGTTGGTGCTGAGAAGGTGGTTGCATGTAATTGGTTGTCTGGCTTGGCCATTGTTGTCCTCCCTCCATTGAGATGTTTGATGCTAGTTCCCAAGGGGTGGCTGCCAATTTCCTTGAAACTGTTGCCAATTCCCCTAAGGTTTTTGCCAGTGGGTGGAGAGTTTTGGTGATTGGGCCAAGAATTTGGAGGGTTATTCCAAGGCTATGGTGGATATCCTCCATAATTGGATGGATATGGGGGTTATCATTGATTACTAGATGAATAAGAATTGAAATATGACCCAACAAAAGATAGTGGATCTGGTGGCATACCCTGTCTCGGAGCCCTTGGCCTCCTTTTTGCAACATAGTATACTTGATCATCATCACCCTAGATTGGTTTAAACTTGGGTTCCATCTGCTTGCTATCAATATTAGCTATCATCTTGCATTTGCAGTCCTTCTTCTTTTGTCTGCAATGAGGGCAGTATTTTTCCAACGTTGCCTATGCCTCCTCTTGTTTATTTTTGGTCTGAAGTGAATCCAGCTAAGTATCCAAATTATTTATGATGTACTGCTTGAATTCTATCAGTAAGCGAGTAATCTCCATCCTTGAAAATTCACTGGTAGATGACTTACCCGTAGAGGATTGGTAAGCTCTCCCTTTCTTTGAAGCTTCCCTAGAATAGTTCTACTGATATCCTCCCAAGGAACTTGGGTGATATCTTCTCCTCCCATCAGGTCCAAGGCATCTATGCAACTGTCATTAATTCCTCTCAAGAAAAGAAGCTTTTGTGACTCTTCATTGAGTGTATGGTGTGGAGATTTCTGTAGGCAAAACAAAATCCTTGAAATTTAATCTTCCAAGCTCTCATCTTCCTTTTGTTGCATCCTAAAAATGTCATCTCCTCTCATGTCACTACCCCTGCAATACTCTTTGTATTTCTCAAGGAACTTTGTCTTTATGTCCTCCCAAGTCTCCATAGTGTCTTTGCTAAGGCTCATAAACCATCTTAATTTAACTTCTTTCAAGGTGGTAGGGAATAGCTTAAGTCTATGGGCATTAATGATATAGTCATAACTCCTGCAGAGTATATCAAACTCAAACAAGAATGTGTTAGGATCTTTTGTGACAAGTCCATAGAACTTAGGAAGGATTGAAGCAGGGATATTTTTGAGGTTGTCTACTTCATTTTTATGAGCAACGGGGAAAAGGAAAGGCTGGTCAGTTAGGTCCGTTTCCATTTGCATCACCCATGCCTGCTTGACGATGTTCCAAAGCAAAGGGGTCTTCAATCAAATTTTGATCTTCAAAGGAAACTTCAGAATTGGTCAGATCCAAAAATGTATCAACAAAGGGGTGTGGCTCTTCTTCTTCATTTCTTGTAAGGTTTTGGTACTCAACTAACTAGAATGGATCAAGATTTTTAGGAAGGAATCTCCCATGAGCATCTCTCCTCCTCCCTCTCTGCATGCAGTATCAACTCAGTATCAGCCAGCTCACACAAAGAATTGGAAAAATAATAGGGGAATATTACTTTTAAACGAGGGGTACACGAAGAAAAATTTCCAGAAACACTACAACAAGGAAAACTATCAATGAATCCAAAGAACTTCCTAGCTTGACACCATTCCCGACAATAACGCCAAAAATGTTAGCCTCCTACAATTATTTTAACAACTAAGCCCTTGCAGTTGTGATTTTGAGATTGGACATCTAACTTGAATAGCTATTTCAACCATCATGAAGGTGCATTTAAATTGTCGACCTAGGGATGCAAACTTGAAATGGGTCAACACTATATGTGCACTAGGAATCCAAAGTAGCCATTTCTATCCTACAACTAAGAAAAAGATGACGTTGAAAGTAAATTGCTTGGAAGGAAATAAAATAAATGTTGAACAACAACCAATAACTAGACTAAATTGAAATGCATGAAATAAATTAAAATTTGAGCAAAAAGACAAGAAACTACTATGTATGTTGTGGCTGTAGGAATAGCCACAAAATGGAATTCTAGTGGCTGTAGGAACATTCAGTGCCAGATTCTTAACTAATTATTGAACATAAAATACTAACTAAGCTAAAGGATGGAATACTCACCAAGTGGCCGCCCGTGGATAAGTATTCCCTAAAACTAAGGTAAACTCAGGTGCATGAACTTATAACTTCATTTCATTTAGTAGAAAACATGAGTACAATCGAACAACATAACTGTATTACAAAAAAATAAGAATGCGAGTACATCAAATTAAACAATCCCTCTCCATTAGATTGTTAAGCTCCAAAGGAGTATTTGAGTCTTATTTATCTATCCACCTAGCAAGGTAGTCAACTCCGAAAAAACTAGAGGATGCCACATTAGGGAAAGCGCAAAAATAGTGGAGAGGCGGCTACACATGCACATAATCTGTCAGGCATGCTTGCCTTAATGCAATCCTAGCACAACAGTAGCGCCTAAAGCTGTCCATCAGGAAATTAATAGCATTACAAGGCAATTACACTTTGATTTGCATGAGGAATCTTTCCACTGTCGTGACCCTTCCCTCATTGAATTTCCACCTTGTTGAACGATATAGCGGATGCCCAACTGGTGGAATCTTCTTGAATTATAGGCCTTAATTATATCTGCATGACAATGTTAGTACACACAACAATTGCATATCCATAATCATCTTAAAGTGATATTAATTAATCACATGCAAAATTAACACAGATGGTTCCTATAGCATGTCAATATCATTTGAAAGTTATGAAAATAAGTTCATGTCCAAAGTCTATGGTTTCAAGGAAATATTATAAAAATATCACCTCCCAAGTATCAAAGTCTTATGACAACTGCATGAAATAGACAACAACTCTATCAATAATTAGACAATAAACTAGAATCATCAAGTGTTTCAGTGATCTTCATAACCTCAAAACCAAATTTGGATGGTACTGGGGTCCCTTGGAACTTATACTTCATTGTAATAGGAACTTGTTTCAGTTTTAGCCTTTTCCCCCTTGCTCATTTTGATGTTCCTTCACTGGGGACTTCTTCTTTTGAATCTAGAATTTTTTAATCACTTGCAATATTGGCCATTATCAAAAAAAGGGAAGATATGTGAAGAAAAAATTAGTCACAAGCATTCATATTAAATCCCCATTCATTCAAAAAAAATTATATTCTACAAATTATTTCAAAAAGTTTGGGTTTTGGCTTTGGGGTAGAACCAAGAACTTGACCATTCTAAGCATAGTATTGAACTATATCAAAAGTCAAGATCGAGGAAAAATTTGAACCTAAACTTGATATAATATCTTTCAATTCTATCGAACATCAAAACTAGGTTTTGGTTCAACATCTATACTCATAATGATAAGCAAGATTTAGTTTCATTTCGTGGTCTAATCCCGCAATGTGTTTGGAAATCGGGATCGAGTTTTCACAAAGCAGTGACACTTATGAAATGGGGTTGGTAAAGGGGTCATCCCGAGTTCTAATCCCGATGGAACATTGAAAGTTGGAATTGACACATGGTTTGGAACCAGACCCAATGGAACGAACAAGTGTGAGTAATGTCTCGAGTTTTCATCCCAACGTTATGTTGGAAGTCAGAACTGGGATATGGTTTGGAACTTGACCTTTGGTATGTATAGTTGGAATATTTCAACTCTGATTTCTGATCTTGATGTGATGTTAGAAGTTAAAATTAGAGTGACACCAAGTCATGGAACTTATCGGTATGTCAAAATTTTTGTGTTGGTCTGACATTTGATCCTGATAGTAATGCGGGAATTAGAGTTGGGACATAAGTTGATGCATTGTCAAATACACTTAACATGTCAAGGTAACAATCCAATCTATGATCTTGATGGAAAATCAAGAATCGGAATCGGGGCAAATGAAAAAGTGAAACCTTGAAGGTGGTAAAAACACGTGGTACAGTTCCAATTCCCAATTCCGAAATAGATGCGGGAATTGAGAATGAAGAAATGAGATAACATGAAGGAAAAATAAATGTAATAGTATTTTTCAAATCATGCCTTCAGGATCGAGAAACGGTTGGGCTCAATATTTTTGAATTGTAACGGTCAAAATTTCAAAATTTATCTATTTTAATGCCAATTTGACCAAGCAATACAACAAAACCCTAGAAAACTAGGGCACGGTGGGACAACAAATCTCGTGAACAAAAAACCAAAAAAATTGCAAGGGAAAACCCAAACGCACAAAACCCAAAATGAAACAAAGTCAAACGAACCAAAGGGTTTCAGAACAAAGAAAATTGCCCCAATGGGCATCAAGAAAGATAGAAAACAAAAAAAATGAACAAGCCTCAAAAGAAGGAAAGAAAGAAAACACGCGAAACGACAAGTGAAGAAAACATAGGAAAACCAAGAACGAAGGAAAAAAATGATGAAAAACACCTACCTCCAAATGCAACCAAAAAATTGACAACATGGTGAGAAATCGAAGCGTTTCTTCAAACCCCAACTCTTGGTGTCGCTTTGGTTTGTTTAGTCAAATTGTACGAGCAAACATGAATGAAAAACCAATGAGCGGTGGAAATAAAAACCTGTTCATGCGTGAGAATGGTTAGACATTAATGCGGGTTGGTCGGTCCTTAGGATAAGGGAAAAATTCATAAATGTGTCATCGCAAGATTGAAGGTAAGCAGGAATTGGGATCAAGACATGACACTACACCAAACTTTCAATGAGTGAAAAGGTCAAGCGAAGGTCTAAAATCTGAATCCCAAAAGACAAAGACAAACACGGGAATCAAGATCAGGATGGGAGATGGAACAAGAAGTTTCGAAAAGTTCTTCGTTCTAGTTCCAGTCTGATGTCCGATTCTGAAAAATATAAAGAGAGTCTGAGATTGGGATTGGGTTGGAAATAGGAACAAGAACTTTGGAAAAGGTCTTTATTCTAGTTCCAGTCCTATGTCCGATTCCAAAACAAACAAAAAGAGCCAAAAATCGAGATCGGGTTGGAAACAGGAACAAGGAATTTGGAAAAGTTCCTAGTTCCTTTTTCGATCCAATGTCCATTTCTGAAACAAGCAAAAACACACAAGAAAAGAAGAAGTCAAGATCAGAATGAAAATAGGAACTTACACTTTTTAAGGTGTAAGGTGATAGTTGTTGGCCTCCTCTAATGGTTCAATAAACAGGCCCTTAAAGCTATAACTTAGAGATTAAATATATACACCAATTAGTTATCTTTCTCATCATGAATGTTCATTTCATTATCAACCCAAGGACATGAACTTGAAATGGGTCAGCACTATCTATGCACTAAGACTCAATTATAGTCATCCTTATCCTATAACTAGAGAGGAAATAGTACTAAAAGTGAAATGCTTGAAAGGAATTAGCATAAGTATTGAGCATAAATCAACAACTAAAATGAAATGAAATTAATTACAAAAACAAAAGTCTCAACAAACAGACATGAAGTTACTTTGTCTTCCTTGGCTACAGGAATAGACAGAGAATGAAGTTCCAATGGCTACAGGAATATACAACTACTAAGACTGTAACTAATTGCTGAACAAAAAAGTAACTATTGAACTAAATGGATGAAATTCTCACCAAGTGGACCCCCTTGAATGAGTCTCCACAAAACTAACTCAGTTGCAACAAATTAAAGTATCATTTTATTCATTGAAAACATTGTTACATCATAATAGTAATATGATTGTATTCCTTGAAACTAAAGATTAAAATACAATATTAGAACATCTAGCCTCTTGAAGAGGAACATCTGATCATTATTTATAGAAGGAAAGCTTCTAACTAACTCTAACTAACTGGACAGTCGACCCCAACAGACTAGGAGGACATCATTTATTGAAAGCATGAAAAAGAGGAAGGAGGTTGTACATGCACAATATTTAGTCAAACCAGTCTTGCCTCCAAAAGGATACAACATAGCAACACCTCCTAAATCTACTCAACTAATAGACATGGTCATTTAAATTTAAGTTATCACTTCCACATGAGTTGGAAGTTTCCAACCATTGACCTTTTCAATCTCCATCTCTTTTTTACTCCTTCAACAACCAGGCAGATGGCATGGAATTCTTCCACCTTGCAAGCTCCATTTGTATTTGCATCTTAATATGAACTTGCATTATGACATTAGCATGCACAAGAAAATTTTATATCCATAATCACCTTAGAATAACATTCATCCAATCACATGTAAAATTAATATAGATATATATCACATAGCAGGTTAATACCATCAAAATTTATAGGGATAAGTTCATGTCCAAAGTTCATAAGTTTAGGGAAATAAAATAGAAAGTATTAGTAACCAAGTGCTAAAACCCCATAGTAACAATAAAAAACATATGATAAATCCTAACAAAAATGAGTCATTATTTGGACATCAACAATTTCGATCCGAAACCCGAATCCAACAAGACAAGAAAAACACAAGGCAAAACACGGGGATTGGGACCAGAACAAAAGTAGGAACTTCAACTTTGGAAAGTAACAAGTGTCGGTGATGGTCCAAAACCCGAACTTAGAAAACAAAGGAAAACAAGGACTTGGGAGAAAAGGACAACTCCCAAATCCCAAACAAGAACACCAAAGATAAAAATAACAAAGGGGGGCCCATTTTGACCAAAAAACAAAGGGGGGCCCATTTTGACCAAAAAGCAAAATGGGGTGGCTATGCAAGACATAACACTTCTTTTATTTTGTTATGAGATATATTTTTTAATTTTTATAGCGGTAACTCATATGGCCTAGTTCTTGGGACCCATCTTTTACTTTTATTTATTGGTCATTAGAGGTTTTATATTCTCCCTAAGTTACACTTAAGGGAGACTATTTCTATACTAACATACAAAAATTACTTATTTCATGTGTTTCTTGTCTCAATTTATGGGATTAGGACACATGTCATGATCTAACTTAATCCTTACCTATGGTTTCATCAAGGATTTATTTATCATTTATTAATGGTAATTAATCATTATTGTATTATTCAACAATGTAGATTCATTATGATTCATGACTTTTTTTATCAATAGTATCTTCATCTTCCATACCAATTATATTTCTTATCACCTTTAACTCTTATATAAGGGGAAATTTTCAAATAAAAAACCATGTATACCTAATCCACCCATCCATATTGATCCTAATTCATTTACCCATGCAGAAATCATCCATCAAGTCCTTATCCTTTGAGTCATCCATGCAAATATTTCTCCATCCATATTAATCCTCATTCATCGGACCTTAAAAACCCTAAATCATTATATTATCAATTAATAGACCCCCTCCATCAAAATACCTCTCAATTCCTATAAATACTATTTCATTAAAACATCAAACTAAATCTATGATACCTCATACATGAAGCCCCCATTAATCCATAAAGATCCCAAACAATTAAATCCTCCACCAAATCCTATATATCCCCATCCATTAAACCATTAATCAATCCTTATAACTCATCAAATCCCCCATCCATCTATATTTATCTTAATTCCAATCCATAAATCCTTATGGATACTCATCTATCAACCAATAAAGTTGATAATCCAAATGGTTCATGTGTTTCCAAAACTAAGAAAACAACATATATCCATTTTTTATGAGTTCCTTAATCCAAATCAAAGTAGAGATCTTTTAGAACAAGTGTGTGCTACCACTAGCTATACCCTAGGCTATAATGAATCATATATATTTTATCCTCATGCTAGTCTTGACAAGGGAAATGCATTTTTAGTATGATATCCTCACATCATTTCTTATCTAAATTATTAATTGAAAAAAAAAAACTTTAGCCTCATATCCACTCAACAACCCTATCAACCATCCAATCAACTATTTAACCATACCTTACCCAAACAATCTCTAAAGGATTTTATTCAAGGACTATTAGTAAATAATAAATATAAAATGGATAAATTTTAGTTGTTTTATCATACCTATTCTTTAGGCTATAATGAATCATATATTTTTTATCCTCATGCTGGTCTTGACAAGGGAAATACAATTTTAGTATGATATCCTCACATAATTTCTTATCTAAATTCTTAATTCATAAAAAAAACTTTAGCCTCATATCCACTCAACAACCCTATCAACCATCCAATAAACTATTTAACCATACCTTACCCAAACAATCTCTAAAGGATTTTATTCAAGGACTATTAGTAAATAATAAATATAAAATGGATAAATTTTAGTTGTTTTATCATACCCATTCTTACATACCATCATCCTTTAACAAGTACAAGAATTGTTGCTGGAAATGAAGTTACTCCATTGAACCATATTTAGGTTTTTGAAGCCCCTCCTAGTATTGACATCCCTACAAATCAACCCATTCAAGAATCTAAACAAAAATAATTCATGAGATTCAAAACATCCATAAGGTTAACTTCCCTAATATCCATAAGATTCAAAGGCATTTTACTAATCATTACAAGAAATTAAAGGACTATATCCAAAATCTTCTTGATCAAGGGGATAATAAATTAAAATGAAGTCCATCCATATCTTTGACAAACCAATTAGGGATATCTCAAGAACTCATTCCAAACCATGATCAAGATAGCTCAAAACTAAATCAAGGATAAAATATCCAATATAATTCCATCTATCATACAATAAAATCACAATATCATGAAACCCAAACTAATACTATCTATTCAATATCTCCTTAGTATAATGAGGATATTGTTATCATTGTGCATGTAGATAATAATTTTCATCACATTGAGAATACTAATAATTCAATTATAGTTGATGTTGATCAAACCACACATATGGATAAGAAATTTAAGGTTCATAAAATTAGGCATATTGATAATCAAGTTAAAATAATCATGAACAAGGAGTAAGCATAAACATACTATCAAGTTGGTCCAATCACCTTTGGTCAGGATAAGCACATTAAATATTATAACATGGTTCCTAGTTATACATTGATGGGCTAGGATCATGTTTTTATAGCAACAAGTATCCTTTCAGAAAAAGAATATATAAAATAATGAGATATAAAGGAAAAGGTGTGGGCCTTTATGAGCAAGGAATCTTGGAACCTACATAAATTTATGCAAATCATAAAAAAGTCAAGGCACTTGATACAAGTCTTCTAATGATAAATATAACAATGCTAGTGACACTTTGATGATATCTAAGGTAACTTTGTCCAATAAAAATATTAAAATATTTTCCATCCATAGCCCCTATGAAAATATCATTGTCATCAACCTTGAACTCCAAAATCCTAAAGCCATGATTGAGACCTACAAGATCATGCATCATTTTATTTATTTAAAAATTATGAAGTAATCATAAAAATAATTCGCCTTCAAGATAATGTCCCACTAATGGATCAACACAAAGGATCTAATATTAATCTATATGCCCTGGCTATGATATTGAACTTCTAGAAAGGATAGATATTTCCCCAATTTTCAATATAGTTGATTTATATAGGTATTATGCATGAGAAACAAGTGTACAAGGGGATACATATTCTTATTTTTAGAATGCACAAGAATGGATACAACGATTACTTGAAAAATAATTAGAAGAAGTGGAAAAAATAGAAGATTCTCATGTGATCAAAAGAACAAGGGGAAAATATTATAAATAATATTTGGTCCAGTGGAAGAATAAAGCGGTTAATGAAGCTACTTTGGTAAAATATTCATAACTTTGGAAGTATGGAATTCCTATTCCAAACTCACCCAAATTTTTATAATTTCTTCACTCATGGAACATTTCACTTACCCAACATGTCTGATATAGGAGCCTCCAATTTCATGAGAAATATTGCATTAAGTAAAAAAATTTCAAGTTCATTTTTTATTCAATTTTTTTCTATTAATTTTTTTCATTGCTTGGGAGAATTTTCAGATTTAGAATTGTTAAATTTACTTAAGTTTAAAAGCATTAAAAAATTAGGAAAGTTTCATAACCTATGATTAGCATTTGAAGAGGTTCTCATAACCTCATTGACTCTTGAAAAGGTACAACTCTCATTATTTCTTTCATAAACCCCTACTGAAATTGCTTGTGTTGGAATATTTATTCAATTTTAGAACTTGTTTCATCTATCACTGAATTGGACTAACTCTTTTATTTGGAAAGAAATATTTTTTCAAGACAACGTCAATGTTTTAGTGTGGTTTTAAAACCATCATCAAGGTATTTGAAAAGCTTATCACAACCTTGTCAACACTTAAAGCATCATCTAAAAGCACTTATTGAAATTATTATTTAAAGAAGCATCCATGTTTTATGAAGGTTTCAAAACAATTTTCAGTATTCGACAAGGTTGTAACAACCTTCTTGGCCTCTAAAATAATTTTCAAAACCTTGCAAGAAAGTGAAGCTAATGATTTCTTGGCAACATCACTCATAGTGGCATTAGGAATAAAAGAAAAGTGTTTACAAAGGGACTTTTGCATTTGAAGTTGGTTCTAAAACTAATGTTTGTGCTTGATGAGGTTATCACAACCTTGATGAGGCTATCAAAACCTCATCGATGCTTGAAAATAAATTCACAACCTTTGTAAATAATGAAGAAAAATGACACAACAAGGATGTTGGAAGAAAATTTGAATGTCAATTTTTTTTATTAGGTTCTTAAAATATTGTCAAAATCTAACAAGATTTGGAGCACCCCTCAAACCTCCAACAAAGGAGATCTTAACCATGTAATCAGTTACAATATTTTAATATTCTATGTAACCAATTGAGATTAGATTTAAGGAAGGATAAAGGTTTGTTAGAGGGGAGAACGAAAAGGTAAAGGTGGAGAGATCAAGAAGAAAGGAGAATGAAGATTGAGAACAAGAAAAATGGTGGATAATTTTCTGATTTTTGAGTTGGTGGACAAATTTTCTAAAATAAATTTTGATTATACTCCCTAAAGGACTGCAAGGTTATTTTCTAAATTTGAATGAAACTACAAATTATATTATTATTTTTGCAAGATGGTGAGTCCCTTCATCTCCTTAGTGCAGCATGGTGCTTGGGTTCATGACATGGCTTAACCACCTCCTATGGATCTTGTATAAATTTGGTGGTTGTATCGGGCATTAACAAGTTGATCTTTTGGCCCAACAACAACCACCAATGTAACAATTGGTATCAAAGTTGAGGTCACAAGTTCAAACCCCTTGCTTGCACTAGGTTGATTGTTGCAAGATGGTGTGTCCCTTAGTCTCCTTAGTGCAGTGCGGTGCTTGGGTTTGTGACATGGCTTAACCGCCTCCTATGGATCTTGTATAAATCTTGCGGTTGTATTGAGAATTAACAAGTCAATCTTTTTGTGCAATGAAAACCACCAATGTAACAGTTATATGGTGAATTTTGTGTGTTTAGCTACCATATTTGATCATGATAAGATTCCATATCTAGCTACAATATATATATATGGATTGTATACTTAATAATCGTTATACAATTAATTCTATTAAGCAATCAAAATAACTAAAATTTGATCTAATAAATTTGATTCTATTAAGAGCTTAAAATACCTTAAATATAATATAATAAATTTAATATTTTTGTTTTCAATAGCCACCATAAACAAGCTATATTACAATTATTTAGGTACATATTATTTAAATTATATCTAAATAAATTTTTCTTAGGCATGACTAAATTTTATTTATGCACTGTTTTCTTGTACTGGATTTGGTAGAAACTTTATCCCTTCATTTGGATCAAAAAACTCCCACCTGAAATATACAAGAAAAGAAAAAAGTTATATCTCCTAAAAATTAGTAAATGGCCATTACATATTTAAATATGTTATATATTATAAATAAAAATCGAGAAACTAATTTTGAGTAAACTAATTTTTATTTTCTACGCATTAGTTAAGAGGAATAATTAAATATAAGATAAATAATAATAATCTTAAATCATTTTATTAATGGTTTGTGATGACTTCGGCCTGCTCTCTCACCAGTGCGCTAGATCAAGCAAAATATTGAAGGCATGGTAGAAACAAGGAAGGGCTATCACATGGGAGGGAAGCGATTTCTTTTCTGTCAAATGGAGAAACTAGGGAATCCTTTGGTGCCTTTGTGGAAACCTTCTCTAGCCCAAATTATGGGCAACAACAATATCCTCAATCATTGAGTGTTGCTAACTGTGGTCGCTCATATTCGATGGTGGTGGAAGGATGGGAAAGGATGAACCGTGGGTAGGATAAGGATCAAAATCAACCGGCCTGAGACCATAATGGTTGGCCTTCATTTCACTGGGGTTTCAAAGATAGGCTGATGAGAGGACTGCTTAGCCTCGTTCTTTGCAAAAGAAAAGGGGGATGAGCAATGGCTAGGTGGGGAGATCAGGGGTGGAGGTGACTGATTGTTGAGAGAGATAGGCTCCTAGGGCTCTCTAGTGTGCAACCCTTCCCCAATAGTTTCTTTCATTGGGGAGATTGCTGATGAAGTGGCTGAAAATATATCTTATTTTGTAGGACAGGGTGGTTGGTAGATTCTAGGGGTTTTGGCCAAGCCTTGTGGAGTTGCATGATTGTATTGGAGAAATATGGAAACCTATATTGGAGGGGGATGTAGAGATTTACCCCATCGCAAGGGGGTTCTTTGTGGTATTTTATGATAATGTGAAGGATCATAATATAGTTCTATATGAATATAAATGGAGTTGGAAGGAGCAACATTTATTAATATTGAAACCCTAGCAACCCTCCTTCAACCCTCTCACATAATCCTTCAACTTGGTTCCAGTCTGGGTAAGGTTTTTGAATCTTCCTCTATAGTTTTTGTGTGATTCATGCTTTAAAGCTATTGGAAGTTCATTGGGGAAGTTTTTGGTAGTGGATGAAGGATCCTCAAATTTTCTGGACACTACCTATGCTCGCATATTAGTGGAGATAAATGCAACCAAAGATCTCCCCGTGAATGACCCTCTAAAATTGTGAGGATGGAATGGAATCAATTGCTCAATTATGAAGGATTACCTTTTCATTGTCATCAATGTTTCAGCACTAGTCATATGGTTGCACACTACTCAAAATGTTGGCACGGAATCCAAGCTACTTGGTGGAAAAAAGTCATCCCCCAACATTACTCAGTGGAAAAGGATGGTTCAGATGGTGAGGTTGATCCAAAAGTTGTTGATACTACCTCGGGCATGGCTCCACCAAGAAATTCCCAAGCCACTCCAAAGGAAGTAGTTACATCCTCTGTAGTGGTGAATTTTGTTGGTGATGCTCCTTCACCTAGAAAAACCCCCACCACTACCCTAGAGAAAAGAAACTAGGACCAAAAAGGGAAACATGTTGATTCAAAGGCCTCAGTAGAATCTCCTCATGAAGGTCATCACAGTGTCAAGGATGGAGACTCAAAACTAATATCTCTAGAGGGAAGCCAAATAATCAAAGGTAAAGTAGAGGACATGGGTTATGGCTTGTCAAAGGAAAATTGGATGAAGGTGCAAAGGAAAAGGAAGAAGAATGAGGTGAAATTTAACATGCACCTCCAATCCCACTCCAAAGAAAATGAGGGCAGCTAGCAAGTCTATAGGCAAGGGTAAATTTGGTTTGGTGTTGTCTTTTTGTGCTCCCTATTTGTGGGTCTGAATCAGGTTTTCTGTGCTCCCCAATATTGGGTTTGAAGCAGTCCATATTTTTATTTTTTTTACTTTATGGGTGTTGCCCCACAAGCAACTATTTACCAGTAAAAGAAAAATCTAAAATCATTTTTTAAATAATTAGATGCTATTTTTTTATACATAATAATAATTATACACTAGAACTCTTAATTATAATAATGACAATTCAAACTATTTTTTAAAAATAAAAATAAAAAATTAAATAAACTTCAAATCATAAAGGAATTCAAATATTACTTATAATCAATACATATGTGATGTAAAAATATTAGTAACTACATTTTAGCAAGATTATTTCCTGGACATAGTCTAGGGCCAAGACCAAACACATTATTTACTCCTCGCTTAAGATGAAATTCCTAAAAATATAAAATTAATCAATAAATTTTATAAAAAGTATAGAAATAGTAATATTTTATTTTATTTGAAATTTTATATTCATTTAATTTATTTTTCTATACACACTAATAATGATCACAATTTAGGTATACCAACATTGAATAAGAGTTTAATTCTGACCTCCCATCTATGAGGGTTAAATTCGAGTGGCTCTTTAAAGTATTGAGAATCAACATGAATGGTACTTAGCCAAATTATCACTCTCCAACCTTTTGGAAATTTGTGACCTATTAAAAATATTTTTCAATTGGTTTAGTGATATTGAAAACCTATTGTGTCAAATATCCTTTCATTCATTATAAGAAGAGATGACTTACCATTAAATTATGTATCTTTTGCCATTGTTCTAAACATAAAGTTTACTATATTTGCAAGTCAAATAACTTCATCAATCACCTAGATCAGAACTAATACAAACATCATATAAGATATAAGTAAATATAAATCACCCTGAATATATCCCTCTCTGTCTATATATATATAGTACAACCTTTGTTGTATACGTCATTTTCTTGGCATCATTATAATTTAGAAATTTATCTTCTCCTTTATGCTTTTGAATAGTTTTTTTTCCTCTTGAACCACACTCACATCATGTTAGTCAAATTACAAAGTTGAAATCCCCTAACTTGTAAGGGAAAAAGACAAAAAAACATGTTTTTATACATAAAAGAACAAACCTACTTTACTAGATGAGGAGAGAGATATTGATGATCATCAACATAATAATTATATTTATTATAGACCCGAGGAGAACAAGGTTTTCTATACACAATCCTTAAGAAGTAGACTCATATTGATAGAAATATAAAAAATAATTATATTGATGTAGACAGTAATGAAATAAATTGAAGATATTGATAAATGATATTAAAGATCAACATTAATCAACATTAATATAATGAGATTTTTTTTTGATAAAAGGCTTATAGCTGACATATTATATTATATAAAAGTAGTGTTTACATGCCAAATGTATCCACATAAATGCATTGGGAATTACATATGATAAGAGGAGTCCATCAAATTCTTTGACCATGTTCAAAATTTAAACACCTAGATTCCAAAATTCTTTGGCCTATCTATATACAGTATTTATGAGTACCAAAATTTGCACAAGGAATATGCAGTTATACATTCAGCTTGCAAAATGAACTATGAACAAAAAAGAAAAAGCCATGTCATCTTCAAACAACACTTCTCAAGAACACCCAACATAATTCTCATCTTCACCTTCTTGTAGCACATCATTATTAGCTGGAGAAGCTTGAGAAGTAGCAGTGACATTCATATCCAATAATTGCAGCACATTACTATTTGCAGGAGAATCCTAGGAAGCAGTAGTAACATTCAAATCCAGTAAGAGTGGCTGATATTAGGGGAGGTCTTATGAGCATAGGTTGATGGCAGGATGTGTCATGAGGAATGAAATTGCATGATATTTGCTTTTGAAATTTTCGACTAACACAACCCCAATATCAAAGTGATATCTATTATGCTCCCTATATAGATAACTGGATGAATTGCACTGAATTGATAATTTCAAAGTATCATAAATATGAACATAAGAATCCTTATGAAGCAGATAATGCTTGGGAAAAATACCACCAATGTATCCTTCCCCCAGCCACAAATCATAATTCTGCATACTTTTGAGAAAAGTGTTATCCTAGAGAAAGACTTCTTGAACCACCTTGTTAACAATTATTTGAATTGTGAAAATTTTGAACCAGATCCACAATGTTTGAAACAAAAGTCGAGACCAAGTTAGAGGGAAATATAATCCTTTGAGCTTGAGGATGTAGAATTTCTTCCCCCACTATGGTCCTCATGCATTTTAGAATCGAAGGGCATTCCAATTTAAAGACATGAAGCAAGTGCTCTTTCTCAAGGCAACCTAAGAAAGGCCTCTCCCAAGAAAGAACTGGAAACAAATCTCTATAGTTTCTAGGACAATATTACATGGATGCAAGCTATTCTAAGAGAAGTAAACATGGGAACAAGAACTTTGACAGATTTTCAAATGAATACAAACCCAAAAAAACTTATGAGTTGCCCTAATGAAGAAAAAACCAACATAGAATGAATTCCACCTCAAACATGGAAACATAGCTTGGTCGGATGAAGAAAACCCAAAACAAAGTTTGGAAGTTTAGAAGTGATGCATACCAATTAGAGACAACCCAATGCAAATCCTTACACTGATAAATTTGGAAACCACAAGAAAACCTAAGCTATCCTCAACCCAAATGAAGCAAGATACCACCATCTGCAACCCTAGCCATTGCTAAAGTAGAAAAGAACACCCAAAAAACAAGAAATCATAAAAACCATTTTCTAAGCATAGACAAAATGATCGATGAAAATGGGTTTAAAAGAGCTTCAATTAATGAAAATGCGCTTGAATAAAACACAATTTATTAGGAAACTTCCTCTTGTCAACTCATGCTTATAGATAGTATAATTATCACCCTTGATACAACCATATAATGCCTAAAAATTACCATAGTAATGATGATAATTTAAGGCCTTTGCATCTTTTATTTTATTCCTACACACACCCAAACACATGTTAGCTAATGAAAAAATCATCCTTTATGGCTTTGCTTATGGAAGCAACCATGACATCCCTTTTCCTCATGTGAACCAATTTGTAATATCCATACGATCACTAACTTTTCCCTTCACATGAGTATACAATACAGATCTGCCAAACTTTATGCTAAACCAAGCATTTGAAATATGTGAATTCTAACACTTTTACTAAACCTTTGTACTTATGGCTTACATATCAAAATTTTGACATTAACAAGTTGTCCTTTCCTTTTGTATAATATCTGCTAGTGCTTGAGTGATTGTTTTTAATTATTATCATACACTACTTCATCTTGCTTTGGATCACAACCCATGTTTTCTAGCAAATCTGCTCGACCATTTGCTTCCATGTACGTATGTTTTAGCTAGAAAGTAAAAAACCTATCTATTAGTTTCCATGAGTGTTCCAAAACATACTTTAATTTCCAATTATACAATTTTCTTTCTTTATGAATACTAGCACTGCCTTTGAGCTTCTCCACACAAATGTTTTCCAATAAAATTAGTGGAATCTTCTTCTTATTATCAATGTTTCCCTTCCATTAAAAATCCCTGATTAGTTTTTCAATTACCACAATTACTGATTTTGGTTCTTTCAACACCGCCATATAGTAATTTGGAATTGAAGAAAGGACCGACTTGACCATCAAAATTCTTCCTAATAAAGATAACCACCTTCCCTTCTAGCTAGCAATCCTTGACTGAATGCTTTGAATAACCTTATCCAAATATGATACCCTATTTGCACCTATGAAAAAAGGAATACCTAGATATTTACATGGGAGTTCAGCAGATTAAAAACCCAAAAGCTTCACAATCTACTCTTTTATACCTGCCTTGATATTGAAGGCATAAATCTTTGATTTTTTAGCATTTATCTTTTGGCTTGAAACAAGAGAGTTATCCAATAAAGATTTAATTCTTTTAGCTTCCTAAACTGTGGCCTTTCCAAAAAGGATTGTATCATCTACGATCAAAGAGTGTGTAACTAAAATGAGTTGAAGGAATAGCTATTCCTTTCCACAACCCTTGATTATGAGAATTCTAAACAGATCTACTAAAATAATGAAGAGAAAAGGTGATAGAGGATCCCCTTGCCTTACACCTTGTGTGGAATTGAAAAATCACAATGGTGTTCCATTGATAAGAACTGAATATTTTTCTCCTGATAAGCAAGATAATATTCATTTACACCATTTACTGTGAAATCCAAACTTTTTCAAAACTTGTAACAAAAAATCCCAGTCCACTCTATCATAAGCTTTCATCATGTCCAACTTAATGATAAAAGAGGAAATTCTAGCTGAAGATATTGAATGAAGAACTTCATGCACTACTAATACACCTTCAATTATTTCCCTTCCTGGCACAAATCCCCCCTGCTCTACCGAAATTATACTTGGAATAATTGGAATAAACCAAAGATAAATAGATTTAGTAAAAATCTTGAAAATAGTATTACACAAAGAAATATGGAAAAATTCTAAAAAAGACTTTGGTGTCTTGACCTTTGGGATCAAAGCTATATGAGTAGTATTGAATTGTTTTAACATGGAACATGAAGATCTAGATTCTTCCAAGGCCTTCAAGAGATCATTACCACTGAGTTCCCAATATTTTTGGTAGAATACCACCGTAAAACCATCAGGTCCAGGAGCTTTATCTGGCGCTAAAGAGAAAACTACCTTTTTCACCTCTTCTAAAGTGAAGGGCTTGATAAGATCTGAATTTTTATTTTCAGTAATTACTATGGGGATTGCTTGCAAAATCTCCACCCTTTCCTTCTCAAACCTAGAAGGCTACCCCACTAGCACTGATAGAAAATTTGTAAAGAAATTTATGCCTTCTTTTTGTATTTCATCTAGATTTTACAACCAATTTCATGTGGTACTATTCTAAATTTTAAAAATTGCACTCTTAGGTTTCTTTACCTGAGTTGAGATATGAAAAAAAAGTATTTTTATCCCCTTCTTTCAGCCACAAATCACTAGATTTTTGTCTCCAATATATTTCCTCATGCAACACCTATTCTTGCCATTCTGATTGCAATTTCCTTTGCTTCTCAAACAACGGTGGTGATAATCCTTGGGATATAATTTGAAAATTTATATCTGCTAACTGTTGTGAAACCACAGTCTTTTGCTGAAAAAAGTTTTCAAAAATGTGCACATTCCATTGTTTAGTTTTCCCTTTAACATACATCAATTTTTTACAAAATCTGAACATACATTAACCCATCACATATGGGGCTTGTTCCCACCAAATTTTCAATAGAGATAAGAATTCATGATGGCAAAACCACATGGATTCAAATTTGATTTTTTTTGCATTTGGGAGAAGAACAATTGGCTGAGATGCTCAGTGATGTAGGAAAATGATCAGACCCAAGACATGGAAATATGTTTTAATCTAAAAAATAACTCCCTATGATCTAGCTTGAGGAGGACAAAAATCTATCCAATCGTACAACTATCTGCAAAAAATCTCTCCTCTTGTTCGCCCATCTAAATTTTCCTTTCACCGGCTAAACTCTATAAGAGCATTATTTTGAACAAACATGTTAAAATCCTCCAATATTTTCTAAGAAGGTATAATTCCTCCTATCTTTTCATCTAGGGAGAGGATTGCATTAAAATCTCCCACAAGAATAACTTTCTCATCACTTGCTTGTTCCAAAGCAAGGATCAAGTCATCCCATGATGCCTTTTTCCCAACTATTTGTTGCAAGAATGAAGGTGTTGTCATTGATGTCAACAAGTTAACTAGTTGTCAATTGGTTGTTGTTGTCATTGATGTCATGGATGTACATTGGTTCAGATATGTCAAGGATATTGAGAAAATTATGATGATGAAAGGTTGTAGGTGTTCATTGGTTGCTTCGATTTTTACTCTTATGTTTGTATGGTTTAGATATGTTGATCATGGGATTTGGAAGTTGCTATATCCATATTTTTGGCTTTTGATTCATTATACAGTGCAAGTTATGTTCACTAGTTGTGAACTGTAGTTTTTTGTGTATCTAGTTGAGGTCTGAGAGAAATTTTGTTGGTCTAGATTTCTTTTTGGTTGAGTCTTATGACTTGCGGTTCTAGAGTTAAGCTGAACCATTATGATCATGTTGAAGATAATTTTGGTGTCTAGAAATATTGGATCATGCTAAGGGTTGCGTGTGCTTAAATTTTTCTATGTGTTTTACATTGGTTTGGTCAACCTTGTGTCAAACACTACTTTCAAAGTTCATGAAGTGTGTTGGAAATTATTTAGGTTCTCATCAAGTGTTTGTTTTGGTTACCCTCATTCTAATTCCACTCTAGAATTTTTTGGCACCAACCTAATTTGAATTTAAGTGATGGATGGCCGACTTTGGATATGTTTCAATGTTGAAGATGGTATAAATACAGGATGAGATGTTGGTGAAAGATGTAAAAAGAGATAAGTGCAAAGAAATAGAGCAGATAGATGTGAAATATATGTGAAACAGTGTGTGTATGTGATGTGAGTGTGGCAGATCAATGTGAAATCTAATTGCTAAGTTTTTCAGAAGTAGTGAGATGAAGGTGTACTATATCATTCATGCATGTCTGCAAGTGTTTAAGAAAATTGTGGTGAAAATCTGTATTGCATTGAGATTGTCTTCTCTCTATGACATATCTCTTCTATATTCTTTGTATCTCTATAGCACTGAGCCCTCTAGGTGGTTAACCCTTGTTGCACAGTGAGTCTTGATCCAGATAGTTAGTCTTGTATTGGTAGTGAGCCTTTTTTGGAAGTGATCATTTGTAATCAGTTTTGATATTCTTTATATTGCAAGCTAATCCTCATCATAGTTTTTCCCTCACTGGGTTTTCCACGTAAATCTGGTGTTACTGTGTTTGTGTGATTCTTTTCAATTTTTTCCCTTAGTGTTTAATCATTTTAGTAGAGTAAAGGATTTGTGATTGATCTAAGTTCTAGTGAATGTTTTAAAGGTTAAATTTTCTACAACTGATTTACCCCCCCTCTCAGTTGTCTTGTTCAACAATTGGTATTAGAGATTTGTTACTTGGAGAAGATTTTAACCACTTAAGGAAGGTCTGAGATGATAAGAAAAATCACTTATGAGTGTCCAAAGTTCAATGGAACTAATTATATTATTTGGAAAATACTGATGGAAGAATATTTGTCCAGTATTGTGGATATGATGTGGAAAAATCTTACAATATTGTTTATAGTCCTCCTACTAATGGTTCAAGTATATCTAATGAAATCAAGGCACATGATGCGAACAATAAGGAAAATTTCATCTTGAAGAATAGTCTTGCACATTCTAAGTTAATTAAAGTTTAAAATCTTAAGATTGCTAAAGAAGTCTAGGATGCCTTAGAAAAAGAAAATGAAGGAGATGAAAGAGTCAAAGAGGAAAAGTTGAAGAATTTGGAGACACATTTTGAGCTCTTGCATATGTCTAAAGATGAGAATGTTGAATCCTATGTATAAAGATTGGATGAGATAGTAGGTGGAATATGAGGACTTGGTGCTACAATGGATGAGTCCAGGATTGTAAAAAAGATTCTTAGATCTCTCCCTAATGCATACAGTGAAAAGGTATGTGCTATTGAAGAACATATAGACTACAAGACTTACACTAAAGATCAATTATTGGGAACTTTGACATCTTATGAGATGAGAAAGCCGAATTTGATAAATGGATCCAAATCAAAAATTGTTTTTAAGGCTATAAAAGTTGAAGATTTGGATGAAAAAAATCTTGATGAAGTAGAATCTAACTTTGTGAGAAGAATAAAGAAAGGCTTTGACAAGTATGACGGTAAGCTACCCTTTAAATGCTTTAGTTGTGGAGGAATAGGTCATTATGCTTTGAGATGGCTTGAAAAATCTAAGAGGAATAAACAAAGATTCAACAAAGAATACAAAGGTAAGAAGATCAATAGATCGTATTATGTGAATGAGGATGCTAGTATTTTTGATGAAGAATTTGATTATGGAGATTCTGATGACAATGAATTCTTGTTCTTGGCTATAAAATATGAACCTACTTTTATTAACTCTCAAAAATAGGTGAAGGAATGCCCTTTGGAGAAAGAGAAATATGAAGGTACTATAATCTCTACCCTACATGCTAAACAAGAAAAGAACTATTGGTTTGTTGATAGTGGCTATTTAAATCATATGGTTGGTGAGAAGAGTAAGTTTGTTAAAAGTGAAAATTATGATAGAGGCTTAGTTATGTTTGGAGATGATACTGGTGCTAAGATTTGTGGGATAGGTTCAATAAGTTTTGAAGGCAAGCATAATACTAATGATGTCTACTATGTTAAGGGTTTAAGGCATAATATTTTGAGTGTTGGAAAAAAATTTAGTAAAGGATATAATTCTTGTATTCAAGGATGAAAGATGTGAAATTAGAAAGGACTCTAGAATAGTGATTGTTGCAGGAAAGAAATCTGAAGGAAATATATATCAAATTAAGGGTGATGATGGATGATGCTTTATGACTCAAATTAATGATAGTTGGTTATGGAATCAAAGAATGTGTCATATGAATTTTGATAATCGTTCAAGGATTAGTGCAGTACAAGTCGTGAGAGATTTACTAAGGATTACAAATACTAATAATGCTATTTGCAGGAATTGTCAGTTTGGAGAGCAAGCAAGAAATCATTTCAGATCAAAGGAACAATCTACTACTGGATTTAATTCATACATTTCTTTGTGGTCCTAGAAGAGTGAAAATTCTACAAGGTGAAAGGTACTTTATGCTTTTTAGTAATGATTAATCTAAGTATACATGGGTTACATTTCTTAGAGAGAAATTTGATGCATTATATAGATTCAAGACATTCAAAGGTATGGCTGAGAATGAAATAAATTTGAGGATAAAATACTTAAGGTCTAGCAGAGGTGGTGAATTCACCTCCCATGAGTTTAATATGTTTTGTGAAGTTCATGGAATAAAAAGACAATTATCTTCTCTAAGAACTCCTTGACAGAATGGAGTTGTTGAAAGAAAGAACAAAACAATTCAAGAAGCAGTTAGATCAATGATTATTGAGGCTGGTCTAGTGGAAGTTTACTAGAGAGAAGCTATTCACACTGTTGTTTATGCATTCAATCAAGTTCAAACAAGATAAAATAGTACAAAGACCCCCTATGAGCTATGGTGTGGAAGAATGCCTATTGTTAAGTATTTCAAAGTATTTGGAAGAAAATGTTATATCATATGGGATAAAGAAAATTTAGGGAAGTTTGATGCAAGAAGTGATGAAGTTATTTTTCTTGGATATTCTACTAGAAGCAAAGCTTATATATGTTTCAATAAAAGACTAAGAAAGATTGTAGAAAGCACAAATTTCAAGGTTGATAAAGCAATGAATAATTCTATTGATGTTGATGGATATGTATTTGATGGACTTGATTGCTTAAGGATTGAAGAAGTTGTGGAAGAATAGGAGAAACACGAGCAAGAGAAGTAGAATGAAGAAGAAGAAGAAGCTCTGGTGGTGTCCCCTAAAACACCTAAATATGTGCAAACAAATCATTTACAAATTCAGATCATTGGAGATAAGACAAAAGGACTATTGACAAGAAGCAGAGCTATTGTTGGTGAGATAAATCTATTGTTACTTTCTAAGATTGAACTAAAGACTGTAAGTGAAGCATATAAAGATGAGCATTGGATGGAAGCTATGAAAGAAGAACTTATGTAGATTGAGAAGAATAAAACTTTGGAATTGGTCCCTAGACCTCGAGATAAAAACGTAATTGGATCAAAGTGGGTATTCGGAAACAAGCTAAATGAGAATGAAGAAGTGCTCTGAAATAAAACAAGGCTTGTGTGTAAGGGCTACTCACAAGTAGAAGGAATAGATTTTTAGGATACTTTTGATTTGGTGGCAAGAATGGAAGCTATCAAGATGTTCTTAGAATTTTTTGCTCATAAAAACTTCAAGGTCTATCAGATGGATGTTAAGTCTACTTTTTTGAATGGTGAGCTAGAAGAAGAGGTCTACATGGAATAACCAATAGGACTTCAGTTGTCAAATCAACCATATATGGTTTGTAGATTAAAGAAAACTTTATATGTATTGAAGCAAGCTCCTAGAGCTTTGTATGCAAGGTTAGACAAGTATTTGACTCATCAAGGTTTCAACAAAAGGTACAACATATAGTAATTTGTATTTTAAAATTAAAAATGAAAAAATCTTGATTATGGTTGTATATGTTGATGGCATTATCTTTGGAGGAAATGAAACTATGTAAAAATTGTTTGTGGAAGAAATACAAAAAGAATTTGAGATGTCCATGTTTGGTGAGATGAATTTATTTCTTGGGCTACAAATTAATCAAACAAAGAAAGGGATTCTTATTTTAGAGAGATATGCGGAAGAAGTTTGGGATGGATGGTTCCAAATTAGTATGCACTCCTATGGTGACTAGTTGCAAATTAGGTAAATATGATGATTCACCTAAGGGTGATCAGAAAAAATATAGATCTATGGTCGGTCTACTGTTGTATTTGATTGCTATTAGACTGGATATTATGCATGTAGTATGGCTTGTTGCTAGATTTCAAGAAGATCCTAAGGAAAAACATATTGTTATTGTTAAAAGAATATTTAGATATTTGAATGGCACTCTGGATTATAGCTTATGGTATCTTAGGGACACTGAATTTACACTAAGTGTTTATACAGATGCAAATTGGGTTGGATGTGTAGATGCATAAAAAGTACAAGTGGTAGTGCATTTTTCCTTGGTTACACATTGGTGGCATGGTTGAGTAAAAAGCAAGATTTAGTTTCCTTATCTAGTGCTAAAGCTGAGTATATTTCTATTGCATCTTGTTGTACACAAGTTTTATGGATGAAATAAACATTGAAAGATATCAAAGTAATGTATGATGATCCTATTTCTATCTTATGTGATAATACAAGTGCGATTAACATTTTAAAGAATCCAATGATGCACTCAAGGGAAAAGAATATATCTATCAGGTATCACTTCTTGAGAGAGAAGGTTGTGGAGAATGAAGTAAAGCTTGAGTATGTAACTACAAAGGATCAAGTTGATGATATATTTATAAAGGATCTTCCTAAAGATGCTTTTGAGTATATTCGAGAGAAGTTAGGGGTGATTTCCCCTCCTTTTTTGAACTAGATACATATGGAGATGCATTTATCCGGTGGGTCTATGGATATTTCTTCTGGATTGATGTTTTGATGGCTACCTCTTAGGTTGAGTAGGTAGTGTCATGTGTTGTCATTGGAAGAAGTATTTTGTTTTTAATATCAAAGGGGAAATCAATATAAAATATCCTTTTCCTTTTCCATTGATGTCAAAGGAAGAGATGAAGAAGATGTGAGATGAGGGAGATGTGAAGAAAAAGAGTATCTACTAAGGGGGAGAAACAAAAAGAAAAATCATGAAAAATGTGTTTAGACCTAGTGTGTTGTATTTGATGTTTTTTCACATCATGTGTTTCCATCAATGACAAAGGGAGAGATTGTTGCAAGAATGAAGGTGTTGTAATTGATGTCAACTGGTTAACTAGTTATCAACTGGTTGTTGTTGTCATTGATGTCATGGATGCAGGTTGTTGGTTGTATATGTCAAGGATATTGAGAAAATTAAGATGAAGAAAGGTTGTGGGTGTTCAGTGGTTGCTTAGGATTTTTCTCCTATGTTTGTGTGGTTTATATATGCTAGTCATTGTTGTTGAAAGAAACTATATCCATATTTTTGGCTTTTGATTTATTGTACAGTGCGAGTTATGTTCACCAATTATGAACTGTGGTTTTCTATGTATCTAGCTAAGGTCTGAGAGAAATTTTGTTGGTCTGAATTTATTTTTGGTTGAGTCTTATGACTTGTGGTTCTAGAGTTAATCTGTTATGATCATCTTGAAGATAATTTTGGAGTCTAGAAAGATTGGATCATGCTAAGGGTTGTGTGTGCTTAAATTGTTCTATGTGTTTTACACTGGTTTGGATGACCTTGTGTAAAACACTACTTTCAAAGTTTATGAAGCGTGTTGGGACTTATTTGGGTCCTCATCAAGTGTGTGTTTGGGTCACCCTCATTTTAATTCCACCCTAGAATTTTTTGGCACTGGCCTAATTTGAATTTAAGTGATGGATGGACGACTTTGGATATGTTTCAAAGTTGAAGATGGTATAAATAAAGAATGAGATGTTGGTGAAAGATGTACAAAGAGATAAGTGCAAATAAATAGAGAAAATAGATGTGAAACAATTTGTGTATGTGATTTGAGTGTGGTAGATCAGTGCAAAATCTAATTGTTGAGTTTTTGGAAGTCATGAGTTGAAGGTGTACTCTATCATTCATGCATGTCAACAAGTGTTTGGGTGAATTATGGTGGAAATCTCTATTGCATTGAGATTGTCTTCTCTCTGTGACATATCTATTCTATCTTCTTTATATCTCTATGGTAGTGAGCCCTCCAGGTGGTTAACCCTTGTTGCACAGTGAGTCCCTATCCAGACAATTAGTCCTATTTTGGTAGTGATCCTTTTCTGGCAGTGAGCCTTTGTAATCAGTTTTGATATTATTTATATTGTGAGCTAATCCTGATCGTGGTTTTTCCCTCATTAGGTTTTCCACATGTAGACGCTTAAAAAGTCCTAATTGACATTATGCATCTGATTTTGATTAACTAATAACATTTCCTCCTAAATCACTTCGAACCAACCAATTAAATAAATAATCAGTATTGTTTAGTTAATTTCATCAAATTCTACTATTAATCAAATAATTAACTTTATTAGATTCAATCATATTTTTCTGACTAATGTTCATCCCATTTAATTAAACCCCCCTAAGTCCTCTCATTTGATTAAATAAATCGAATGTCACAATCCCCTAACCCATCCAGGTTAATTAATTTTGAATTAATTAACCCTAAGCTACTTACTAATCCTCATTAACAAATCCTCTAGCTTTTAACTCCCCAAGAGTTAAATCAACCCATGGTCAACTAACTAGATTACACATTAAATTATTTTTTCTATTTATCTAATTACCCTATTTATTCTCACAATGGCATATTCCTAAGAATATTCCTCCCAACCACCCCTTCATTCAATTTCCCTCCAAAAGCCTCTTATACACCAATAAATACCTCTTACAAAGGCATTTACTCTCTCTTACATTCCATCTTGTCTCTTACAAGGGAATTCACTCCTCTTACATCCTCACCCATATTCTCTTACACTCTCAACCATTTTTATTAACTTCTCTCACATCCTCTTTACTCACACATTCCCCAAAATGTGCTCCACCTCCAACCATTAGCCTTGTGACAAGTGTCACATTTCTATTGGCTCTCCTTTTAATCCCAAATTCAAAAATTTCACTCTTTCTTCAACCCTCGAATCCTATAAATAGAAGATTTCTCTATACAATCTCAATCAAGTTTACTATAGGCATTTCTCACTCATTTCATCATATCATTAGCTAGTTTTTATCATACTTTGGCATCATTTTCATACTTGGAATAATCTATATCATTGGAGCTTATCAAAGGGATTGGGAACGGGCTTCTTTCCACATCAAAGGAGCACCAATCCCCCTATGGGATGGAGGTTTGATCAACTTAGATAGGATTACATATTTTTGTCTTGTTTTATTTCATATTTTCACCATGTTTTCTTGTCTTTGTTTGATTGAGAATCTCATAGGGAATGCTTTGTTTGGATTTGTAACATGAGTAACATTCTTTTTATGTCTCTTGTTAGCTAATTGCAAATTAGGCATTCACATTTTGGAACTACAAGAAGGCCTATTTTAACTTGTTTTCATCATCATCAACCCGTTTTTGTATCATGTGGGCTATTTTTTGTGCATGAACCATTATTGAACTTGTTTCGTGAGCTCAACCCAAATTTTGGAATTTTCACCTGATCTCTCGAGGGGGCAATGTAGCAGTGTAATTCCTTCCACTGGGGCAACAATGGGGCATCCAAAAAATCATTTTTTAAATTTTTTGATCTTGGCAATGTTATTCTTTGAACCAATGCAACAGTTGCCTCATTTCAAAGAGGGGAGAAATATAGATTCTTAAAAAGTCCTGATTGATATTATGCATATGATTCTGATTAACTAATACTATTTCCTCGTAAATCACTTTGAACCAACCAATTAATTAATTAATTAGTATTATTTAGTTAATTTCATCAAATTTTGTTATTAATCAAATAATTAACTTTATTAGATTAATTCACTTTTTTCTAACTAATGTTCATCCCATTTAATTAAATCAAATCATTTAATCAAACCCCCCCTAAGTCCTCGCATTTGATTAAATAAATCAAATTCTTTAAATCAAATGTCACAATCCCCTAACCCATCTAGGTTAATTAATTATGAATTAAATAACCCTAAGCTACTTGCTAATCCTCATTAACAAATCCTCTAGCTTTTAACTCCCCTAAAGTTAAATCAACCCATGGTCAACTAATTAGGTTGCACACGAAATTATTTTTTTTCTATTTATCTAATTACCCAATTTATCCTCACAATGACATATTCTTGGGAATATTCCTTCCAACCACCCCTTCATTCAATTTTCCTCCAAAAGCCTCTTACACACCAATAAATACCTCTTACAAAGACATTTACTCCCTCTTACATGCCATATTTTCTCTTACAAGGGTATTCACTCATCTTACATCCTCACCCACATTCTCTTACAATCTCAACCATTTTCATTAACTTCTCTCACATCCTCTTTACTCACACATTCCCCAAGACGTGCTCCGCCTCCAACCATTAGCCTTGTGACAAGTGTCATATTCCTATTGGCTCTCCTTTTAATCCCACATTCACCAATTTTAACTCTTTTGTCAACCCTTGGATCCTATAAATAGAGGCTTTCTCTACACAATATGGATCCACAATCTCAAGCAAGTTTACTATAGCCATTTCTCACTCATTTCATCATATCATTAGCTAGTTTTTATCATACTTTGACATCATTTTCATAATTGGAGCTTATCAAAGGGATCGAGAAAGGGTTTCTTTCGACCTTAAAGGAGCACCAATTCCCCCATGGGATGGAGGTTTGATCAAGTTAGATAGGCTTACATGCTTTTTTCTTGTTTTATTTCATGTTTTCTTATCTTTGTTTGATTGAGAATCTCATAGGGAATGCTTTGTTTGGATTTCTAAAATGACTAAGCTTGTTTTTTTGTCTCTTGTTAGCTAATTGTAGATTAGGCATTCACATTTTAGCACTAGTAGGATGCCTATTTTAACCTATTTTCATCATCGTTAGCCTATTTTCGCATCTCGTGGGCTATTTTCTACACCTAAACCATTATTGAACTTTTTCACGAGCTCAACCCAAATTTTGAATTTTTTGCTCAATATCTCGAGGGGGTAGTGTAGCAGTGTAATTCCTTCCGCTGGGGCACTAGTGGGGCATCCAAAAAATTAAAAAAATGAATTTTGATCTCGGTAATGTTATTCTTTGAACCAACGCAATGGGTACCTCATTTCAAAGAGGGGCAAAATGTAGATGCTTAAAAATCCTGATTGATATTATGCATATGATTCTGATTAACTAATACCATTTCCTCCTAAATCACTTTGAACCAATCAATTAATTAAATAATCAGTATTATTTAGTTAATTTCATCAAATTTTGTTATTAATCAAATAATTAACTTTATTAGATTAATTCACCTTTTTCAAACTAATTTTCATCCCATTTAATTAAATCAAATCATTTAATTAAACCCCCCTAAGTCCTCTCATTTGATTAAATAAATCAAATGTCACAATCCCCTAACCCATCTAGGTTAATTAATTATGAATTAAATAACCCTAAGCTACTTGCTAATCCTCATTAACAAATCTTCTAGCTTTTAACTCCCCTAAAGTTAAATCAACCCATGGTCAACTAACCAAGTTGCACATGAAATTAATTTCTTCTATTTATCTAATTACCCTATTTATCCTCACAATGGCATATTCCTAGGAATATTCCTCCAAACCACCCCTTTATTCAATTTCCCTCCAAAAGCCTCTTACACACCAATAAATACATCTTACAAAAGGAATTTACTCCCTCTTACATGCCATCTTGTTTCTTACAAGGGTATTCACTCCTCTTACATCCTCATCCACATTCTCTTACACTTTCAACCATTTTCATTAACTTCTTTTACATCCTCTTTACTTACACATTCCCTAAAATGTGCTCCACCTCTAGCCATTAGCCTTGTGACAAGTGTCATATTCCTATTGGATCTCCTTTTAATCCCACATTGACCAATTTTACGTTTTTATTCAACCTTTGAATCCTATAAATACAAGCTTTCTCTACACAATATGGATCCACAATCTCAAGCAAGTTTACTATAGGCATTTCTCACTCATTTAATCATATCATTAGCTAGATTTTATCATACTTTGGCATCATTTTCATACTTGGAATCATCTACATCATTGGATCTTATCAAAGGGATTGGAAAAAGGGTTTCTTTCCACATCAAAGGAGCACCAATCCCCCTATGGGATGAAGGTTTGATCAAGTTAGATAGGGTTACATGCTTTTGTCTTTTTTATTTCATGTTTTCACCATGTTTTCTTGTCTTTGTTTGACTGAGAATCTCATAGGGAATGCTTTGTTTGTACTTCTAACATGACTAACCTTTTTTGTTTGTCTCTTGTTAGCTAATTGCATATTAGACATTCACACCACGTAAATATGGTGTTATTGTGTTTGTGTGATGATTTTCAATTTCTACCCTTGCACTTAGTGTTTAATCATTTTAGTAGAGTAAAGGATTTGTGATTGATAAAAAAATTGGTGAATATTTTAAAGGTTAAATTTGCTACAACTGATTCACCCCCCCTCTTAGTTGTCTTGTACAACACTTTTGAATCTAGAGCATACACATTTACCAAAAAAAAACTCAAATCAAAATGAGTAACCCTCATCATTTACCAACATTATTGAGTAGATATAAGCTTAATCATTTTCCAATGTGATTGAGTAGATATAAGCTCCATTAGAATTGAATTTGGTTTCCAAAGAGTTAATAAACCCCCTAAAGATCCTTGAGCTTGTGATTGACAAGACTTCCATAATGTCCATTTACCAAAAAAGGATTCATATTTTTTCTTAGATAGCTTAGTCTCCTACAAAATAACTATATCAACCCCACAATCACTTATTTATTTCTTGATATAGGCCCTCTTGATAGGGGATTTAATGCCACTAACATTCCAAGAGATGATCCTTATTGCGACCAAGGAGTGTAGCTTGCTCCCCTCAATCTCTTATTTATACTTCCATCCAAAGTAGTTTGTTTTATTGCCTCAATTTCCTCTTGAATCTTGGTTGCATTAGATTTTCTTCCCCTTTTACCTAGATACTTCTTCATAGGAGATGATGAAAGAGCCATTTAGAAGATAGCCAATACATTCAAGAAATCATATTCTCCTTATTCCCATTCAAAAATAACAACCTCTTCTTTTTCCTTTAGAAAATTTGCACCTGATTCTTTTGACTTCTCAAACCTCTCTGTAAAATGGGTAAAAAAAAATAGCCTAGATTCTAGTGACAATCACAACACTTCTAAGTTAAAACCAAATCTAAACAAGAGAATACAATCAAATATGAGGAAAATAAAACATTCAAATGAAATCACTCCCCATGTTTGGATTTGAAGCACTTCCCTTGTCTCTCCTAAATCTTCTTTTACAAATATGTGCTCAAATCAAAGCTAACTTGTGCAAATACCTGCAAATAGTAAGCAAAAAAGTTGGAGATAAGTGGTTGTTAAATCAAAAATGGAGGAGGAAGACTTATTTTATAGATAGCCATTTGAATAGATGGTTAAGATCGAGCTTCTAGAAAGATTCTTAGATTGATGGATGAGAAGACATGCAACATAAAGGATTAGAGGTTACAAAATGGATGGTCAAGATTAGAAAGAGTCAAAGTCAACCAGTGGCTGAGATTCAAAAATGAGATAGTGGAGGAAGAAAATAGAAAAATTGAAAATTGGAAATAATCAATTCATGAGAAGGAATCTCTGGACAAGTGGAGGCATAAATATTTTTTTCAAATTATTTATTTTGAGGAAAAGGCAAGTGGAAATTTAATTAAAATAATTTATATAATCATTTTAATTGAATAAGAGGAAATGAGAAAAAAGAGCATTAAATAATTAATTCAGATAAATTATTTAATAAAAGAGAAGCCTTAGGAGATAATTAAATAATTTTGACAATTATTTAGCTATAGAAGAATTAAAAGATCAATGAATAGGTAAATAATTAATAATAATTATTTAACTATAGACGAATGACGATAGGCAAATAATTAAATAAATGGTAATCTATTTAATTATTGAAGAAAGGGGTATTAGCGGCGTAATTAATTAAATTAATTGATCAGGATAGCATAAAGGTTAAGAAATGAATTAATTAAATAATTAAAATTATTTAATTAATAGAGGAATGTGACCAAGAATAATTAAATAATGAAAATTATTTAATTATGTGGAGACTATGGCCAAGAAAAAGGATGCTTGTAGGCTAAGACATTTTTCAGTGTCTACATTTTTCCCCTCTTTGACATAATGCAGTTCATCACGTTGCGTCAAAAAAATCAGTCAAAAGATGCCTTGGTGAAAGTAGGGTAAGGGTATGCCCCCTCAGGAATTTTTTACATAAGATAATTTGATCGCCTGGAGTCCAACGCTGAAGATGAAATTGATTTTGAGGTCACTATAGGGGTAAAATTAAGGTTCAAAGTGATAAAAAAGGGTGCCCAATACACATGGCAAGTGCAAACCCTAATTTTTAGGCTATAAATAGGAGCCTGATTAAGAAAATAGGTCATTTGTTCATTCCAAATTTAGAAATCCTAGGAGCAATCCGTGAGAAAAGCTGAGGAGATGTTGCCTATTCTGGACGTTGCACACAGAGGATACCACATGTGCACCTTCCACCAGCCTGAGGGAGTGCCTGCCCTAGTAAGTACTACAAACCCACTTTGTAATTTTCTTGATTTTCGTTCATTTAGTTAGGGATTTAATTTAGCAGAGAATTATGTCACACGGTGTGCGACTCAATTACATTCGCAAGTGATGCACATGAGAAGCATTTCACCGCAAGTGTCACATCGTGACACAATTGCTTAGGGCTTGGACAAGGATGGTTTTGTTGTGACACATCTAGAGGTGCGACACAATTGACTTTTTGAGCCACATATGCGGCTGAGAATGATGCAATCAATTTTTTGTGACAAAATAATTGTACAAAATGATGCATGTGAGAAGTGAGCAACACATCTGCAGTTGCGAGCTACTAAGAATTACTATGACACATTTGACAAAACAACGATGCAATTGCTTGGTGAAATTTTTTCCCCAAGTAAGGATATAATGACTTGGTCAAATTAGGTCTAATAATTCAAATGGGAGTTTTAGATTGACGTGATGACTTGTGTGATGACTGTAGGTTGTTCTACCTCCTATCTATACTCAAGAGTCGCGACCAAATTTATTTTGACTACGGGACCAGCTGGACAATGTAAAGAGACAGACGATGTTAGATCTCGGGTTGTTCTATGTCACCTATATGCCTGTTATCAAGGAAAACAGGGGCATGTTGATGGCATTGGCGGAATGGTGGAACTTTGAGACATGCAGTTTTCATCTACCGACCAGGGAGGTGATGGTTACCCTGGAGGATGTGTACAGGATCTTGCGATTGTCAATTCGTGGTGAGTGGGTTTGATATGACCTCGTTTGAGGATTGCAGGCCTTGCACGATGACTATGATTGTGACAATGATTTAGAGCTTGAAATTCATGGGTATGAGATCAGGCGAGAGACCATGGCAAAGAGATATGATAGATATGACTATGTATTGTGCACACTGAGTGTTGGAGTTATGATTCCAAACTACAAGGGTCATGGGTTTTCAATGGGTTAGGGAGAGATGCTAGTAGAATTTGTCCCAAAAGTGGGTCACTTGACCAAACACTAAAAAGGGTGCAACACCGGGACTTCCCGGGAGGTCACCCATCTCAGTACTACTCCGGCCCAAGCGCGCTTATCTGCAGAGTTTTGATGGGATCCGGTGCACCATGTCTACTGGGTATTCTATACTTCTAACTGCATGACATTACCTATAAAGGGAGATAGAGCCTGAGCTGTTGGGTTACATTACTCATGATATGGGCCTGGGAGCATATAGTAGTGTTTTGACCACCAGTAGTATGATAGCTGGGAGCGAGTGCTCCATATTTATATATGTATTTAGGTGTCTTGTCACAGACACGTGTAGGAGATGTTGGGTACTGGAGACATGGTATCAAAACATTGGTTAGCTTTGTTTGGAGGCCCTATAGGGATTGTGATAGGTCGGACATAGGGATTGGTATAAATAGTTCATGCAGAGATAGGGTGTTCTAGTTGGTACAACGGAGTTTGCATGATCATATAGGGAGGTGAACTCTTAGGGATAGTAGAAACCAGTGACCATAGTCAATAAGGAGATCGATGCTCTACAACCAGTGTAGTGGGGTTGGAGAGGAGGAGATGCAGATGCATGGACAAATCCCAAGTATGATGCATCATGGTGGACACATAGGCCATCACTCTAAACAGATCCAGAGTAGCTAACGCCTGTTGAGAAATGGTGCCTCAAATGTATTGATGTTCGGGTCTCTAGATTGTCATTGAGATAGTTGGATATTGCTAAGACAGAGTCACCAGTCTTATTGATAGCCTAATGAAGAGTGTTGTTGAGAAGTAGTGCCTCAAATTACTAGCTTGTATTGGCGATTTGGCATTGGCATGTCGACGGTCACATGTTAAGTTGGTTAAGGTTTAGACTTGTTACTTAGTCTGCTTTGGAGTATTGGCGATTGAAAGTCGGATGGATCAACAATCAAAGTTCAGTCATTGAAATTTCTTAAATTTTTTGAAGTCTCTGATATCCTCGACCTCTGATAGCTCTAATGGTGCCTTGGTCTGACAGCTGGGTATTGACATATCAGAGATGTCAGGGGATTGAGTGGAAAGTCTGGCAATGTTTGCTCAATGCCCGATCCTTCGATGCTTGGCAATGATGTTAGCTCGAAGACAAAAGGTCAACATGCTGATACATAGTCTTTTATGGGTGGATTTATTTAAACCCAAACCGGTTCATCTACTTGGTGCATGTGGGATAATGAATATCTTGCAAGTGTAAAAGGGAGAATGATTGAACTACTAGTAACCGAATGGACAAATTTTGATGGACATTTAAAAGATGTCTGAGAAATTTGTTGGGAGTTGAGTGGTTCAATTGTGAAACCTCTCTCGATGTGATTCTGCTTTATATACTGTAAGAGTATTATAATAGTGCAAAGGTTGTAATGGAATGAGAGGTTGATCAGAGAAATGTAAAATAGGAGAGAGGGATAGAGATGATGGTTATGCTATTGGATTCTCTCCAGATGGAACAAGATGTAAACTTTGTAAAGGCTTAGAGCCTGAATTGTATTTGTAACTGTTTTGTTGCTGAATAATACAATGGCGATCTAGGATTTTTGAGTGTGGGGTTTTATTACCCAAAAGGGTTTTCCCCATGTAAATCTATGTGTTCATATCCTTTGTTCCACCTTTCATCTTTAGTGGTTCTTCTTGATTGAATCTGTTTAATGGTGTTGTTTGGAACTGGTTAAATTAGAATTAACTTTTCTCTAAAGGTCATTGTGGGAAATGAACTATGTCTAATTCCTCTTTGTGGCATAGTAGTACGTGTCTTTGAGGCAATCTAAATGAAATTAAAGTTACTAAAGGCATTTTTGTTCTCAGATGTTCATTCTAGGATGACTATCATTTCCTTACAAGTGGTGTCAAAGCCTTCTTCTACGATTTGCTTTTGCTTGCATGTACAGGTTTGTGAGTTGCATGTACTTGCATGTGTGTTGCATGTACTTGCATGGACTCACATGTGGCTTGCTTGCATGTTGGAAGCAGTATAATCCTAATGCATGGGGTGGAATATGTTAGAGTAATAAGTCATTTCACTTAATTAATTTAATCATATTGGTTAATTAATTAAGTCACTTATCACTTTAGGTTTACTTAAGCTAAACTTAGGCACATTAATAATTAATTATTAATTATTAAGTGTGCACACTAGGGTTTCCTAATTTTAGGTTTTCATCTCCTTTCTTAAGGATTGATCTCATTGTAATTATTCATTCTCTTAATGCATTTTTTTGCTTGAAGCTTGCAGAGAATCTTTGTTGTTCTTGAACATCTTTCTTTCTTTGTGATAGGTTATTTCTTGCAGGTGTTCACTAGGGTCTATGAGGTTGGTTTATCAACTTCTACATGGTATCAGAGCTTTAGATCTACAACTGCCTATTCGTCTTTTGAAGGATATTGTCTTACAGTGATTTTTAAGTGCAAGGGTTTCAGCTAGGCATCTTTTTGTAGGATCTGGGGGTAGCCAATTTTTTTGGGCAAAACGGATGTCACCATTGCATCTAGAACGCTCGATTCAGTCAAGATTGGCCTTTTTTTGTCAAATTTGGCTTCACGACATTAAATCTGCGAGGGTTTGAAGTTTTTGAGGGGTTCCTAATCCAAAGCGTACATGAAATTTTGGAGCGTTTTGAGCCCAAAAGGACCTCACCATCGTGTTCAAAGCGCCCAAAAACCTTAAAACTGACTATCAAATCGTTGAAATTAGACACAGTGACCTCAGGAGGCCAAAAAAAATTCATTTTTGGGTCGTACGGCCTGGTACAACATGCAATCCAAGATTATTTTTAAAAAAATACAGTGGTAATGGCCACCGTCGTCAGTTAACTGCTAGCGGTTAATGCTAGCAGCTAGCCTAACCGCTAAGCTTAACCCCCAAACCCTTTTGGAGCAATTTTGGTATTTTGGCCATAACTTTTGCATACGAATTTGGATTTTCATAAACAAAATATCATCGGAAAAATGTTTCCGAGCCCAATCTAGTGGTGTAGGAGTGTTTTCCTGATTTTTCCAATTTAACCATTTTTTTGCTAGTGAAATTCAGAAGATGGTTTTTGCACTCCGGGGGCGTAAATTTTTTGTCCAAACTCCATTTTCTGCAAATGAATAGACATTGGAAAGCTAGTTCAGTGTTATACATAGTGATTAGACTTATTTTCCAAAAAATTTCCTCAGGTATATTTTATTCATATTTTTGTGTTTTCATAGTTTGCTTAATTACTTGGATGTTTTGGTACTTGGGAACCTCCTGTTTGCATCATTTGGCTCTATTTCATTTGATCTACATGTAGTATGGTTGGTTTTCTTGGATTGTTTAATTTGAAGAGTTATCATGGGTTTTTCTACTCACCCTTCAGTTGTAATCTTGGAACAGGATAATTATGAGTCATGGGCAAAGGGCATACTTACACATTATAGATGGCTTAATATTTTTCCTTATTTATATGATCTCACACCTGAACCAGTCACTTCAAAGGGAAAATTATCTTGGGATATCACTAGAGATCACATAGTAGGACTTATATTGTCTAGTGTTAATAATGACACTGTGTGGGTTGTATTGGACATTGATTGTCCCCACCCACTTTGGACATGTCTTTGGGAGATCTATGGAGACCCCAATCTCTCTCCATTCCTAGAGGATCATGCTTTAGATTGTCTCTTACCCATTTCTTGGAGAGAGAATATACCCTTTGATCATGATACTTTAGAGGAGCTTGAGTATTTAGACATTCTTGCATGTTCTGATGGATCAGAGGCTTGTCTCATAATTCCTACTCTTCAGACTGAGATTACAAATGTATCATTTGTTGTTCCTAATGACATCAGTATTGCCACATTGGCCCCTATGGATTCGGTTCAACATCATGACCATCTTGGTCATTCATTATCTACTACATCATGGGATTCTTATCTTGCAAACACATTCTTGTTTATTGAGTCTCACACTACAGATCTTCAAGATTATTTTGAGGACATGCATCTCCTCTACCTTGACTGTCAGGTTATCACTATACTCCCACCATTATCCATCCATTCAAAGGTTGCATTTCAAGATTCTCCACATCAGTTTGGATTTGTCATCATGTGTTTCAGTTTAGACAAACACATTCTTCAACATCCTATCATGGCACACATCTTGAGACAGATTGGCTCATCACTCTTCACAGGGTTTCCTCAACATCGTCCTCTAGATCCGTTTCTTCCCAAGGGGAGGAATATCATTTTCCACTTCAGGATCTCTTTTTGGATTCTACATCAGGCATCTACCATTGCGACATGACTTTCTTCATTGTGGGGGGGCCTGTTGTCTCTTTCTATCTCTTCTATGGAGACCATTGTATATGTACTTATATGCTAGAAGTTGTCTATGGGGGGTATCATGTAATCCACCTCCTATCCTTATTTCTTTAGTGCATTGCATTCCTTTCTTTTCTCTCTTTTGGAGGGGAGTTTTATTCCCATGATTTTTTCTCCCTTTTCTCCACTTTACAGAGATTTCATTGTACTTGGGTACCTGGTCAAGCTTTTGTTATCGAGACCCATCTTTTCTTTCATGCATCTTTTTCCTAGTGTTTTAGCTACTCCCTAAGTTCATTTTAAGGGGGGGTGTTAAAGTAATAAGTCATTTCACTTAATTAATTTAATCATATTGGTTAATTAATTAAGTCACCTATCACTTTAGGTTTACTTAAGCTAATCTTAGGCACATAAATAATTAATTATTAAGTGTGCACACTAGGTTTTACTAATTTTAGGTTTTGATCTCCTTTCTTAAGGATTGATCTCATAGTAATTATTCATTCTCTTAATGAATTTTTCGGCTTGAGGCTTGCAAAGCATCTTTGTTGTTCTTGAACATCTTTCTTTCTTTGTGACAGGTTATTGCTTGCAGGTGTTCACTAGGGTTTGTGAGGTTGGTTTATCAACTTCTACAAAATATTTTACTCTATGGTTGTGTTGCAGCAAAGCTTTCATATTGGGTGTTTATATGAGGGGCTTCTTGATGGTATGGAGAATCTTGAGTTTTTTCTTAGCTACGGATAAATGTGCTTATGCTAGGTGTTTTTTCCTGGTATTGGAAGGCATAGTTTTTTTTGTTACCCCGATTGCATGAAGGCTATGGAGTTGGTCATCAAATGATCTGAAATCTCCCGCAATAGTTTGTCTCCCTCAAATGAACGTACATGTTGGTGGTTGAGAAGTTGGCCTAAAATGGGCCTGGAGTTTCTAACTACCTTTTTCCTCTCATGGATGTTTTGTACCTGCATGGTTCAGAATCGTGCCTCTGGGTCTGAGATTTTTTTATAGGTTTTCTTAGAAAATCTATGGTGATGCTCATTCATGATAATCTATTCTCTAGTTTGACTATTATGGAGTTTATGTTTCATATTTTTGAGTCATCTAGATGTGAAGTGGATATGGGTGTGCATGGGTGTTCTCGAACACAGTGGTTTTGCAAGTTTTAAATGGTGAAAAAAAAAACTTATGGTTTTGTGGAGGTTTTGTTAAACTATTTTCTAGACCCTGGTTCTTTTGGGGTGTTGTTGGATGAGATAGTTGCAGTTCTGCATGCATGTGTTGCTTGATGGGTTTCTAGACTATGGTGCTCGAGTTGTGGACATGATTGGAAAATCGGATTTGGTCTTGATCTGGTGTTTGAGTCAGGTTGTCTATGTGGTTATTCTCTTTGAGATCTTAGTGTTGTTGTTTCCAATGTGATGATGGGTTTGCACAGTTTTTGTGATTGATCTTTGAGTTATGGGGTTGGTGGATTAGCTACCCATTGGCTACAATGAGATTACTCAGAAGTGGACTGTCTATATCTGTGAGGTTGATTCAGTGTTAGTGCAGACTTGTAAGTTGGCCTTGTTTGTGGTCACGAATAGCTTGATGCATGTTTTGGTGTAAGTTTTTGGTAGTGATGGTGTTTTTTTCTTGGTTTGGAGATCTTGGTGTCACTTGATATTACTGTCAGATGGACATGTTGCTATGTGGACCTAAAGTATTTTAAGATTAGAAAATGTCTGTTCATGATGCTTGGAGAGCTCGGGTATCACAGTTCAGTGGGGGCTTTATCAGTAAATGTGGATTCATCACTTGGTGGTGAATGATCTTCTTTAGTGTTGCAGATCTTACTAGGAGGAGCTCTTAGATCTTGTTGCTGCAGAAGGGTTCTTTCGCATTTGCATGGACGCTATTTGAGGATGTGTAACATCTTGGAACCATGGAGGATTCACGGATTCTTTGGTTGAGGTGTTGGTGGTGCTTGATAGGTGATGTTGGTTTAGAGTTTGTCTGTTTTATGTCATGGTATACTCTTGTTTTTGTATTAAAGTCTTGGAATGATACATTGCTCTTGAGACCATGGTATGTTCACTTGGAGCATGGTATCTCCTAAGGGGGATGGAAAGATCATGATTTCATGATAAGTTCCTGGTATAATGTTTGGAGCTTTTGAAAATGGTCTGGTAATTCTTTATGTATTGGGTGCATTGTTCATATGCTTGATAACTTCATGACAATGCAATGGTGCAGATTAGAGTTTAGCATGAGATGATCTCTTGCAGGTGCTCATGGGTACATGGAGAGTAAGGTGAGGCTATAATTCTCTTGAGATGAGAGAAGTTTTGTTGATGGTTACTCTTGATGAAGTTTTTAGGAGAAAGTTTGAGGAGATTACACCTTGGTTGGATGTGAGTTCAACATAGACCAATGAGGAGATTTCTCTTGGAGAATTCATGAGGACTCAATTACCCTAGAGGAAACATTCTCATTCCCACTCTTTGTCTACTCGGCAGATTGTCGCTTGAGAGGTATTGTCCATTGTTTCTCTCAAGTTTTTTATGCTTTCTTTCATGAACATGGATCTTGAACTACTATTAGATAATTTTAAAGGATTCACTATAAGAGATGGATAGCATGGATATCTCTTTGGATTAGTATTTTCTTTTATGATGATCATTGGGGATGGTATTGGGCTGATTTCTTAAAATGGGAAATGGAGTAGTTTGATTTTCTTAGAGAAGCTTACATCCATATAATTGCATGATATATATGTTGTGTTTGATCTTGGAGGTTGAACCTTTGGGTGTTGTTATGTTGTTCTCTTTGGGGTGTTGTAAAGGATATCTTACTTGACACAGTTGGCACTTAGAGGTGTATGTAGGAGGATTTTCTATAGGTTCATGATCTGCAGAGATGCTCTCTTTGGTCTTGGTTGTCATCCTAGTTGCTTGGTTTCACATTACATTGGTTTGAGGTTTGGTCGCAGTTGTAGTGATCACTAGCTTGTGGTCATGTGTTTTCACTCATGTTCTTGGGTGATGACATAGAGGTTCTTTATCTCTTTCCTTTGTTGGGTGTGGAGATCTTGAGAGAGTTGTGCAGACTTGTTGTGAGAGTTTTATTTACAAGTTGTACATATCATTGTGGATGTTTCCTTGGTACTAAATGGTTAAACTTTCTACGTGCTACCATTTGTAGACTCGTTATTCCTTGTTCTTTCATATTTTACATTACCTATGTAGTGGGAGTTCCTGGATGTGTTTTGTCTTCTTCAACTGGTTGGAACATGGAGTTTAATTTTTTAGTTGATGGTTTGCCTATGTAGGTGACATGAGTTTTCTAATGAAGATACCTAGGAGGTATGTGTGATTGGATAGAGTAGCACTTGTTGTGTGTGTTATTTTCAATCACGTGGGTTGATCAGTTGGATGGGAGCAATCAGTTTCCTGGTTGTTGTTCTAGTAGATGTTCTATTTTTTTCTGGAGGGTGACTTCATGGTTGTGTTCTGGTTTGGGCTTTGAAGTTGTTGCTTATGTATGGCTTGTTCAACATAGTGGAGTGGTGGTAGTGTGTTGAAGGTTTTTTTTCCATTGGTTATGTTGTTGTCTTGAATTAGACTGGTGCATTTACACCATGGCGTGTTCTTTTGCTTTAGAGGATGGCTGGAACAATTTGATGAGATGGTGGACATTATAGATGTTGTTGCAGGTGTCTTGGGTGATCAAAGATTTCATGTATTGATTGATAGGTAGTTCGTTCTTTGGAAAGTGGGAGAATGTTGAGAAATGGTGCCTCAAATTACTCACCTATATTGATGATTGGGAATCAACATGTCGACAGTCACATGTTAAGTTGGTTAAGCTTTAGACTTGTTACTTAGTCTGCTTTGGAGTATCGACGATTGATAGTCAGATGGATTGGCGATCAGAGTTCGATTGTTGAAAATTCTTCGACATCCCCAACCTCCCATTGCTCCAATAGTGCCTTGGTTTGACAGTCGGGTATCAAAATATCAAATATGTCAAGGGTTTGAGTGGAAATTTTGGCAATTTTTTCTTGACCTCCAATCCTCCGATGCTCTGATAGTGTTGGTTAATAGATTTGTCACTTTAATTAATTCACTCTAGCCCACACAAATGACAATCTAGACAACAATTGAGTCACTTGCAGTGATAATTGCAAGTGGTCTCTGCTTATTTTATAAGGCGCAACTACCTTCAAATAATATGCAATGAATTGACACATGAGATATGCTTTTAACTAGAAAGTAGAAAAAGGAAACTAACACCTACCCATAACCATAAAATTAGATGCAAGATATTTTTAAACAAATGACACAAAGTTCATTTGTCTCACCTTCCACATGCAAAATATAAGTAAAGAAAAAGCAATATTTTCCCTTTTAACAAATGAATTAATCTGAACACAAAGTCTCAAAGATGAAAATGTACACATTCTGACCAAACAAATAAACATGGAAAAATAACCATGATGAACTAAAATTCATTTATAATCAAAGAAGAATTAATAAATACATAGATTTATAAAAGTATTTCTTTATCTCTTCGATGCCAAAAATGTGGATTCACAGACCCCACACCCTGTACAATCAAAATGTTCTCAAAAGAAGAAACAATTTTCCCTGCCTATCCAGACTATCTTCACCCCTCCCAAAAATTTCCCCCTTCTCTTCTTCCTATTCGAAGGACTATATATAGGCACACCAAAAACTGTTACATTACAAAAATAACATTCTTCAAAATTACCAGAATCAAGAAATATTCAAAACGGAAGCAGTTTTAAAATAAACGTTATCATTACGTGTCCCAAAAAACTTCATGCATGCTATTAAACCGTTGGGGGTGCTAGAACTCTATATAGTTCTAACTACATTTCCATAACCAAATTATGGAATTCAGCCCGTTCTTCTTCTTCTTCTAAAATAAAAAGCACCCTATTGTATTGAGGGTAGCTGGTTTTCTCTTTCCATGCCACTAAATGCAACTGAGAATGATGTTGAGTTTATCTTCTTCAAACCAATTCAAATCTAGTTGCACAACGGGAATAGGTTCATCCTCCCATTCCCTGATATCACCAGGGAGTACCATCTTGAGAAAAATCTAGAGTTGAAAATGTTGCCACCTTTCCTCGTATGCAGGCTCACTTAAATTGGGCGGCAAGAAGTGACCATTTATTTTCCAAGAAAAAAATTCCAATCTGCTACTAAGTCCATTTCGCCACCCTCCTTATTTAAGAGTTGTCATTTCAGAGGATTTAAAAGGTTATCTTACACTTCAAGTTGGCATTTCAAAGCATTTGAAAATGCATCCCCTAAAGGCATCGTACAATTCATTAAATGAGCCTTCACTTCAAAAGTTGTGCATCCTACTGAGGTCACCTCATCGCTAAGAAATAGAACTCTATAACCATTGGTCAAGAGTTCTAAATTTTTAAGAACCTTTGACTTCCTGATTGTGTGGCACATCATCAAAGGAGACCTGAAAGTTCAAAAGCTATAAATAGGTCAGGTGGTCAGACAGTTTTGAAACTTCAAAACCTGGCAATTTGGTTAGGAAATTTGGTCGAGCCACGACTAGGTTATGAAACCTATGAAATCCATGATATTTCAAAGGTAAACATTCAATTATGGGGAAAAATTTCATGTTTAAAAATTTGACGGGTAACATTGGCTCCAATTGGGGGTTGAATTTTTGAAGAAAATGCAGAGAAATCTAGAACCTTAAGGCAGACCAATCCGAGTCCATTGGGCAATGGAATTGAAAGAAAGGTAGGAGAACTAGGAGTTGTTTCATAGATGGGGTGGAGAGGAATGAGGCACATACCAAAAAATAGCAATCCAAAAACGGGACCAAACCAAAAGACTTAAAATAAAAGCAACCAGTAAGACACCTATGCACTCGTACAAAGTGTGATATTCCGAATCCCAAAATACTATGCAAAACCATTGATAGGTAGGGAGAAATAAATACCATTGTGGAATAGAGGTGCGTATGCATGAAGCGACTGCAAAATCATTGATTTATTAAAAATCATGAATGCAAAGCTGAAGCTTTTGAAATGAAGTGATTCATAAAGATTCCTGCCAAACAATAATTTCTCATCATGGATTTCTAAATTCATTTTGAATCTCCTAATACTTGCTTTGTATATTATTGGCACTGTTTTCATGGCTAAATAATAAAATATAGAAAGGTGCTCCTCTTTCCAATTGTAAGTGAAAAAAATTAGCATTCTTAGAAAAAAAAGTTGCACCACTTTCAATACTCCCACTATCAAACTCATCATGCATCAAACCACTCTTGATATATTGATCCACCTCCAGTTTGAAAGAAATATTAGCCTCATAAAACATGGGATCCTCTTTGATTAAAGTGACTTCATCTTCCTTTATTGCAACCAAATCAGAAAATTCCTTATCTACAATTGAAGAGGTAGATAGATCAATACCCGAAACCTTAACAAGCACATCTTTTCCTTCAAGAGATGATAAAAATTGAAGGATAATCTCTTCTTCATAAAAAAAGGGTCAACATTTGAAGCTTTTATCCCTTCATAAGTTTGACCATTCTTCTAATTTTCAGAATTCTCTCTTTTGTAATCTCAGATTCCAGAGGGTCATTAATTAAATAGACATCCATTTCACTTTCCATACAAATCCTGTTTCCCAAAGCTATAAGGGCCAAATTTTCTTCTTCTTCAAAATGAAATGACTCAAAGGCATACTCATCACTGACATGTGATTGATATGATTCATTTTTATCAACTTGGTCATGAAACTCAAAAGATACATATTCTGACTGTGTGCCAATCCAAAAAAATTATCTTCACATCTTTTAGAAGAAAACTGATCCTCAACAGTTTCAAAATTAAAAAACTATAACTCTAGAGCAGAAAGAAATTTCAGCAATTCATTGTCAACTTCATTTATTACCGGATTAACAATCCCTTTAGTACCATTTTGACTATAACCATTTTTTTTCAATGAGGTCAATTTCTCATGAGGTTTGATCAGCCTCATTTCCTAAGCATCAAAAGTTGAAAAGAAAAGAGGAATAGACAGACCTGGAGAATCATCACTATTAACTCATAGTTCCTCTTAGAGTTGTCTTATCTCGTTCTCCTGGACTTGCAGAGAATGTTTTCTTTCTTTAATCTCCTTTAGTTTGAAAAACCTAATATGAAGTCTTCTCAACAAAAGTGCAGATTTATGATCCTCTTCAATACTCAATCCAGTTTTAGTAGCTTTGGCAATACCCTCTTTATAGTGTTTCTAGAAGTCATGAAGCACTTTATCATCAATAGCAAGCACTTCTTGAATGGTAGGCTTGGGTCTCTTCCCACTTCTTCGAATTTTCTGATTTTGCATCATAATATTTTCAAATTTTAAATGGAGCCACCAATCTCCCTACACATGGAGATATTTTCAAAAATATGAGGAACAAAAGCACTAATCTTTTGAATCAAGTTCGATCCCCAGCGGAGTCACCAAAAATTTGTTGGTTAAAAGATTTGTCACTTTAATTAATTCACTCCAACCCACACAAATGATAATTTGACCAACAATTGAGTCACTTGCAATGATAATTGCAAGTGCTCTCTACTTATTTTATAAGGTGCAACTACCTTCAAATAATATGCAATGAATAGACGCATGAGGTATTCTTTTAACTAGAAAGCAGAAAAGGAAACTAACACCTACCCATAACCATGAAAGCAGATGTGAGATATTTTTTAACAAATAACACAAAGTTCATTTGTATCAAATTCCACATGCAAGATATAAGTAAAGAAAAACCAATAGTTTCCATTTTAACAGATGAATTAATCTGAACACAAAGTCTTAGAGATGAAAATGTACACATTCTGACCAAATAGATAAACATGGAAGAATAACCATGATGAACTAAAATTCATTCATAACCAAAGAAGAATTAATAAATACACTGATTTATAAATGTATTTCTTTATTTCTTTGATGCCAAAAATGTGGATTCACAGACCCCACACCCTGTACAATCAAAATATGCTCAAAAGCAGAAAATATTTTCCCAGCCTATCCAGACTATCTTCACCCCTCCCAAAATGTTCCCCATTCTCTTCTTCCTATTCAAAGGACTATATATAGGAACACAAAAACCTATTACATTACAAAAATAATGGTCTTGAAAATGACCGAAATCAAGAAAGATTCAAAATGGAAGCAATTTCAAAATAAACGTTATCATTACGTGTCCCAAAAAACTTCATGCTTGCTATTAAACTATTGGAGGTGTCAGAACTACGTACAGTTCTAACTACATTTCCATAACCAAATTGTGGAATTCAACCCATTCTTCTTCTTCTTCTAAAATAAAAAGAACCTTGTTGTAATCGACATAGCTGGTTTTCTCTTTCCATGTCACTGAACGCAGCTGAGAAATGATGTCGATTCGCTCTTCTTCAAGCCAATTCAAATATGGTTGCATGACAGGCACAGGTTCATCGTCCCATCCCCTAATGTCACTTGGGAGTACCATCTTGAGAAAACTCTAGAGTTGAAAATGTTTCCACCTTTCCTTGTATGTAGGCTCACATAACTTCAACGGTAGGAAGTGACCATTTATTTGCCAGGAAAAATGTGCCAATCTGCTACTAAATCCATTTCACCACCCTCCTTATTTAAGAGTTGTCATTTCAGAGGATTTAAAAGGTTATGTTACACTTCAAGTTGGTGTTTCAAAGCATTTTAAAAAGACATCCCTCAAATGCACCATACAATTCATTAAATGAGCCTTCACTTTGAAAGTTGTGCATCCTATTGAGGCCGCCCCATCGCTAACAAATAGAACTCTATAACCATTTGTCAAGAGTTCTAAAGTTTTAAGAACCTCCAACTTACTGACTGTGTGACACATCATCAAAGGAGACCTAAAATTTCTAAAGCTATAAATAGGTCAGGCGGTTGAATAGTTTTGAAACTTCAGAACCTAGCAATTTGGTTAGGAAATTTGGTCGGGCAGTGACTAGGTTATGACACATATGAAAGTCGTGATATTTCAAAGGTAAAAATTTAATTATGGGAAAAAATTTCATGTTTAGAAATTTCATGGGTAACAGATAGCTCTGATAGTCCAATGAGCTGATAACAATGAAGAGTTAAGGCGAGTTAGTGGTTATGTTAGCTTCAAGACAAAAGGTCAACGTGTCGACACATAGTCTTTTGTGGGTGGTTGTATTTAAATCCAAAGCAGTTCATCTACTCAGTGCATGTGGGATAATGAATATCCTGCAAGTGTGGAAGGGAGAATGGTTGAACTGCTAGTAACCAAATGAACAGTCTGATGGAGAGTTAAAAGACTTCTAATAACTTTGTTGGGAGTTGATTGGTTCAATTGTGAAACCTCTCTCTATATGAATCTGCTCTGTAGACTGTAAGAGTATTCTAATAGTGCGAAGGTTGTAGTGGACTGAGAGGTTGATTAGAGAAATGTAAAACATGAGAGAGGGAAAGAGAATAGGGTTATGCTACCAGATTCTCTCCAGATGGAACAACATGTAAACTATGTAAAGGCTTAGAGCTTGAATTGTATTTGTAACTATTTTGTTGTTGAATAATATAATGGCGATTTGGGAATTTTGGAGTGTGGGGATTTTTTTACCCGAAAGTGTTTTCCCAACATAAATCTATGTGTTCATATCTTCTATTCCATCTTTCACGTTTAGTGGTTCTGCTTGATTGAATCTATTTAATGGTGTTGTTTGGAACTGGTTTAATTAGCATTAAATTTTCTCTACGGGTCAATGTGGGAAATGAACTATGTGTGATTCCACTTTGTGGCATAGTAGTACATGTCTTTGAGGCAATCTAAATGAAATTAAAGTTATTGAAGGTGTTGTTGTTCTCAGATTTTCATTCTGGGATGACCATCATTTCCTTACAGTGCCTGAAGAGTGTCGAGGCATGGGCTCGAGAGGCCAGAGAGGAGACAGGGGATAGAGGGGTGGAGGGAGAGTGGATAGAGGATGGGGAGATGGAGGAGGAGGATATGACGGGGGATGTGGTTGGGGAGGTCGAGGAGGAGACCGACATAGGAGGAGGAGATATGGAGGATGACGGGCGGTGGGACATTTATCACCGATCCGAGAGGAGGAGGAAGAAGAGGATCAAAAAAAGGTGAGGATAGTAGTAGAGGAGGAGGGAGAGTGGCATGTAGAGATGCTAGCTCTAGAGGTGGGATTTCAGGATATAGAGGAGATGGAGGTTGAGGAGCATGCAGAGAAAAGGGAGAAGCATGCAGAGGAGGTAGTGATGGGAGAGGTGGAGAGAGTTCTCCAAGAGAGGATTATTATGGGGATAGATGGGGAGGAGCAACTAGAGGAGGGAAGGGTTAAAGCAGAGGAGGGCAGTGCAAAGCAGAGGATAGCTACCCTATAGGCTCAGGTATAGGCCCTAGAGGCAGAGCTCGGGAAAGTGATAATAGAGAGAGAAGACCTTAAGACTGAGAGAGACTCTGTAGACTCAGAGGGACCTAGTTGTCATCGAAAAATAATAGAATGACTAGAGGATGATAGAGTTTATAGCTACATGCAGTGGATCTGTAGTGGATGTTGCTCAAGAGTATGCTAGGTCTAGAAGGGCTATGCAGTATTATAGATATTAGTATGAGAGAGTGGTACCACCAAAGAGGAGGGAGCCCACATTTTTATAGATTGAGATTAGTTCACAGGGTAGGACCCACAACAAGCATTCTCATAGTAGTTCAAAGAGTGGGGATAAATCAACCCCTTGATGACCCACACCCTATGACAGGCCTTCTACTACAGAGCACAGGTCCCCAGATGCACCTCGATGAGAGGACAAGGAGATACCAGGATTAGGAGAGTAGGGTATATCAAGCTAGAGCATCTTTTGATATTTTGTATATGGACACTATATTATGATTATCGAGCCTAGGAGCTCCATTTTTTATGGACACCATACATCTTGACTTTGTACCTATGACACATATTTTGAGCGATATATGATATGATTTTTGGCGGCGGTTTATGACATGCAATCTTATGTGATGATGCCTTATGTTTATGATTGTGATTATGTTATGGATGCTCATGTTCTCATTATGTCTATTTATGCATTCTATATGTTCATGTGATGATTTAATATGATTATGCATTTATGACTATGTTATGAATGTTTATGCCTTTATGATATGTATGGATTGTGAATGGAGTATGGATGGTCTAATTGATGCAATGTGATATGTGAATTTAATTAATGTTGATGCAATGGGATTCCTATAGGTTATGTGAAATTTGGTGTATAATATGATATGCCAAAAGAGTTATTATGAATGCTACATAATATATATGGAATGTAATGCAATGTGATGAATAATTGCAGTTAATGTCGATGCAATGAAACACCTATAGATTATGTATGTAATTATTGTAAATGTGAATGAAATGTGATGCAATGTGATTTGATGGGTCATAATGTAAAATGAAATGTCATGATTGGTTATTTGCTAATGCAATGAAATGTTAATGCTATATGGATAATCTCTATGTTTTTGTATTTTCTTATGCAAAATGTGGTTTAATATGATGATGATGTCCTATGATGGTGATGTTTACTATAATGCTTCCTAACATGATTTTGTATGCAAGATATTTTTGTATGTCACATGACTCTATCAAGATGCAAACAGAAGAAATGTTAGCACAACAGAGATGGATGTTAGCATGGAAAAGGAAAGGAAGATGGAATGTTAGATGAAAAATGACAAAGGACATACTTTCATGCTTGTATATTTTTCATCGTTAGGCATCGAATTTGTCGCAAATGGAGGACAAAAACCATGGTATGGAATAGACCAAGGTGTGCAAGGTGACCATTTGTGAGAGACAAGCAGTCAAAAGACAACCAAAAGACACATAGTGCCCTAGCTCATACTAAGGACCCAATTATCCCAATATTTTTTCCAAGACAAACCACAAACAACAAGCAAAGAAAAGAGGTCATGATCCATCATCATCCCTCTAAATCCTTTGACAAGACATCCTCGAGGTAACTAGTACCATGACCCAAAGCCAAAAATGATAAGACAAATGCAGACCAACAAAGTGTTTTCCAAAGAGATATTGTTAGCCAATAGTAGTGATAAGATTAATTGATTAAGTTGATTAGGTTTACCAAGATAATTGAGATGACCAAAGGATTGATTTTTTGACCGAAGGTGATTGATAAGTTGACAAAGGCTAATTAATTGATATGATCGAGTGCGCTTGGTTTTAGGAAAGACACATCCCGATTAAGGAAAGATTAAGTGACCAAAGTGACAAGATTGGTCGATTTGATAAAGTGTGATTGATATGATTGTTCGATGTGAGGACACCCAATTCTAGGAAAGATACTTCCTATTTAAGAAAAAGAACACATTTGATAAAGTTGACTTAGTCACCATTGTTGATAAAGTACCTAACTGCAAGAAAGGCATATCCTGCTTAAGGTGAATGGCCAGATTGACCAAAGAGAATGTCTAATCTCAGGAAGGATACATATTGATAAAAGACAAGTGATAAGACCAAATGAGACAGATAACATGATTCTACATTCCAATAAAAGACCAATGACTTGATAGCGACTGATGATAAGGTAATTGATTAATTGAAGATTGATTGAAGATTGAAGATTTGTTGATTATGTTTGTCTATTGATTGGTGACTTGGTTTGAATGATGATTTCTTGTGGACAAAATAATAAGACTAGACTCAACAAACCCTAAAGGACTGACCTAGGGTCTCAGGGGCTCATCGATTGATGGCCTTTCCTACGTTATACACACAAAGACCTCATAGTTTCACATGACTTAACTTTGTCTTATTTGACAAAAGACTGAGTCATGATTTTATTTGGACAAACCTAAAAGGATTGACCTAATATCTTGAGGGCCCATTGAAAATGAGCCTTGCATATGTAGAAAATGTGCAAAGACAACGTAGTTCAACCACTCAAACATAGACTGACTCAGACTTTGACTCCGACTCTTACTCTATTTTTGGTGGTTTTTGATATTTTCTGGTTTGTTTGGATTTTTGAAAGTTTTATGAGTTTTTTGGATTTTTGAAAGTTTTATGATTTTTTTGGATTTTTGAAAGTTTTATGATTTTTTTGGATTTTTGAAAGTTTTATGATTTTGGATGTTTGAAAAATTTATGATTTTTTTGGATTTTTGAAAGTTTTATGATTTTTTTTGGATTTTTGAAAGTTTTATGATTTTTCTGGATTTTTGATTCTTTTATGATTTTTTTGGATTTTTGAAAGTTTTATGAAAGCTGATACCATGCGTCAGATCCCATGAAGATGTAAGTCAAGGAATTTCCCCCAATTAGGTATAGTACCAACTTATTATGCGCAAGGGGAAGCAACAAACAATTACAAAGGATGGTCATGAAGGAAAAGGATACTAAATGTCGATGGTTCTTAGGCTATGGTAAGGATGACGAAGCTTTATTATGGATGGATGGCATGTGAAAAATGGATGAGAAGAGTGATGGAATACCAGATGGAGTTATAGTAGACGAAGGCGAATAGATTGACTACACATGGCACCTTTTTGCCAGGTTTTCACCATGGTACTTATCTAAAGCACCACTGAAGTGGTTTTCACTTTTGGACGAATTATTTCTCTTTACTATTTTTTATTTTTTATTTTTTATTTTTTATTTTTTATTTTTTTTTTGTTGTCACCGTGATGCCTGTTTGCCAGGTTTTCAGTAGGGTGACCATTTTTTTATTTTTATTTTTTGACTTTTTAGGGGATACTTTGAGAATTAAGTGTAGTACTTGCGAAGGTGCATGTTGTTGATGGGTTTATACAATGGTTCACCTTCAGGAGTAGAGAGTTGATAAGCACTAGATCCATATGCTACTATGATGATATAAGGGCCCAACCAATTAGGTTTAAAATTTCTAGGCTTTTCTTGATCTATTTGATTCTTTGGATTTTCTTTCAGGACTAAGTCACCATCAATGTCAAATATTTAAGGTCAAACCTTCTTATTGTAACTACATTGAAGGAGATTCTAATACACTTGCAAATGTGTCAAGGCATTTTGTCTCTTCTCATCTAGTAACTCTAGCTCATGTAGATGGGATATGCAATAGTCTTATTGATCAATTAATCCTTGCATAAATACTCATAGGGAAGGTAACTCAACCTCAATAGGAAGTATTGCTTCAGATCCAAAGATAAGGGAATATGGAGTGGCTCCTATAGGGGTTCAAACACTGGTATGGTAGGCCCATAAAGTAGGATTGAGTTGGAGGTGCTAGTCATGACCAACATCATTGACAGTCTTCTTTAAGATTTTAAGGATAGTCTTATTAGATGCCTCATCTTGGCCATTACCCTAGGGGTAATACAAGGTAGTGAAATGGTGTTGGATATGGAATTTTTCACAGAGTTCATGGACATCTTGATTCTTAAAAGGGCAACCATTATCTGTAATGATAAACTATGGTATACCATAGCGGTATATAATATAATTCAAGATGAACTTGGCTATGTGCTTTCTAGTAATGTAGGTCATAGGGATGGCTTCGATCCACTTGGTAAAGTATTAAGTAGCAACAAGGATAAAATTATGTTTGTTTACAAAAGTGGGATGGATCTTTGCTATGAGGTTGAGTCCCAATTGAGATAATGGCCATGGTGATGTGAGCATCTGCAATTCCTCAGCTAGTGCATGTATAAGATCTCCATGAATATGAAATTGGTGACATTTCTTCACAAAGTGATAGGCATCATGTTCCATTGTAGACCAATAATATCTCATTTTCATGAGATTTTTAGCTAGGGTAGTACCAATAGAGTGAGCTCTGCATATACCATGATGAACCTCTTGTAAGGCCATTTGTGCTTCATTTTAGTTGAGACATCAGAGGAGGGTGCTATTTAGACTATGATGGTAAAGGGTATCTCCAATGATGGCATATTTAGAGGCTTGTCGAATAAAGTCTTTGCAATGGTTGGAGGATAAGTCGAGAGGGAGAGTCTGGTCATGAAAATAATTTTAGATTTCTTTATACTAGGGAGATTCAAGAACAATAATTTCACACACAAGTTCAATTTTTGGGACATCAAACGCAGGGACCAATAGTTGTTCTACCAAGAACTCATATTACGATGCATTGTTGGGAATGTCCAAGAGAGATCCAATTGTAGCCATTGTGTCAACTACTTTTTTATCGATTCTCAATATCTTCTCAAAGGTAATAACATCAAAGTATAGTCTAAAACTATCAACCATGCGCTTGTAGGGTATAATCTTTTCATCCTTGGTATCATAATCATCATTGACTTGCTTGATCATTAGCTGGGAATCCCCATAAACTCGAAGATCCTTGATTTTTCATTTTATTTCTATTTAAAGTCCTATCAATAATGCTTCATACTCAGCTACATTATTAGTGCGTGGAAATTCTATTTGAAATGACTTAAGAATGGAATCCTCTTGAGGTGTAATGAACAAAATACCAGCTCCTGAACCATGACTTGTGTAGGATCCATCGAAGTACAGTTTCCATGTTGTTGGTGTTTCTAAGATAAATATTGATTCATCTGGGAAGTCAAATATTAGAAGATGATATGCTTTCACTAGTTCCTTTGCAAGTTGATCAACTATCACTTGTCCTTTTATTGTTTTTCGGTCAACATACTCAATTTCATACTCACTTAAGATCATAACCCACTTAGCTAGTCTTCTTATCAGAGCTACTTCGTTGAGAAGATATTTTAGAGGATCAATCTTGGCTATCAATTTTTTCTTGTGGTTCAACAATGTAATGTATCAATTTTGGGCTGCAAATACAACTCCTAGACATGCTCATTCAATAGGGCTATAGTTTAATTCATATTCGACCAAGGTACGACTGATGTAGTAAATTACTCGGTCTTTTCCATCATTATCATTCTATGATAACAATGCCTCCAATGCTAATGTAGTTGTCACATACAATATCAAATGTCTTCCATCATCAGAGGCATAAGAACTGGTGGAGTCAATAGGTAATTCTTGCTTTGATTAAATGATTCTTAACATTTCTCTATCCAGTTGAAGGAAATTCCTTTTCACAAGAGATGTTGAAATGGATGGATCTTGTCTGCTAGTTGAGCAATGAATCTATAGATTGATTGCAATCTTCCTTGTAAATTCCTTAACTAACTAATTTTGGTTGGTAGTGGCATGTCCAGGGTAGCTTTGAATTTGGAAAGATCAACTTCTATTCCTTTGCGGGAGACAATATATCCTAAGAGCTTGCCTGATTGGACCTCGAAAACAAATTTCTTTGGATTTAACCTAAGTTTGTACTTTCCAAGTCATGTGAAAATTTTGTCCCAGACTGTTAGGTGACCACTTCATTCATGATATTTTGAGAGAAGTTCATCAACATAATCATCCATAAGTACATGTATATAATAATGGAAAATGGTAGTCATGGCTCTCTAATATGTAGCTCCAACATTTTTAAGTCCAAATAACATAATGTTCCAATAGAAAGTTCCCCAAGCACATGTGAAGGTTGTCTTTGGTAGATATTCAGGAGCAATTCTTATCTGTTTGTAGCCTGAGAATCCATCCATAAGTGATAGCATTTCATATCCAACAATAAGGTCTACTATGATGTCAATATTTGGTAAAGGGAAATCATATTTAGGGCAATCTTTGTTAAGATCTCTGAAATCCGTGCATACTCTAATTTTCCCATTTGGTTTCATGACACAAACAAGGTTTGATATCCAATCTACATAATCAATAGAGTGTATGAACCCAACATCTAAGAGTTTCTTTAGTTCAACCTTGACCAGGAGTGCAATCTATGAGTGCATCTTCCTTATATTTTGTTTATATGGTTTGGCATTTGGTAATAGTGGTAAATGATGTAGAATGTAAGCTCGAGATCCAATCTAGGCATATCAACATATGACCATGCCAAATTAACTTGTATTTCTGAAAATAATGTTGTAAACTCAGGCTTTTCCTTGGTGGTCAAAGATGCTGCCAACTGTATGATTCTAGAATTTTCTTATGTCCTAATGTTCACTTCTATTTCTTCTATAAGAAATGGAAATCTCTCTTAATCTATAGGGAGACTATCTATTCCTCCATCCTCAAGCACCTTAGAGAGGTTTTCACCTTCAGATACATCCTTTATTTTTACTTTTTCATAGTCAGCGACACCTTTCGATTTTCACCTAAAGACCTATTATTTTTATTTTTACTTTTTTCATTTTCACTTTTGCAACTAGAGGAAAGGATAGCCTCACCAAATTACGCTACACAATTGAGTTCTACGATAAAGACAATCTTATGATCCCTTCTTGGTATTCCTTCACGAAGTCCCATGAGCTCAACAATTGCTTCATCATTCTTGAATGTATCCAAACTTGGTGGTTCTTATTGATCCCAATCTATGAGTTGAGGATAGACGAGGGGTAAGTCATCATTGGTATTGTCAAGGGTCATGGTGTAGGCAAATAAGGTAGAGTCATCAGGTTCCCAGAATGTTTCAATCCAAGCTCCCATTTGCAAGGAGATCTTTTGGTAGGAATGTGATAGGTTTTGTGGGGAATCAATTATAAGTATTTGATTTAATCTCACTTCAAGGGTAGGTTTGCCACATTCTCCAAATATTTCATAAAGTTCAAGGTTAGTAGTGGAGGATAAAGAATAACATTCATACTCATTGGAATCGGCATCAAAGATCCAAGAATACTCATATTTATTTATCTCATTTGAAGCGTCAACAACCTCAGTCAAGGTCAACTTAGTACTTGGAGGACTTAGTTCTGGTGGAACATATCCTAACCCAACATATTTTGGTAATTTAGGAGGTAGTAAAGGTTCTGATATTCCATTTTTTTATGTAAACTAAGGCCTCTGTGTCCATCGTATCCTTTTTGCTTCATTAAAAGGAAACCTTTTGGATATCATTCAATTGGTAGTTGTTTAGGTTCTACCTCCTCTTCTTCTTTATACAACCATGTATAAATGTGGTCATCCAAAGATTCTTTAGCTAATTCCCCCCATTTAGTGAAAATGGTAGGAGGATTGTGGATGATAACCTTAGGATGTATAAGATGTGCTTTGCCACAAGAATTTGGTGATTTAGGTAACTTTCCAATGCAAAATAAGCTCTTCATATATTGTATTCTTTGCATCCTTTGTCTTGAATCTTGATTTTGGGTGTAGATGGTGGGGTGAATGGAGTGGATGATTTGAAAAGGGTGGGTGGATCAATGTAGTGTGATGAAGTGGAAGATGAGGCCTCTCAATTTATGGGCACTTGATGCTCAATGGTTCCTTTTAGGTTTGTACAATATTGAAAGGGATCGAGGTCTCCAGGAATAGTAATTTCAGTGTCATTGTGTGGGAACTTGAGGCATTGGTGGTATGTATATGGGATAGCCTTCATAGAATGAATCCAAGGGAAGATAAGGAGAAGGTTGTAGTGTAAATCCAGTTCAATACATGAAACATTGTGTTCTATATTGCTATACCAACTCTTATGGGAAGCAAAATTACTCCTTCAGACAAGTGCTCAACATCATCATAAAATTTGACCATAATTTTTTTGGTTTGGTCTAATACAATTCTTAGAGTATCCCAATGCTTTCACCAATTTTAGTGAGAAAATGTCTAGACCTCTTCAACATCTACTAAGACTTGTTTGATCTTATTTTTATTAATGCAAACTTCAAGGTGTAGGGCATCATTATGATTAGACTTTTGTTTGGAAAAGTCTTGTTTAGCTAAGGAAGGTGACATGGTGCAACATAGGTACGTATCCAACCATGGCCTAAAATTCATTAACATCTAGATTAGCAGGTATGGATGCATTTTTTAAGGCTTTATCAAGGATAGCTCTGTGTTGTGGTGATATGCGAGGGAGTTCCAAGATATAAATTTGCACGAGAGTCTTTCCTAGCTGGTTTAGGAGATTTTACTGGCTTTTCAACTATGGATTGGAAGGAGGTCTTGGAAGAGTTATCTTGGCTTTGCGAGTGGTGACAACATAATTTCAAATTGTCTTATTTATGATAATAGTGGCAATGTGATCATCAAAGGGTCTTATGTTAAGGATAATAGTGCTAAACGACATAATTGGCATTGTTGTTATTCCCTGAACTGGAGGCTTTTCCTTTGTCATGGTCTTGCAAGGGAGTTTTAAATATGGTATGATCAATTTTTTTTTGCCTTTGAATTGCCTATCGAAATGGTTCCATTTTCAACAAGTTCTTGAATGACATTTTTGAGTGTCCAACATCTAGATGTTCCATGTCCTTTTCTGTGGTGATATTCATAGTATTGATCTTCCTTCCACCAATCGGGTTTGATGAATGAGGGTTCATAATTTTTATGTCTAGTAGTTGGATGAAAGTGTATTAAAAAAGTTGTTTTAGGACTGATTCAATGGGCTCACCCAATTGGGTATATGTTCTCTTAGCATTTGGAGGATCTTTGTGTTGTTGATTATTTTGGACTACGTTCAATGTTTGATTTTGACCTTGTGCTTGGGTATTTGATGTGTTCGGTGTGTTTGATTAGGAAGGACCTTGGAGGAAAATGGTAGGACCTTTGTTTATCACTTTGGCGTCAACAAACCCATCATTAGTGATATTCTTGTTTCGAGACCAGTATTTTATCTTGTCATTATTAGGCTTTTGATTCTCTTTATGAACTTTGACTAGTCCCTTTGCGACAAGACCTTTTTCAATAAGGACCCCTTTCTCAAGGATTTCATCAAAAGTTGTGCAACATTGCATTTGAATTTGACTCATCATTTCTTCCTTAAGGTTTTCTACAAACATGGTGACTAGTTGTTTTTCAGGAATGTGACAAGGGAACTTGCTAACCAGACTTCGCCATCTTTGGTAAAATGAGGTAAGTGGCTCCCCTTCTTCTTGTTTAGTCATACATAATGTGGTAAGGGTGACATCACTTTCAATGTTAAAGGCAAAGTGATTAATGAATTTATCAGTCAGTTCACCCCATGTTCTGATCCCTGAAGGGAGGTGAGCAAACCAATCTAGGGCAGGCCACGTGAGACTTCATGGGAATAATCTCATCAAGTAGGTGGGTTCATATGTAACTTCCATACATGATGTATTAAATTCTCGTATGTGTTCTATTGGATATCCTTTCCCTTTGTATTTTGGTAAAGGTGGTGTTGTGAAGTGTGGGGGAAAGGGTGGCATGTATAGAATTTTTTCAAATGGAAAGGGTCACAATTCCTCCATGGAATAGGTTTTCTTGTTGGTTCCCAATTGCATGTTTGTCATTTGTTCTTGGATAGCCTGTATTTTTTGCATCAAAGTATCCACAATAGATGGTGTTGCATTGGTTTGATTTGGTGTTATGATGTTGGTATTAAGGTCATATGTCGGATTTGGATTGGGATTGGTATTTTGTGGTGTGGGACCTTGGTTACCATATTGATGTGTGTTGTTTTGGTTAGGAGTGAAATTGGCACTTAGATTTGTCCCAAAGGTCATGTTTGTGTTTGGTATAGTGTTTTGAAATTGAGGTGTAGGCCCTTGATTTGTCCCTTGGTTTTGAAATGTTGGTCCTTGACTCATGTTTTGGAAATATGGTATGGTTCCTTGATTGGTATTTGAAAGTGTAGGTCCTTGATTGGAATTTGAAAAAGTAGATCCTTGTAATGTAGGAGTGGGGCCTTGGTTGGTGTTTTGATTTGGGATTTTTTCGCGGGACAATGTGAATTCTCCTAGATTTGTTTGGTGGATTTTGATTTGATGGGGTATTTCCTTGGATTTGGAATGAAGGACCTTGATTCATGTTTTTAAATGTAGGTGTGGGACATTGATTTGTATTTTGAAGAAAATGTGTGGGACCTTGATTTGTATTTTGAAAAGGAGGATTTGTGAAGGTCTTACCCATGGAATTTGATGAGTTTCCAAATGTGAAGCTTTGTCCTTGGGTAGTCATATGGGTTATCTTATTTCCAAGTGTGGAGATACTATGGATATGTGTGGTAGTGGTCACCATGTGTGTTGTTGTCCCAAGTGGTAGTGTAGTTGTCATTTTTTGTGAAGATGGGATGCCAAATGAAAATGGATTTTGGGTATCTTCTTCTACAATGGTTGAGACATAAAAGACTTAAGGGATTTTAGCACACTTTTTGGCTAGTGCATAGAAATATATATTAGGATCAACACTAACAAGCTCATCAACCATGCGTAATATTCTTGTATCTTGGTATGCTCTTTCAATCTCTTCGATATTTCTCTTGTTGAATTTTTTTAGACTTAAATTATCCAATGTAGGGTCTCTTTGTGGTGTTTCTATTCATGGAGTAGATTGATTTGAATCTGATCCAAGGGTGGTGTCATGAAATGGATCACTTGAGAAATCCATTTCCTTTCTTTTAGTTCATGACCCTGTTTCAACCATGTGATACTTGCAAGTTAGAAGGGTATTGCAAGGTGGTAATGAATCTAAACCGTGTCTTTGGAATTTTTGGATATAAGGATACAAGGATAATGACTAAAGGATGAAGCTAAATGAAACCAAAGGATGAAATGGATACCAAAGTTAGACTATATAATGATCAAGGGTAATGATATAGAACCTAAATGATGCAATTGCTAAGATGAAAGTAGGCTATGTTTTTGTGTTTTTGGGATATAAGGATGCAATATGAAAGTGAAATTTAAATACAATACTAAGGATTGATAGGATGATAAGGAAGCTATGGCCAAAGGGTATGATATGAATTTAAATGAGGCTAAGATGATGCTAAGGGATATAAATTCTAAAATTTAAGACAAAGGATAACAACCAAGCTAATGTAGGTCCAAGATAACAAATCCAAATGTAATTAACCTTTGTGATAATCAAGATGATAGTTTTGACAAGGTGAGTCTTAACTAGGACACAAATTTGAGACTCAAATTTGACCAAGATTAAAATGAAAGATGAAGGTCAATGACAAATTGGATAAGGAACCATGGATTGTCTAAAATCTTAATAACCTTCCTATGTCTGAAATTTGAAAGGATAAGTGTAACTTAAGGTCTAGGATTGATTTGTGCAGAGTAAGGATGCCATCTCAAATGCAATGTAAACCTAAATAAGGATGATGAAATGGATTGGTAAAGGTCTAAAGTCTTTGGTTTAGAATTCAGGGTCACTGTCAAAATAAATTGATTCAGTTTGAACAAGGATTTTGTGAATTTTATATTATCAGGTAGTTGTGGCACTATTTTTCTCATATGCATCGTTTCAAGTTGTAGTTGTCGTTCAGGTTATCAGTTGCAGCTCTATTTCTACAAATGCGGTTCAAGTTATCAGTTATGATTTTGCAATGAGTAGTTGTGGCACAAAATTTTAGTTGTGGGCTTGTTTTAGCAGTCGCAATCACATAATGTTGATTTTGCACTTTTGATGGTTTTGATTTGGTTTTTGAGTGGTTGTTTTGACCGATTTTGATGAAATTTTATTTGGAAAATATAGAATATAGTCACAAACACTTATTTTGGTCTGATTTTGCAAGTGAAAAAGTTTTTTTTCAAGATAAAACAGTCATAGACAACATGCACAATCCTAGGGTTGGCAAGGAACCAGTGGTTGATATCCCCACTTGAATTTCTCCAGCCACTTAAACAAGGCAGAAAACTAGAGACTTGGTGGCACTGGCTCCCCCTTACACGACACTCACTTCTCGGGCTCACCAAGTCTCATTCCCCAAAGAGGAATTTATGTCTCTACACATGAATAGTGAAAATGTGGGGTAGCTTCAGAGGTCTGACCTCCTACGATCAATGAGCGTATAAAAGGTTTTTGGCCACTAAAACATTGGTTCTTAGTAAGGGAATTCATTCAAGGTGGCCATACATGCAGTAAGGTTAGATCAATCAATGATATCAAGTTTCCACAATCCATAATGTTCTTTGCAATGATTTTTGGCTTAGATTGTGTGAGTTTTTTTGGATCAACATTTCAGATCACACTCCATGATCCATCATCAGGATGAGAGTAGAGCTAAAGGAGAAAATGAAAAGTTGCAGACAAAGTGTTACCTAAAAAGAACACAAGAAAAGGAATATCTAGACAAGTGGAGGCATAAATGATTTTTTCAAATTATTTATTTTCAGGAAAAGACAACTGGGCATTTATTTAAAATAATTTATATAATCATTTTAATTAAATAAGAGGAAATGAGAAAAAGAGCATTAAATAATTAATTCAAATAAATTATTTAATAAAAGAGAATCCTTGGGAGATAATTAAATAATTTTGACAATTATTTAACTATAGAAGAATTAAAAGATCAATGAATAGGCAAATAATTAATAATAATTATTTAACTATAGATGAATGATGATAGGCAAATAATTAAATAAATGGTAATTTATTTAATTATTGAAGAAAGGGGTATTAGTGATGCAATTTATTTATTTAATTGATTGGGATAGCATGAAGGTTAAGAAATTAATTAATTAAATAATTAAGAATTATTTAATTAATAGAGGAATGTGATCAAGAATAATTAAATAATTAAAATTATTTAATTATGCGGAGATGACGACCAAGAAAAATGGTGCTCATAGACTAAGACATTTTTTAGTGTCTACACTCTCAACTCCTAACTCTGTATGAACTACAGATGGTTTGGCTAGTATTGTAGAAACTGCTAACTGTGTCTCAGGCACAAATGAATGAAACTCCATTTCTTCCTTTAAAACTTCCTCTTCAACTTCATCAAACAACTTAGAACCCACCATAGTAGCAAAATGATTTGCTAACTTTTCCAAATTACCACCATCCACAAAATCTTCATTATCAAAGAAATCCAAACAAAATATCTCATCCTCTCTACCTGTGAACTCATGTTCATTAGATGTATGAGATTCTAATAGAGGTAGGGTTGACCAATTTAAAGAATTACCCCCATGAGATGTAACATTTTTCAAAGAAGAACTTCCCACATGTCAATGTTGAAATTATACCATCTAACTGTTACATGTTAGACAGAGAGACTTGTGGAATATATAAATGCAACAACCTATTAGCTAAGTTAAGTGAAATAATACCTTTTTCCCTTCATGCATCCGATGTATTAAAAGAAAGAAGCATTCCCAAGCCTCAACCACCTGACCATTTTGGAAAATATTTTTTTCCCTAACCTCCTCACAAGTATGAACCACAAATTTATTAACTTGACTAGGTAAAACATTGGTAGACACCAACCCCTGGTGGACAAACTTTGAACCCGAAGCTTCAAATGGAAAGGAAAACGACCTCATGTAATCTAAATATGCAATGGAATTACCCTTTTCCAGAGGATCAATACTAGATAAATTTTTAATACAAGACAAGTCATGGACAACAATATTTGAACATGATGGTTGAGAAGAAGAAGACACCCCCCTTGAGTTGCCTTAGCAACAAAAACATTTGACTCTGAGAATGCTTGGTGAATTTTTTTTTACCAACACTCTATGAACATGATGGCTGAGAAGACAAGGGAACACCCCCTTGGGATGCCTTCTCAAAATAAAAAAGAGAGTCAAGGGAAGATTCTTTCATTTTTCCATTAAATTTACTCTCATCGCGAAAATTTATTTCTTTACAATTCATAACTAAATGATCAGAAGCATGACAACCCATGCAAACATTAAAATGATTTTCTATTAAAATCTACCTTTCCCAAGATCCAAAATTTGATTTAATAAAAAAATTGGAAGGACAATCCTTTGTCGTATCTAGAAGCACACACATGTTTAGTCGGGCTCTTAAAAAATTCCATATCATGCTTTAAAAAGATACCCAACTTATTTTCCAAAATTTCCAAAAAAATTGGCTCTCTATACTCCAAAGGAAGAGATGGAATTTGGATCCAAAGCAGGACAAACTTAATGGTAGTAGTGGAAGGGTCAAAATTTGGAGCCCATGGCTGAATAAATAAACCCGATCCCTCAAAGACTCATTATTTGACCTTAAACACTGCATCTTTGTTCTCTTTGGAAGGAAAAAGCGCAATGAAATAGCCATTACCCTGATCTATATAAAATACTTGATTTGCCCCAACCCATTCTTGATAAATTAAACCTTTTAGTACATGAATGTGAGGCATATACTTCCAGAACTTACGGATTAAGGTGTGCTCATGAAGATCTTGAATTTGCATGCACACAAATTTCTCTGACAATGTTAGCTCTATGAAACCATGACACCCAAATTGTTGAATTTAAAAACATAACGAAAGAAGAGATTGCAAAAATATAAAACAAAGATTAAAATAAAAGAACACAGACACAAGAAATTATAGTGGATCACCTAGATGGGCTATGCCCACTCTTAACAGGATAATCCAATTTATTTTATCTCACCTGTATTAGATTACATCTCACAAATATGAGCAGCAACAATCTGAGTAATATACTCCACACCATATCCTTCAAGCATCACCGATGAGAAAGCCAACCGACACCAGTTACTAAAAGGAGACATTTTTTCTAGCATCAGGAAGATGTTCCAGTTACAAGAATGTCAGGAAAGTGTAACTGCCAATGCTGGTAGCCGTTGGGATTCACTGACCCAAAAATCTCCCACTTGAAGCCCAACGAGAGATGTAATATACCAAAAAATCCTTGCTAAGCTAGTTACATTCAGTTTTTCTGAATCCCGAGAGAAGCTCTACAAAATTCAAACTTCTCTCTCAACACAACCTTTGTCAAGGCATCCATTGGGTTCACTTTGGTATCAATTTTATCCACCTATAGCTTACCTTTGTCAAGGACATGTCTGATAAAATGATATCATAGCTCAATGTGCTTTGTCTGACTGTGAAATGCAAAAAATTTAGCCAAGTGAATAGCACTATTGCTATCACAAAATAGAGTAAAAACAGATTGCTTATAGCATAATTCACCAAACAACTGCTGCAACCATATCATTTCCTTGGCTCCTTTAGTTAGAGAAATATACTTAGCCTCACTAGAAGAAAGTGTAGCCACCTGTTGCAACTGTGAAACCCAACTAATCACTGCCCCAACAAAAGTAAACACATAACCTGTAGTAAACCTCTGTTTATCCAAGTCTCCAGCCATGTCTAAATCTACAAATACACACAACTAAATATCCTTTGAACCAAAACATAAAACATAATTTGAGGTACCCTTCAAATATCGAAAAATCCATTGAACCGCTTGCCAATCGGATTTACCCAGATTACTCATAAATCTGCTCACAACTCCTAGTGCATGAGAAATATCCGGATGAGTAGAAACCATGGCATACATAAGACTACCAATAGCTGATGAATATGGAACACATTGCATGTGTTCTTTATTCTCTTCCGTTTTAGGACACATAGCTGAAGATAAACGAAAATGATCAGCCAAAGAAGTGGAAACAGACTTGGCATCCTTCATATTAGATCGATCCAAAGTCTTAAGAATATACCTCTCTTGAGACAATCTGATTTCTCTCTTATTTTTGTTCCTAATTATATCCATGCCAAGAATCCTCTTCACTACCCCTAAATCTTTCATGGAAAAATGGAGACCTAAATGTTTCTTCAATTCACTAACAATCCTCACACTGGTTCCAACAACCAACATATCATCAACATAGAGTAAGAGAATAACAAACTCACCATTTGCAAGCTATTTATAATAAACACACAGATCTGATTCACAATGAACAAACTATTGTTGAGTCATAAAGCTATCAAATTTCAAATACCACTATCTCGGGGTTTGCTTAAGCCCATATAAACTTTGCATCAATCTGCAACACAAGTGTTCTTGACCCTGTTGAACAAAGCTTTCAGGATGCTCCATATATAATTCCTCCTCAATATCACCATGAAGAAATGTTTCTTTAACATCGAGTTGCTCAAGCTCGAGATCCCAAGCAACTGCCATACCTAAAACAAAACGAATTGTTTGCATTTTCATAATTGGTGAATTTTTTTTCATTAAAATCAATACCTTTTTGCTAATCAAAACCCTTCACCACTAATCTGCCCCTTTAACTTTTTTGCCCTCCATCTTCTTCTTTCACACAGTAAACCCATTTATACTTGAAAAAAATTTCGATTTAATGGAATTGAAACCAAATCCCATGTATTAGTTGCACGCAAAGACTCCATTTCTTCATTCATCACCTCTGTCCATTTTAAAGAATTTGCATCTTTGCAAGCTTGTTTAAAAGTTGCAGGCTCTAATGTATCACAAAGCAATAATTCATAATTGTCAGATAACAACAACTCATCATCAACATATTTAGTTGGTTTCTTTCATGGCCTCATAGATCTCCTAAGTTGAGGATCCTGTTGCTCTATATTTTCTTGATTACTCTATGGTTCTACATTTTCAATATCAAGTCACAAATTGGTTTGAGTACCCTATATATAGACACTCCCTTGCACACTTCTCAATTGTTTGTTCTCATTATTTAATTTTCTCAAAGTAGTAATAGGCTGCAAATCAAGATTTTGTGACTGTGATAAACATTTCTCCTCATCCCCACGTGTGGCAGACACCAGAGGGGAAGGCACATTAAAATGTACATGCCCCACACCGAATGTAGAAGGTTGTGCAATAGGCATTAGGGGTTGTGTGCTAGGTAGGAGAGGCTGCACAACTTGTATAAGAGGCTGCACTGGAGTTTCCAAAGGTAGTGAATTAACATTAAGAGGTTGTACCCCATGTAAAACATTTCCCACAAACAATAAAAAGGCTGGTCTGTGAAATGTAAAGGCAGCGATTATGGATTAAGTGGTTGTGCGGTAGTTACAGGGGGTTGGGAACCAATAAATAGGGGCTGCGTGGAATTTAGGAGGGGCAGGGTAGTAAAAATTGAAGACTGCATACTTACATTTGAAGGACCCACAAAGACTTGTGTTGGCTATGATGAAATTATTAAAGGTTGAGAAAAAAATAATGGGTTGCCTGGTAATGTTATTATCAAACAAATCAACCTAAATATATTCATTTGGAGAAGAGCTCTTTATATTCAAACCTAGGAAATTTTTCTCATTAAATATAACATCGTGACTATGAATAAATTTCTTTGCAACGGGATCCCACAACCTAAAACCAAATTGAGCTTCACCATAGCCAAGAAAAATGCACCTTTTTTATTTGAGATCAAGCTTCATTCGTTGCTCCTTGGGGATATGCACAAATGCTTCACATCCAAACACCCGCAAATGGTGATATGAAATTCTTTTCCCAAGCCATCGCTCCTCTGGAATATCAAAATCCAAACGAGATGACAGAGCACGATTGATTAAATAAACTGCAATGTTACATGCCTCTACCCAAAACTATTTTCCTAAACTAGCATTGGAGAGCATGCATCGAGTTCTCTCTAAAATAGTCTAATTCAGCCTCTCGACTACACCATTCTCCTAAGGTGTGAATGGTACCACTTTGATTCTTCGAATGCCATTGTTTGCGCAAAACGTGTCAAAATCCAAAGAGAAGAACTCACCCCCATTGTCAGTTTTGAGACAATTAATTTTAGTTCCAACTTGATTTTCAACAAGAGCTTTGAAAGCTTTAAATTTTGAGCAGTCATCAAGAAAAGTCAGAAAATATTTTGCACCACCAAATGATGTTACCTCAGTTGGACCAAAGACATCAGAATGTACAAGTTCCAATGGAGTGGTTTTAGTATTATGGCCCGTTTTTAAAAAACTACTCTGGTTCTGTTTGCCATAAAGGCAATGTTCACACAAATCCAAATCAATGGATTTTAGGCCAAGAAGTTGTCCTGTTGTAGCATAACTTCAAGTCCTTTCTTGCTCATATGCTCGAGCCTCTTGTGCCAAATTTCAGAACTGTTGTCCACAACTGTCAAGGCTGCTCCCACTTCATCGTTGCACTCTAAAACATACAAACTTCCCAATTTCTTTCCCTTTGCAAGCACTAATACACCTTTTGTTACTTTCCAAAAATCTAAACCAAAATTAGCATTGAACCCTTGAGCATACAATTGACCTACATAAATTCAATTTATTTGGAGTGTAGGAACATGCCTTACGTCCTTCAATAACCACTTATTACCATTTCTCAAGGACAATAACACATCGCCCTTTCCTACAATATCACATTCCTTGTTATCACCCAGATTTTTTTTGCCAAACATACCTTCCTGATAATTGATAAAAGCACTCCGACATGGAGTAGCATGAAATGAAGCGCCGAAGTCAAGTACCCAGGAAGCTACAATTGTCACCTATGGATAGAATCAAAAAACCATCATCAACAACATTAACTTCATTGTTACTTACTTTGTCTTGAGCCTTTTTATAGTTCCAACAATTTTTCTTTGTATGTCTCAATTTCCCACAAAACCAACAAGCACCATTTATGCCCCTTGACTTCGATCTATGAGCAGATTTTGATCTTCTTCTATTGTAGTTTCTACCTCTTTCTTGACTTCTTCCTCGATTTTTGGTGCTAGCTACAGTCAAAGCATCACCCAAAGAAGGCTTTGAATGTTTTCATCTCATATCTTTGTTGAGAAGAGTAGTTGCAACATCATTGAATTTTAACTTGCTTTTGGCAGCCACCGAAGTACTCACTGCCATTACCACACCTTCCCAGCTATTCGACAAAGAAAATAGTAATAGAATAGCCTTGATCTCATCATCTAAGTTAATACCCACAGAGATTAACTGAGTGACTAATGTATTGAATTCATTTACATGATTTGACATTACTCCCCCTTCTCGCATTTTCAAGTTATACAATTTCTTCATAATAAATACCTTGTTCGAAGTTGATGCAATCTCATATAGGGAAGATAATTTTTCCAGCAACTCCTTCATAGTCTACTCAGTTGAGACATTGAAGAGCACATTGCTTGACATTTATAAGAAAATAGTTTCCAAAGCTTTCATATCCATCTTCTCCCAATCTTCATCTGAAATTGAGCCCTTTCCTTTGGTTTTTCTGAGCAAAGTATGTGATAGATCTTGCTTGATCAATAATGACTCCATTTGGACTTTCCATAGTCCAAAGTTTTGACCTACAAATTTACCAATCTTCCATTTGTCTGCTTTTTCCATGGCTTCGAAAAATCTTCACCGTTTTCCAAAACCAAATTCGACACCAAGCTTCAACTCCTTGCTCTGATACCAATTGTTGAATTTAAAAATAGAACAAAAGAAGAGATTGTAGAAATATAAAACATAGATTAAAATAAAAGAACACAAACACATGAAATTGCAATGGTTCACCCAGAAAGGCTACACCCACTCTTAATAGGGATAATCCACTTTATTTTATCTTAGGTATTAGATTACATCTCATAAACATGAGCAACAACAATCTGAGTAATATACTCCACGCCATATCCTTCAAGCATCACTAATGAGAAAGACAACCGACACCAGTTACTGAAAAGACATTTTTTCCAGCATCAGGAAGATGTTGTCGTTACAAGAATGCCAGGCAAGTGTAATTGCCAATTCTTGCATCTTTTGGGATTCACCAACCCAACAATCAATTGCCATTATCAGTAGGGGTATGTAAATCATCCTTCCACACCCAATACAATGATCTTTTATTTTGCACATTTTGTGGCTGTCTTTGAGAAAAATGCCAATTGATCGCTTGATTTAAAGGAATGCTATTTGGGAATGAAGCCCTAAAAGGAAAATCTTCATGAAACAACACATTCCCCAACCCTTTCTTCGCTCAAGTAGCTTGCACGTTTCTTGGCTGCCTGCGAAAACCACAGTGACCTCCCACACGCTTCAGAGAAATATTATTTGGAAACAAAATCTTGAGAAAAATATCATTCGAAAAAGTTGCAAGCTAAATGGTTTCAACAAAACCCGAGTCTTATGATTCACAAAAGTCAAAAATAGCTTGTTGAGCCTTAGACAACTATTTCCCTGGTAACTGTGATGGCCAGTGATGGAAAGACCACTTGCCCCCGTGTTGACGCTGCTAGACCCCTTGCTGGCATGGGAAACCTTGAAATTAGTGATGGTGCCCATTCCAATTTGAAAAATTACCATTTTCTTGCACCAACGTATTCTTGAGAGCGTTGGCTACATTATTTACCTTTACCTTAAAGAACACACTGAGATATTTGATCAAGTAATAAAGATCCCATGTTATTGACAAGGATGTGGAGAGATATACTAGTCATCATAAGTATAACAATTATACTATTTTTTAGGTGAGGAGACAGGCAAGGAGGGAAAGGTTTTTTGTACACAATCCTTAGGAAAGTAGATCCATGTTGATTAGAAATAAAAGTGAAAAGTATACTGATGTAGAGAGCAATGAAATGAATTGAAGATATTGATAAAGGAAACCAATTTTTATATTAAAAGACATACTAACTAAAGTTAGAAATAACAAGTTTACTAAAATTCTAGATGAACTTCTTATAGAAGCTCACTAATCCATGTAAGCTTCTTGATTCAAACATACTCTTTGGTGAGGGAATGTGCACCAAGATGAGGCACAAAAAGTGGCCAAATACCCAAAAACGAGCAAAAAACATTTATTTTTGAAGGAATTCAAATAACATGCTCATGTTATGGCTTGGATTTTCTAAGCCATAACATGAGCATGTTATTTGAATACAAAATGCACACACATTTTTATGAAAGAAAAACATCTATGCATTTTATAGAGATAAAACACGTGTGCGTTTTTATGAATATTATATTTTATTATACTAATATTATATTGTATTGTATTGTATTTTATAATATTATATTGCATTGCATTGTATTGTATTGTATTGTATTATATTATATTATATTATGTTAATATTAATATTATATTATATATTCTATTATATATTTTATTATATATTATTATTTTTGATAATTAAATGCTACCATGGGGTAGCTCCCTTTGATAATAAAAAACAAGATTGCAAATATTTGTGCAAAATGAAGGACAAGCCTTCAACACACTCAATGCATCTTACAATCTAGGATGGTGACAACATATCACCATTTACCTTGAGGTGTTGTTGGAATTTATCCATCTTATTATTTTCTATCCCTGCATTGTATAGTAGAAAACTTTTCTTTGCAACCCCCTAGATATGGCATTGGCATCAAAGATTCTAGCCATAAAAGCTGTAGCTGATATAGTTGGTATGTTTAGAATCTCTTCCTTGACAACATCCATGTTGGTCTAAGATACCAAAGTGTGTGCCCCACAACTGAGAGCCTAAAACCTAGACTACCATCGAGAAGTACTAATACATAGATCCATTGTGTAGGTGGTCATTTTACCATGAGTCCACCCCCACTGCTTTAATTATTGCCTCTAGAGGTGCCTCCTATCTGAGTTTGAAAGTCTTTCCCACTTGTTGCTCTTTCCCTTCTTTTAGGTAGTGACACTCGACGCTGAAGATCTTTACCATCATTTCTCAACTATAATGTACCACCTTAGATGTTGGGCAATGATTAAATAGAATAAGCAACCACCAATGCCATAGGCTTTCCATGTTAATCTCGTGATCAATCTTCTTAGTACCTTATAATCAAGCAACAATGGTGATTGAAAGGGTGTTGGGTATTGAGGATTTCCATCACCATTTCCTTGTAATGACTGTCAAATCCTATACGAAGCTAGTGATTACCACCACCATTTCATTGTAATGATTATGGGTTCACCATCAATTCCCATATTTCTAAGAGATTATCCAATGTTTGCAACGTATCTCACCTACCATCTTGGAATTTGTAGCCCTATTTGCTTCTCGATAGACATGTACCTCCATGCTCTCCTCATGCACCTTGCCAATTTCCAGTTTAACAATGACCTCATTCTTTTAACTTTACAAAACACATACATGCTTTTAACTTTACAAAACATGTATGCGATTTTAACTTAATTAAACATGTACATATTTTTCTTAGTTTTGGGTTTGAATGATGGATTTACCTTTACAAAACACATACACATTTTTCTTAGTTTTGGGTTTGAATGGTTGATCTACTATTACAAAACATGTACATGCTTTTAACTTAACAAAACACATATGTGTTTTTCTTAGTTCTAGGCTTACAATGGATTTAACTTACCAAAACCCTATGTACTTAACCCTAACACCTATAGACTTAACTCTAAACTCTATACACGTAACCCTAAACCCTAGATACCCTAAACCCTATCCCTCAACCCTAAACCCTACACTGATCCTAGGTCATAAAGCCTAAACACTCTAATATAGACCTTATACCTTCACCTCTTGAGGTTCATATACCCTTAAACCTAAACCTTATCACTCAATCTTATACTCTCAACCATAAACCCTATAGAGAGAGGAGACATCTACATAGGGAGGGAGGGAGAGGTAGATAAGGAGGGATGAGGGGAGAGGTAGGAAGGGGAGATAGATAGAAAGCTAAGATAGAGAGAGAGGTAGCCAATGTAGAGAGAGAGGTTAGATAAAGAGAGGTAGATCTAGGGAACTAAATCCTATACCCTATACACTAAACCTTATCCCTCAACCCTAGGAACTAAAGGCAATAGGTTAAACCCTTAACCATATACTCAACCCTATACCCTATACCCAAAACCTTATCCCTCAACCCTAGGAACTAAAGCCAATAGGTTAAAACCTTAATCATATACTCAACCCTATACCCTAAATCTTATGCATCAACCCTAGGAAATAAAGCCAATAGGTTAAACCCTTAACCTATACTCAACCCTATATCCTATACTTTCAACCCTAAACCTTATACCCTATACTCTCAACCCTAAACCTTATACCCTATACCCTCGACCCTAAACCCTATCCCTCAACCATAGGCCCTAAAGCCTATAGGATAAACCCTCAACCTTATGCCATATACCCTCTTAACCCTAAACCCTATCCCTCAACCTTGGGCCCTAAGGCCTATATAATAAAACCTCAACCATATACACTCAACCATATACACTCAAATCTAAACCCTATATCATATACTTGTTATCATGAAGATTGCACCTTGAATGCTAAGCTTAAATTCTCAACAATCTCGTGAAACATGGAAACACCTTCGAGCCTATGGGTATGCTCATAGCAAAGATGAATCTCCAGATCATGGGCTGGTTCCCTTTTGATTTTCTAATGAATTAATGATTTTTTTGAAGGAAAAGGGAAAGAAGGCTTTGAAAATAATGGATAAAACTGAATTTGAAAGTATGGTGATGCACCTAAATGATAATGACGATAAAACCTACAGATTGATTCACAACTATCCTGAAGAAAACTGTATACATAGTTCAGAAATGGCAATTTGATCACAAAAATGTTTCCAAAGAAGGCCAAACAGTTTGTCTTTTCAAAAGGAAAATATTTTTTCACAATTTGAAGATCAAAATGAATATAAGCACAACCTAAGACCTGCATGATGTGATGTAAAATAATGAACAAGACATAACTTAGAGGTTTTGATGGTTAAAACACAATAATTTCAGCAAATCATTCACAAAGAAATTTGCATTATTTTGAAGAGGTAAAATTGATAAATTCTAAATGAAGATAGAAGGAAAATACTACATAAAGATGAATAAAATGTAACCTGTAATTTTCTTTTCTATATAAAACTATAAAAGTGAGTTACAAAATCTTCTTATCTCTCTACAATGCACAAGAGAGCAAAAGGAAAGAATTAAGGAAAAAAGATTGTCTTTTCCTTTATACAATAAAATAGCTCAAAGAGCTAAGAAGAGAAACTCCAAGTGTAGAAGGTGGAACTGCAGTTAACTGCACCTCAAAATATCTCTTCAACACTAATCCACAAGCAAAATGGAATACCCCCATAAAGAGGAGTCAAAACTGAAGCAATTTGAGCAAAAATATGCTCAAACTCCCTCTTACAATTAGTTTGACGAAAGAGAACTCCAATGGCACCACAATTTGACCATAAATCAAGAATAAACTCAAAATAACTCCAAATGCATGAATCACTCTCAGTTACACTAATTTATCAACTCAAATCGACCTCCTCTCATGCTTGGCATAACTCATCAATCAACCTTCAACTATCTCCTTTGACTATATCTTGAAGGCAATGCATGTTTATCTTTCATTTTTATAACACTTAATAAAATGGTTTATAGCACACCACTTTAATAAATGTTTTTACATTCTTGGTTCGTTGCAAAACAAAGCATTGATACAGTTGTGCTTTGAAAAACAAAAATGCATAAGTCATGTTTTACATTCCTAATGCGAAGGGGAATTAGATTTGTTAGAAATACTTAAAAATAAAGGAAAAAATCCTTAGTGAAAGTCAACCACAGTTTAGGGTTGAAACCTTAGAGGAGCCTATGGCTAAACACTTCTCCCTCATTTCATTTCATATTCTATCTTTCTCTTCAAGATTGTTTTCCACCATGCTAGGGTTTGAAGTGAAGATTTTATGTTTGTCTTTTGGGATCTATCAAGCCATTCTAGAGTCTTCCACTGGCATTTTGGAGGCGGCCTTCATGGTGTTTTTCTTGCAGAAAAAAACCGTGTGGTAAGTTCTACTCTCCGTGTTTTGAATCTTTAAATGCAAAGGGTTTTCAAAACCCATGACTCCACTGTGCTTCCACTGTGTTTGAAAAGAGCTAGGGTTCCTTCTCACAATGAAAATGGACTGCTCTGGCTTGTGTAAAAGGAGATAAAACTGTGTGTTCTCTGTGGTATTTTATCCTCTGAAAGCAACATGTCTCCATTTCACTCTTGTAATTTGTATTCTCGGTAATTACTTGTGAAGGATATGATGAAAATTTCCCTTGCTTGAAGCTTTTCTAGGTTTAAAATGTAAATTTAGAAGTTTTTTTGTACTTCCATGACTGCGGCTTCACAAAAATCTTGACCTTTGGTTTGGCCTTACACCTTTTATGCAAGCACTCGAGGGTTTCTTTTATCTACCTTTGTAATCGAGCCTTACAACCCTAGGTCACAACTTCACTTTGCTTGAGTATTCTTTTGGATTTTACATTCTTAGTTGAGGGTTTTTTGTGCATTGTTGGGGTTTTAAACAAAAAACCCTTGCCTTCCTTTGTGTTAAAAGCACACAAATCTTCCAGCTTCCCATGCTCTTCTTTGTGCATACAAACTAGGGTTTTCAAAAAGATTCCATGGTAACTCCTGTGCATTTCCTCTCTGCTAAGGTTCAAAACCTATGACCTCATCATGTATTTTCACTGTGTTTCCACTGTGCTTGGAAAGAGCTATGGTTTTAAAGGAAACTCATGATCTTCAATTGATTTTTTGTGCAAACATGATGAGGGTTTGAAAGAATGCAAACCTGTGGCTCCACTGTGTTGTTCTTTGCATTCTAAAAATCTCAGGCATAGGAAAGAATAGTTTTTTTTATATAGAAATATTGATTAAATCATTTGCATGGGGCTTAACTCAATATCTTGGGTAATTGGCATTGCCTCACAACTGTCATGAAGGAATTCTCGATAATCATTTTACTATCATGCTCTTCTTAAACAAGAAACATTACTTAAACTCCCTTGCAGTTTTGATTGTCCTTGAGGGCAATGATGGTCATTTGATTGATCAACACTGTATATAATAGTCTTCATACTACTATTCCTTTTGATTTTTTCTAATGTGAGCAATAGTTGTAATTGTGGAAGAGATAACATGAAGGGAGATCTCTGTTATTTTTACTTATCATATGAATTGCATTGATGGTCACTCAATTGTTGAAGATATCTCACTGTTATGATATGCTCACTAACTTGTAGTAATTCTGCCTCTTCTATGGCTGTGATAACAATTGCAATTTCATGTTTTTTTTACGAGTCAAAGAAGACTCCCTTAACCCTACTCCACTATGCAACCTGCAATCTATGTTGACATATTCTTCCATGTATTGTGTGTGGTGAAAGAACCTAATGCACTTTCTATTCAATAGTTGTTTCAATTTATGGTGCAATAGCCATGAGTGATTGATCTTTGGAAAGGAGTTTGTGTTCATTTTGCATAAGATCTATGGTGGGGAGTGCTATCTCTCAAGAGCACATTAGCTCTTCCTAAGACCTACTCTTTGGTCTTACTAGGGTATTCTCCTCTACCCTACTCAGAGGTCACTCCTAAGACCCTTATCTCCTTATAGAACTCTCCACCAATTTCAAATTCTCACCTTTACTCTCACACCCCTACCAAGCACCTTTGAGCTCAGCTTTGCCTCAACATTTCCCAAGCCATTATTGGGACTAGGAATAGGTCTTCCAACTATTCCTTGAGTGATCTTACTCCACTTTGATCCTTCTTGTAGGATTCTTTCTTCATTTGACTATCAAATTCAAAAAGCTTGGTTTTTAGGCCTTGTAGCCTTTTTGGCCAATTAGGCCTCCAAACCCGGTGTTCTTGGAATAACTCCCAAACTTCATTAAAAAACCCCCAAACTCTTCATGGATTCTCACTATAAACCTCCTAGGATTCAATATTTTCTAGGTTTCAGTCCTCCTTGGTGTCTGTACATAGGCTTTTCACCAAACCCCTATTTTCAAGGGTTTCTAGGGTATATAACACAGTCTGGTTTCTTTTAACTTAGTTGAATGCTCTAATGGCCTCCTCTTCACTTCTCCTTTCATACACATGTTCAAGAAACATACCCCTACTCCCCTACGCCACTAATTGGCACAAACCAATCCATTTAGCAAGTCTTCTTGTTGTTGTTTTGTCCAAGCAACTAGCCAGAATGCCTCTGCACTCGCCTAGAGCTTGATGGTTACATCAACTCCCCTGCAAACAAAGACTCCTAAAGCCATATCTACACTATATACATAGTCCCCTACTTGATTCCAAGTTGCCATGGAAGCTTTTCCATGGGAAGTCAAGTGGGGATCATTATTTACAAAACTGTCCCTAAACCGGATAGTGAAACCAAGAACCCAAAAGAACTTGCAAAACCTTAACCAGTAGAACTAAATGACTAAACCAATGCTACACAAAGCAAGAACAAATCAAAAATGAAATTCTAAAAGCATTAGTTCAGTCCTTTCAATCCATTAATTAACTGGATGAAGGCTCTATCATAGAAATCAAACAAATTTGCTATTTTCCAAGTCACACTCTCTTCTTTCCAAAACTCAATCCGTACAATAGATTTCCCACATGTCATATTAGGGTTTTTCTAACCTTATATACCTTATGCCCACATGTTAGGACCCTTAGGTTGGGCTTAGAACAACATTATTGCCATTTTCCAACTTTTAGGATAAATTTCCAAGACAACATTGTCAAGATTTGCCTAATCTCCTCTTTAAGGCTTTCCCAAACCTCAAGGCTCTAAAATGACCTAAATTTTCCACCACACACACATCAATTCAACCTTAGGACTTTATAATTTAGTCCTTATTACCTTGGTGGTTGGCTAGAACCACCTACAAGCCAAAATTTGTAAAGATCTCTCCAAAAGACCTTAAGGTGCTCCTGCACCATTCTCCCCCTGCAACAAAGAAGTTAAGGAACCTGTGGTGTTAAGAACTCCTCACTGATACCATGCTTCTTGAAGTCACTCTCTGCTATCCAAGTAGCCTCTGACTCTGGTTGGTGTCTCCACTTCACTAGGTGCTCCATGTATGTCTTGTGCCTAGTCTTCTTCTTCACGCTTGAATCCAGAATCTTGTCAACCTGTGGTCTGATCTGATCAGGTACCTTGAGTCCTTCCACATCCTTACTCACCTCGGCACTATATTGTTCCTCATCCATTTCTGGTCCTTTATACTTCACCAAGTCCTTCACATTGAAGATAGGTGAAATGGACATCTCCTTGGGTAACTCCACCTTGTATGCATTTGATCCATACTTAGCCAACACTCTACATGGCCCTATCCTTTTCATCTGCAAATTACTTGGTATGCCTTTCTATAGTCTTGCCTTGTTCAAGTATACCATCACCAAATCACCTATTTCAAATTGTAGATCTCTCTTCCCTTCATCTCTTTTAGCCTTCAACTTCTGGTTAGCCTCCATTAATGTCTTCTTTACCTACTCATGAACCTCTCTCATTGACTGAGCAAAATCATCAACATGTCCACTGATTCCTTCATAACCTTTTAGGTCTCTTAGCTCAAGTACACCTCTTGGATGTAACCCATATACAATTTCAAATGGGCTCTTACCAGTAGACTTGTTTGTGCTATCATTATAGGAAAATTCTGCCTGTGAAATGACTTGTTCCCATCCTTGTTCATACTCCTTAGTTAGAAACCTCAACAAGTTACCAAGTACCCTATCTATCACCTCTGTCTATCCATCCATTTGAGGATGATATGTTGAACTATGAGACAAGTTGGTTCCTAACCTCCTCCAAAGAGTTTTCCAAAAATTTCCCATAAACTTCACATCTCTGTCTTCAACTATGCTCTTTGGCAACCCATGTATCCTTACTACTTCCTTGAAGAATAGGTGTGCAATCTGACTTGGGTGATCCCACAATAGTGGTTTACAATTTTTGGCCAAACTGGACACTGCAATTATCATTTTTAACTAAATCTTCATATTTGGGCACCTATAGCGGCTAAACCGTGAGGAATTTGAAGATGATGAAAACTAGAGTCTCATCACATTTTGTTTGTAGATTCTAAAAATATTTTTTTCAAAATTTTTGGAATTAGATTGCACTTTTTTTTCCATCTCCCACGAAAACTAGTTTTTGTCAGAAAACAACATTTTTAAAAAGTGACGCTCACCGTATACAACATAACTTTTTTTGTATAAAGGATAAAATTCTAATTTTTTCAAATTTAGATTTGTAACTATGATATCTAGCACTTGCATTTGGTCTCATAGCTTTTTATTGAATATTTTTTTCTTAATCAAGTTTCAAAGTCAAACCAAATGCAATTCAGACATAGGCGGACTGTATACAACATAAATTTTTTTGTATGTATCGAAATTCAATTTTTATTTTTTTAATGGATCAAGGACATCAATACGTAGCCTCAAAGTATTTTTAAAAATTTTATTTTGATAATCTGCTATTTTTTCCACATGTACAAAACAAAGAGCTTGACTTTCGGTGAAAAACCTATGTTTAATAAAACTAAAAAAACACATACATAATAAAACCAAAACATATTAAAATTTAATTCATTGGATAGCCTGTTCTGAGGACTACCACCTTCTAATTGGGTTTGTGAATTATCCTCCATTTTCATCCTCAACCCGAGCTTTGAAGGGAAAAATTCTACTAAAATTTGGTGGAAGAGGGGGAGAAGGGCAAAAAAGGGGGGTTAGCTCAAACCCCATTTTTTTTTTAATTCCCCATAAGGTAACGTGGCATCACAGGGTTCGAGCGAACCCACCATGCAAAAGGGGGTTCCCTTGAACTAGGGGTTCGACCGAACCCCTCTTTTGGATTCGTGTGAACCCCTAGTTCGAACAAACCCTTTAAAACATGAAGTTTTCAATGAATGAGAATTTTCTCAAATTTCCTTCCTCATAAAAATTGTACACCACTATTATGGGTTTACCCACATGCATCATGTGTTGTTTTGCATAGGATGAAATGGCTCATCTTGCTGAATCTGTCCACTACCACAAACACACTGTCAAAACCAGTCGGTGTCCTAGGTAGCCCTACTATGAAGTCCATGGTTATGCATTCTCATGGTCTATTTGGGATGGGTAATGGCTGATAAAGCCCTGCATTTGTTGATGTTCCATTTCCCTTTTGACACACTCCACATTGCTCCACATACCTTCTTACATCTCTCTACATTCTAGGCCACCAATAGTACCTCTCCACTAAGTCTAGGGTCTTGTTCAATCCAAAGTGTCCACTCAAATTGCCATTGTGCTTTTCTTGGATAAGATTCTCCCTCATGGAACCTCTTGGAACACATAATTGTTTCCCTCTAAACATTAGTCCATTCTGCAAAGTATAATCTGCATATTCACTGTGAAAATGGTTTTCAAAATTAGTACATACCTTGTAGATCACCGAGAAATTAGAATCTCCTTCATATAGGTCTTTGAATCCTTCAACCCCTATGCTCTGCAGCTGTATCTCTTGAATGGTAAGCAATCTCCTACTAAGGGCATGTGCAACCTTGTTGTTAACCCCTTTCTTGTGCTTGATAGTAAAGGTGTATAACTGCAAAAACTCCATCCATTTGATGTGCCTCAAACTGAGCTTCTCTTGAGTATTGATGTAGCTTAAGGCCGGATTGTCGGTGTATACCACAAATTATTTGGGCAATAGGTAGTGCCTCCACTTTTTAAGAGCTTGTACTAAAGCATACAACTCTAAGTCATAGGATGAGTACCTAGACTTTGCTTCATTTAGCCTTTCACTAAAGAATGCCACTGGCCTGCCTTCTTGGCTTAGGACTGCACCCACTACTATGTTGCTTGCATCACATTCCACTATGAATGGTTTGTCAAAACTTGGTAAAAATAGGATTGGTTGGGTAACTATCTCCCTCTTCAATATTTCAAATCCTTCATTGGCTTCTTTGGTCCACACAAACTTTGTTTTCAATCCTCCTTTGATGGTGTCAAGGACCGATGCACAGATTTCACTAAACCTTCTAACAAAATTCCTATAGAATTGAGCTAATCCATGGAAACTCCTAACTTCAGTCCCTATTTTGGGAGTAGGCCAACTGAGAATGGATTCAACCTTGCTCTTATCCATCTTCAAGTTCCCTTGAGATACTACAAATCCTAGGTAGACTAACTCTTGCTTCATAAACTCACTCTTCTTAAGATTTATGGTGAGCTTCTCCTCTTGAAGTTTCTTCAACACAAGTTCTAGGTGTTTCATATGTTCTTCTTTTGTTTTGCTAAAGATGAGGATATCATCTAAGTAGACTACCACAAAGACTCCTATATAGTCCTTCAATACCTCATTCATCACCCTCATAAACGTGCTAGGTGCATTTGTAAGCCCAAATGGCATTACTAACCACTCATATAACCCATCTGTAGTTTTAAAAGCTGATTTCTATTCATCTCCCTCTTTCATCCTAATCTGATAATAGCCACTTTTCAAATCAATCTTGGAGTAGTACTTAGCACCCCCTAAACAGTCCATTAAGTCTTCTATCTTAGGAATAGGAAACCTATATCTAATGGTTATCCTATTTATTGCCCTAGAATTAGTACACATTCTCCACTTATCTCCCTTCTTAGGTGCCAACACCACTAGAAAAACACATGGGCTTATGCTTTTTCTAATCAACCCTTGGTCCAAAAGTTCTTGAACTTGCCTTGCTATCTCCTTGTTCTTCTCCGGTGTCATCTTGTATGCAGCCTTGTTAGGCAATGTTGCTCCTAGTACAAAGTCTATTTGATGATTGATTGCCCTCTTAGGTGGTAGTGTAGTTGGTGTGCCTTCACAAATGATATCCCTAAACTGATCCAATAGTTGCTTCACTTCTACTGTCATAGGTAGCCGACTAGGTGACTCCTCCTCCTTTGGTTTCAACATGATTGCATAAACAACTCCTTCTTCCTCCTTCATGTCTTTTAGGAATTCCTTTCCACTCATCAAAAGTACACTGGATTATGCCTTCTCCTTTATGCCTTCTTCTATCAAAGACTATATTTTGTAAGTCACTCCATCCTTCTTGAATGAATACTTGTTCTCCTTGCCATGGTGTACTACCTCCCTGTCATATTGCCATGGTCTTCCAAGCAACAGATGGCATGAATCCATTGGTAACACATCACATAGTATCCTATCTTGATACTTCCCTATAGCAAACTTAGCCCATACTTGTTCATTGACCAATATATTCTACCCCTTATTCAACCAAGTAACCTTGTAAGGACACATGGGGTATCTTGATGAGCTTCAAATTTTGTACTACCTCCTCTGATATGAAATTATCAGTAGATCCTGAGTCAATGATGACCTTGTAGACCTTACCTATTATCTTGCACTTGACTCTAAAAAGAGCTCTCCTCTGTTTGTGTTCATCCTCAGTAGGTGCTTTGATCAAGATCCTTCTCAACATGAGACTCTCTCCTTTCTCTGAATATAAACTCACCTCTGAGTGCTTGGAACAGTCCTCTTCTTGGACATAAGTAATCTTCCTCTCACCTTGTGAAGATGCTAGCTTGTCAAGACACCTATAAGCCGGATGACCCAACTGTCCACAATTGTAACACTTCATGGAAGCAAAATGAGAACTTCTCCCAAATCCTACTGATCTGCCTCTTCCACCATTGTTAGAGCTTCTACATTTGTATACCCCTCTACTATTTGTATCATGTGATTGTTCACCCATCTTAGAATTACCTTGGCCTCTGTTATCATTTCTCCTTCCACCAAAACTTCCTCTATGTCCACCTCTAGGATCTCTACCTCTTCCTTTACCCCTAGTATTAGAATCTTATTTCTTTTTCTATTTCTCTTCCACTTTATTAGCCATCTGATAGTAGCTATGGAGGGTAGTAAGTGTGAAGAGACTCAACTCCTCTTGTATGTTCCATCTAAGGCCGTTCAGATACCTAGCAACCTTAATGCTTTCACTTTCTTGCACTCTAGACCTAAGGCTTAGCTTTTGGAACTCTTCTGTGTAGGTAGCTACATCTAACTCTCTTGGTCTGATATTTTTCCTCTTCTTATGCAATTGGATGTCATAGTCCTCAAGTAGATAGTTTTCTTTTACTTTAGCCACCATTATTTTCCAATTTCCTATTGGCTTCTTGCCTTCCTTCTATCTTTCTTCTTGCAAGAACTTCCACAAAGTTAATGCTTGTCCTCTTAACCTTGATTTGGCTATCTTCACCTTTTGTGCCTCTGTAATCCCATCACATTCAAAGTCATTCTCCATTCCTTCAATCCATTCCATAACTAACTCTACATCCATTCTTCCTGTGAAAATAGGGATGCCTTCTAGTGCCTTGCCACTTAATGCCTTCAATGCTTTGAGGAAGGGTTCCTTTGCTAATGGAGGGTCAGGTTCTAGCTCCATTCCTTCCTCAACATGGTCTTTACCCTTGTCTTTAACCCCTGCTAACTGCACTTCCATCTTTCCTGTAGTCTCTGCAACCTCTTCTAGTTTGTGCTTCATTTCTTCCACAATTTCTTCAAGACATCTATTCTTTTCTTGTTGCTCTGTCAATTCACTTGCAAATTCTGCATTGGTCACCATGGTGCTTTCTCCTATGGATTCACTTCCCTCTAACATTCACCTCTCAATTCCCAAGCCTTTTATTGGCTCTGATACCAATTTGGTGGGGATTATTATCTCTCAAGAGCACATTACCTCTTCCTAAGACCTACTCTTTGGTATTACTAGGGTATTCTCCTCTACCCTACTTAGAGGTCACTCCTAAGACCCCTATCTCCTTATAGAACTCTCCACTAATTTCAAATTCTCACCTTTACTCTCACACCCCTACCAAGCACCTTTGAGCTCAGCTTTGCCTCAACGTTTCCCAAGCCATTCTTGGGACTAGGAATAGGTCTTCCAACTATTCCTTGAGTGATCTTACTCCACTCTAATCCTTTTTGTAGGATTCTTTCTTCATTTGACTATCGAATTCAAAAAACTTGGTTTTTAGGCCTTGTAGCCTTTCTGGCCAATTAGGCCTCCAAACCCAGTGTTCTTGGAATAAATCCCAAACTTCATTAAAAAACCAAAAAACTCTTCATGGATTATCACTATAAACCTCCTAGGCTTCAATATTTTCTAGGTTTCAGTCCCCCTTGGTGTCCATACATAGGCTTTTCACCAAACCCCTATTTTCAAGGGTTTTTAGGGTATGTAACACAGTCTGGTTTCTTTTAACTTATTTGAATGCTCTAATGGCCTCCTTTGCACTTATCCTTTCATACACATGTTCAAGAAACATACCCCTACACCACTAATTGGCACAAACCAATCCATTTAGCAAGTCTTCTTGCTGTTGTTCTGTCCAAGCAACTAGCCAAAATGCCTCTGCACTCGCCTACAGCTTGATGGTTACATCAACTCCCCTACAAATAGAGACTCCTAAAGCCATATCTACACTATATACATAGTCCCCTACTTGATTCCAATTGGCCATGGAAGCTTTTCCATGGGAAGTCAAGTGTGGATCATTATTTACAAAATTGTCCTTGAATCGGACAGTGAAACCAAGAACCCAAAAGAACTTGCAAATCCTTAACTAGTAGAACTAAATGACTAAACCAATGCTACACAAAGCAAGAAAAGATCACAAATGAAAGTCTCAAAGCATTAGTTCAGTCCTTTCAATCCATTAATTGACTAGATGAAGGCTCTGTCACATAAATCAAACAAATTTGCTCTTTTCCAAGTCACATTCTCTTCTTTCCAAAACTCAATCCGTACAATAGCTTTCCCACATGTCATATTAGTGTTTTTCTAACCTTCTATACCTTATTCCCACATGTTAGGACCCTTAGGTCGGGCTTAGAACAACATTATTGCCATTTTCCAACTTTTAGGATAAATTTCCAAGACAACATTGTCAAGATTTGCCTAATCTCCTCTTTAAGGCTTTCCCAAACCTCAAGGCTCTAAACTAACCTAACTTTTCCACCACACACACATAAATTCAACCTAGGGACTTTATAATTTAGTCCTTATTACCTTGGTGGTTGGCTAGAACCACCTATAAGCCAAAATTTGTAAAGATCTCTCCAAAAGACCTTAAGGTGCTCCTGCACCAATCTATCCTTAATAATGATTGACTATAGATGGTAACCTATCTTTGTATCATATGCTATCCTTCCACTGTGCATAATAAATTTTATCAGTTTCCTTATGAGTACTTGGTATGATTACTTTACCAATCTAAGTGATTGCTTTTATCAACATGCTCATTATTGCTTCTACATAAGTAGTGATTGTCATTATCTAGACTATGGTATATTATGATAGGGAATTAATGTCAGTAGCCCTCAACATGTTGGGCTCAACCCTTGTGGGAGCCCATTTTCCTCCACATGTTGTGATGTCAAACAAGATGAATTATGAAATGATAAATGAACCTATACCTGCATAGTGAACAAACAAGTTAGATAAAACAATGAAGTTCAATGCTCTTCCTGATGATTTGACTTTCAGGATCTCTTGATACATGTGACAATTAATAATTGATTTAATGCATCTTGAATGAAGGTTATATTTCTATTGGTAGGAAATATGGTCAAAGTTTATATCTGGAGCTCTAACCAAAGCTTTCCATCATGATGCAGGTACATCTGAATATCAGGAACAAGGAGGAGTTGAAGAAAAAGAAGATCAACACAAGATTCTTCCATAGGCAATGATGGACATATTATTTTTCCATGTGTTTTCCTTTATTTCATATCTTCATATATATAGCTTTCCTTTATGCTGTATTAAATTAGTTATTCTGATGGCCTATGTGGGACATTCAAACATTCTTGCTTGTACAATGAATAAAACATCAATTTTTTATTCAAACTTATGTGAATCTTCTATGTTGTAAAGAAAATTTCCATAATGAATCCGAATTTCATTTGTAAGCTCCTTTCTGCAATGGTTTAAGCATAGAAAAAAATTGTTTGTATAGCTTTCATTTTTTAATGCAATCAATTGTCTTAGCTCTACCAAATTGAGCTATAAGTGAAATTTTGGTAACATTTCTAGTGATTTCTGTTGAATGTTTGTCTGCTAAGCATGCTAGACCAATTTCCTAAACAATCCATTGGGCATGGAGTCAAATTTTCCCCCCCTCAAACTCAAAAAACCATTGAGTTGTTAGGAACAATATAGTTTTTGGCACGCCCGGTGGGATCGATCGAACTATTACAGTCCATAAGTTCTCATCCATTGTTGATATTCGATGTGTATATTAGCAAGATCAACCTTCAGAGGCAGTATCTCACTCACCTGGTGACTCTACAGGATCAAATCTAGTGATTTCAGTAGTCCAAAAGCTTAGAGACTATCAAGGATTAGGATTTAGGTGATATTTTTGGTTCTTTCCATCGTAGAATCCTTCCAATCACCTAGCGATTTTATTGGTACATACAAGATATTCTAGACCTTGAGTGTGTACTACAACTATCTATCCCCTAGGTCATAATAAATCATATATTTGTCATCATCATGCTAGTATTCACAAGGGAAATACCATTTTAGTATGATATCCTCGACATCATTTATTGTCTAAATTATCAATTCAACAAAAATAAAAGAAAACCTTAGCCTTATATCCACTCAACAACCCCATCAACTATCCAATATACTATTTAACCATACCTTACCCAAACAATCTCTAAAAGATGTTATTCAGGAACTATTAATAAATAATAAAATATATAAAATGGATAAATTATAGTTGTTTTATCATACTCATTCTTACATACCATCATCCTTTGGCAAGTACAAGCATTTTTTCTAGAAATGAAGTTACTCCACTAAACCATGTTTAGGTTTTTCAAGCCCCTCCTAGTATTGAAATCTCCACAAATCAACCCATGCAAGAATCTAAACAAAAATAATTCATGAGATCCAAAACATCCATAAGGTTCAAGATCCCTAATATCCATAAGATTCAAAGGCATTCTACTAATAATTACAAGAAATTAAAGGACTATATCCAATATCTTTTTGATCAAGGGGATATTGAATTAAAATGAAGTCCATCCATATTATTTTTGAAAAACCAATTAGGGATATCTCAAAAACTCATTCGAAACCATGATTACGCTTCTTCACAACTAAATCAAGGATAAAATATCAAATATAATACCATCCATCATACAACACAATTTCACAAGACCCAAACTAATACTATCCATCATTCAATATCTCCTTACTATGATGAGGCTAAATTGTTATCATTATGCACATAGATAATAAAATTCATCAAATTGATATTGATATTGATCAAACCACACATATGGATAAGCAATTTGAAGTTAATAAAATTAGGCATATTGATAATAAAGTTAAATAATCATGAACAAGGAGTAAGCATAAACATCCTGTCAAGTTGGTCCAATCACCTTTGTTGGATATGAATTTATTCTTGATAAACACATTAAAAAGTATAACATGGTTCCTAGTTATACATTGATGGACTAGGATCATGTTTCTATAGAAACAAGTATCCTATAAAAAAGAGAATATATAAAATCATGAGATACATAGGAAAAGATGTGGGTCTTTATGAGAAAGGAATCTTGGAAACTACATAAATTTATGCAATTAATGAGCATCAAGGCATAGGATACAAGTCTTATAATGATAAATATAACAATGTTAGTGACACTTTGATTATACCTAAGGTAACTTCATCCAATAAAAATATTAAAATATATTCCATCCATAGCCCCTATGAAAATATCATTGCCATCAACCTTGAAATCCAAAATCCTAAAGCCATGGATTGAGACCTACAAGATCATGCATCATTTTACTTATTTGAAAATGATGAAGTAATTATAAAAATAATTTGACTTCAAGATAATTTACTACTAATGGATCAATACAAAGGATTTAATATTAATCTATATGCCCTCGCTATTATATTGAACTTCTAGCAAGGATAGATATTTGGACCCAATTTTCAATATAGTTGAATTATATACGTATTATGCATGAGAAACTAGTGTACAAGGGGATACATATTTATATTTTTAGAATGCATAGGAATGATACAATAGTTAATTGAAAATAAATTAGAAGAAGTGGATAAAATAGTATATTCTCATGTGATCAAAAGAACAAGGGGAAAAGAGTATAAAGAATATTTGGTCTAGTGGAATGAAGCTCCTTTGGTAAAAGATTCATAACTTGGGAAGTATGCAATTCCTATTCCAAACTCACCCAAATGTTTATAATTTCTTCACTCATAGAAAGTTTCAATTACCCAACATGTTTGATATAGGAAAATCCAATTTCATGAAAAATATTGTATTAACTAATAATATTTCAAGTTCATTTTTAATTAAATTTGTTTCTATTAAATTTTTTTCTACTTGGGAGAATTTTCAAATTTAGATGGGTTAAATTTTCTTAAGTTTAAAAGCATCTAAAAATTAGGAAAGTTTCATTTAACCTATTTTTGCATTCGAAGAGGTTCTCGTAACCTCATTGAATCTTGACCGGGTTCTTGAAAACTCGACGAATCTCATTAGTTATTTCATAATCCCTTGTTGAAATTTCTTGTGTTGGAGTCTTTATTCAATTTCAGAACTTGTTTCATCTATCGCTAAATTGAGCTAACTCTTTTATTTAAAAAGAAATATTTTTTGAAGACAACATGCCAAAGTTTTAGTGTGGTTTCAAAACCATCATTGGTCTTTGACAAGGTCATCACAACCTTTTCAACACTCAAAGAGTCAACTACAACCACTTGTTGAAAACCTTCTTTAAATAAGCATGCAAGTTTTATGAAGGTTTCAAAACCATTTTCAATCTCTGACAAGGTTGTCATAATCTTGTTGGCCTCTGAAAGCCTTTTTAAAACCTTGCAAGAAAGTGAAACTAAGAATTTCTTGGAAACATCACTGGTAGTGGTGTTAGGAAGATAAAGAAAAGTGTTTACAAAGGGATTTTGACATTTGAAGTTGGTTCTAAAATTAAAGTTGGTGCTTGACGAGGTTATCACAACCTTATCAATGCTTGACGAGGATGTCAAAACCAATGGGGGATTGTTGGATATTTATGCCTCATCTTCTTGGCTTGGACTTCCATTTTTCCTTGGAGCCCTGTTTCTAGCCTTTACTATTATACCGCTGCAAGCTTTCCTTGGTGGCATGGTTGTGCGGTTTACCACTTTACCGTGGGCCACCTTGCTTGGTCTGGCGGTTGGGCGGTGTTACCTCCTTGCCCCGACGGTCTTCTTCTAGACTGGTGGTGGCGCGGTGAGCGGCGACAGTAGGCGTGGTGGTTACCGCCATACCGTAGGGGTTGCTCGAAGGTGGCAAGGTAGGGCGGTTGGTGGCATGTTGGTGGAGCAAGGCCTTACCACCTTACTACAGAGGTTGCTCGTTGGTGGCGTGGTAACGACTGGCAGTTGAAGGGCGATGGTTTGGTGACGGTTACCGCCTTACCGCGGACGGCGCTTGGGCAAGCCGCGGTGGTTGTGGTGGATGGCTGGCAATTAGCGTATGCGATTACCGCTTTACCATGGGTGGTGAGGAGACTCACCATGGTGGCCATGATAAGACCATTGGCGGTCTACCTGGCGGTCACCGCCCTACTGCGGGGTGGCCTGACAGCCCCCGTGGTAGCACGGTTGACCGTTAGCAGTCTATGCTGGTGGTCATCGCTTTGCCGCGGTTGTCTGGCAGTTTGGGCTCGGTAGCATGGGGCGATCAGAGATGGAGCTTGAGTGTGTTCACCACCACACCATGGGGTGGCTTAGTGGGCTCGGTGGTAGCATAGGGAGAGTCTGGGCGAGCTCAGGTGAGCTCAATGCATTACTGTGGTCGGGTAGACTGAGCTCGACGGTAGCACGGTTGGAGGCTGAGGGTCGACATGGGATCACCACCATACCGCAAAGGGTGTTTGGACTCAGAGTGGTAGTGCAGTGGATGGCAATGGTGAGCTTGGAGCTCGGTCGACTGAGCTTGACCGAGTTTGACCAGAGGTCAACGCAATGAATGAACAGAAAGGCGACACGTGGCTTAGTGTCAGGATGTTGATTGGCTAGAAGCCAAAACAATGTATGACAGTTATTGCAGGCCGAGTTTTCAGCTGAAGACATGACCCGATTGAGGCAAGGAATTGAATGCATGGGCGACCCGATGCAAGATTTGTCAGGGAATATCCTGATGATAGTTGATTATTTGGACAAGTAGGACAGGTTGGCACACGGTAAGAGATTAAGTAATCTCGTGTGCACATAGAAGATAGAAGAGCGATTAGAGAGAGAGACATAGAGAGTGTTTGAGCGGTCTTGATTGTGAACACTTTGTCTCTCAGTTCTGCGAAGATGTGAACCTGTGGAGGCCGTGTGGCTGGGCTGGCCATGAGGCTGGTTGTGATAGTCAACTGAGGAGCTGAAGGGAATCTACATGGTATGTCTTTTGAAGACATTGTAACTGTGTGAAGGTTCTATATTTTTTGTGTTGCCTACTTTCTCCAGATGGACAAGATGCAATCTCTTGAAGAGCATAGCTTTGTGTTTATATTGTAACTATTTTTGTTACTGAATAATACAAGTGAGCTGAGTGTTTTGGAGGGTGGGGTTTTTTACCTGAAAAGGTTTTCCCCACGTAAATCTGTGTGTCCATGTCTTTGTCTTTCATGTTGTCTGATTCATGTTCTTGAATCTGCTATTATGTTAAGCATTTACTTTTCTCAAAAAGATCAATGGGGAATCCACTGCACCTGCTTCCACTTTATGGCATAGTTTGTGTCTTTGATGTGATTTAAAGAAATGAAAATCACTAAGGCGTTGTTGTCTTAGACGTGTTCTATGATGACATACTTGCATTGTATCCCCAACAAAAACCTCATCGATGCTTGACAAGAAACTCACAACCTTTGTAAATAATAAAGGGAAATGACATGACAAGGATGTTGGAAGAAAATTTCAATTCCAGATTTTTTCTTAGGTTCTAAATATATTGTCGAAATTTGACAAGGTTTTGAGAACCCCTCAAACCTCCAACAAAGGAGATCCTAACCATAATCAGTTACAATGTTTGAATATTCTATGTAACCGATTGAGATTAGATTTAAGGAAGGAGAAAGATTTGCCAGAGAGGGCAACAAAAGGGAAAGGAAGAGAGACCAAGAAGAAAGGAGAACAAATATTGAGAACAAGGAAAAGGGTGAATATTTTTTTATTTTTCGAGTTAGTGGACAATTTTTCTAAACACATTTTTTATTGTACTCCCTAAGTGACTATAAG